>JAENPR010000172.1:600000-1021442 GCA_018135685.1 Themeda triandra
ATGATGACAGGAGTTTGGGTGTCGCCGTTCAGGAAAACATAGCGTAAGCCTTTGGGTAGGGGCTTAAGCTCAACTGGAGGTCTAGGCGGTTTCTCCCCTATAGGGAGGTCAACTGTCTCCTCGAACTCGTCTTTTTCTTCTACAAAGAATTCGGCATCTTTGTCTAAAGATGACTCGGGAGACTCAAACATGTCAACCGCTAGAACCTCTATGGGCACACTAGGGGGAGATTCGGCCACTGAGTTCCTGGCTCTAGTGACTTGAATTGGGAATGTTTCTCTCCCTAGTTTCATGTTGATTTCACCTGTTTTTGACGGATTGTCAAAAAGTGGTTCCAGGGGGTGCCTAATGAGTATGTCGAAGTCCTGGATGTCAAAAACAAGAAAGTCCAGGGATATTTCGACATCTCCATGGTGGAGTGTCACATTATGTGCAATCCCTAGTCCTTTTTGAATAGAATCTAGCGTTCTTAAGGATCGTGTTGTTGGAGTAAATGACTCCATTCCTAGACACGTGGATGCATAGGAATGGGACATCAAATTCGCCCCAACTGTGGGATTATACAAAGCGTCCACCCAATTCCGCTGAATTTTGCAATGGAAGGTAGAAGATGGAGCGCGAATCTGAATTACTTCAGACGAGAGCTCACCTTCTGCTACCCACTCCGTGCTCATAACAAAAGTCAACTCTCTAACTGACTCCTTGAGAAAAAGTTCATCAAGGGGCTCGCTAGGGGCGACGGGAATTGGTGGTCTTGTGCGACATCCATATTGCGAGGTGTTTCCTAAATTTTCGAAAAGCTCATCCTCGAAAGCTGGAAGATCCATGGGTTCTTCCGTCTTGGGTTCTTGTTCGGGAGAGGGTCTCTCTAAAGGTTGGGAAGGTTCGGCTGATGCCGAAGAGACATCCTCTTTTATTGGCTCAGGTTCTACATGGATGGGTTCTAAGGGAGGAGCATTCTCTTGGATGCGATCCAAGAGAGCTTGCCCCTCTTCGGTGGTTTTGTGCTGGAACGACCCTCCGGCAGCTACATCGAGCAATAGGGCAGAATTTCTGTCTAATCCTAACCAAAAATGTTGTAAGAGCACATGGTTAGGAATAGACAGGTCTGGGCCTGATCGTGTTAGGATCAAAAAGCGTTCCCAGGCTGCACCTATGGTTTCGTTCTCTTTTTGTTGGAAGTTGAGCACCTCCTGTCGTAGAGAAGCGACACGAGAAATAGGGTAGAATGTGAAGCAAAAATGCTTACGCAATTCTTCCCAATCTCCGTTTACTTTCCCTACATTTTGGGTGTACCATTGCTTCACCTTTTCATGGAGAGAAAAGGGAAACAATTTCCACCGCAATGTATCTTGTGACACGCCCGCAATGGTCAGGCACACACAGAGTTGCTCAAACTCCCGTAGGTGATCATATGGGTTTTCATATTCCAAGCCTGAGAAGGCTTGGTCCCGAACCATGGCTATAAAGCCAGGGAGGAGCTCATACTCGGAAGCTGTGATAGGCTTCGAGGATTGGGGTGTTTGAATGAGCTCGCCCTTCGGAGCGGATAGGTTGTAAATGGTTGGTTGCTCCATGAATATTTTTTTGGTTTCTAAATAAAACAAAAGAAGTGGAGCAAAGGTAGGTCAAGGTACACGGGCAATCTAGGTTCAGAGCTAACTGCGACAACCGTCCCCGGCAACGGTGCCAGAAATGCTTGTTGGCGTTTCTTAGCGTGTGCAGCCAAATCCGCAAGCGCACGGAAATCACCGTTATAGCACTTCACCCGGTGAGTAATCGGGTATCGTATTTCTTTCACGAAGAACGGCTTGTGAGTTAATTCTAAACAGAGGGTGCCCAGAGATGGAGTAGGATAGCTTAGTGTTGGCATTTCTTAATGCAATCACTAGAATTGTTACATCCCAGTGGTCACACCAAGAAACGCCAGGGTTGATAGTCGTGTTCTAAAGATATAGTTATCCGCAAGCGCATGGATCTATCATTGTAGCATTTCACCCGGGGAGTATTCTCAGGGTATCTTTATTTATATTTCCCGTAGGAAGGCATGGTGTAGATGCGTCTAAACATGGATATGGATGATTGACTTCATGTCATTGAAATGAGACTCTAAGTACTATACAGGGGTAAGTATAAATGGTTTTGCAAGATAGTGGACACACATTTGGCCAAACTCAAGGATAAAGAATAAAAGAAAGAATAAACGAATGAACGAATAAAGAATAAACCTAAGCGGAGCAGGTAGGTCAATTGTAGCTATGTCCTGAACAACTAAGTCATATAGTCTACAGGGTTAGAGACAGATCAGAGCCTAAGATAACAGGGAGACCCCCGCAGCTGGCGACCAGCCGATAGAGGCATTTACGAACTCCTACACGACATATGGACGTGGGGGATTACAAAGGACGGACAGGGCTATCACCACCTGCCGCTTACCCCTCAACCGTGGCATGCCGTCATATCCGAAGGCTCTCTCATATCCGGACACCACGCCCGCATATTTGAGAACTACCTACATCCCCCGTGGACTCCAACCCTGCGGATGGATGAGCTAGAACGTAGGCAAACCCAAAGGAACAACGAACCGTTACCCCATTCTCATCAAGATCTCTACTCCTATAAATCATATGAACGATGAAGAACAACGAAGAACATACTAAGAACTGATCATAAGAACTTTGGTCTAGTTCATATGAATCAGGTTTAGCAACAATGCAACTATACTCTAGTTCAAGAACAAGGCTACATAATATGAATAAGAACTTGAAGTAGGAAGAACACTCCATAGTATATTACCAAGTGATGAACTTCTTCCTAGGAGACAAGCCCTCCTTGATAGCTCAACCTAGCTCCTAAGCTACTAGACTAGGCTAGAGAACAAGAGTAGAGGAGAATGGCTCAAATGAATGTGTGTGTGCGAAATGGCTTGGATTTCCCCTTTTATATGTTGAGCAGGTCGGTTCGAGGGTAGAAATGGAAGGAACACCAGCGCACTGCCCTCGTCTGCAATTAATGTACCGCCTCCAGGAGGATGGCCCCACCTGGTAGGCTGGGGGCGCGAGCGCGCCCCTGGCGCGCGCGCGCCAGGTTGGAGCCTCCCCCCAACCGCCTTTGGCTGGTGGGCCTCTCCTGGTAGGTGGGTCTCGGTGATGTGGTGTTTTGGCCCACTTCTGTTCTGGTTGGGCTTGTCTCCTCTTTGTGCCTCCTTTGCGCTTTGCCGGAAAGCGCCTTTTCTGCATAAAATCCCCTGTACTTGGTGTATTTCCTGTAAACGTTGCTAAACTCCAGGTACAAGTGGAATTCGGTTAATAGCACAAGTATATGCGTGTAAGAACATGTAATTCTCCCTTTTCTATCTTAAGTTGGCGGTTAAAATGTGTCAATAAGGACCGCCAACAAGATCCCCCAAGCTTACCCTTTGCTCGTCCCGAGCAAAGCTGGGCTTTTTGGGTTGTTGATCAGGAGCTGCTTCTATGCCGATCGTATTTCTAATATACCATAGTTATACGCATGTTCTCCACTAAATTTGAATAAACTGGCATTTCTATCCACCCTTTTATTATCTCGCTCTAATGGTGTAACATCCCAAAAATCCGAACTACAAATTTTTTTTTTCTAAATAAACCCATGTTTGATGTTTGTCATATAAGCAATCCCACTAGTTTGCATGTAAAGTATCTACATTTATTTGTTAAGCATTGCGATGCAACAACATCACATGTGTCTTAATGTGATCCGTAAGCCACATGTGATTAGGACCTTAGGTAAACCTTCTATACCTACACACGAGAGCCTACGAAGACCAACCAGTGACTATACTATGCCCTAATGTTAGCCCAAGATCATGAACCTAAACCTTGATGATCCTATGCTAGAATTAGTAGCAATGTTGCCATGGTGTAATGTGTATACATATACACCTACCCATAGTATAAATCCTACGACCATCTACAGCCTAACTAGAGTTAGCTAGTGGTCAGCTTTACCACACTAACCCGAGACATAGAGACTTAAACCTATGCCCATGACTCCACATATGAGAGTATAGATCCTTAACCCTAAGCCATGATAGTAGAGCCTATCCACTACTGAGTGACTAACTACTCGACCCTAGTTGGTTAGAGACTAATAACGCATAGTAGTATCTCTACACTCGATAGTGAAGCTACTTAACCACCTACCATTATAGTAGGAACTACCTACCCTGGTGTTGACTAGCTACTTAGCTACTCTAACATATAAACCCTCACTAGTTCATCATCATGTTAGTAACATATCTTATGCCAGGCTATATAGAGGTGCCCAACCCTAAGCATGCAATCTAGTGGACCACTCCAATGCCATATATGTATAGTAGATATAATTAGTGGACTAAGACCCTAGTCGACAACTCGAAACCTAGATACCTAACTAGTATAAGTACTGTCTCTAGCTCTAACAGTAAATAGAACACCACATTGTCATCTACAATGTGAACCTGCTTAGTGACTAGTAGAATAAGAGTACCCCGCTCTACTACTGTTCATCCCCTAAAATCTAACGAGTGCCATGGGGCTGACACTAGATTGTCCTCCAATGTTTAACCTCTCGACCACATGGCCACGAAATGTAGAACCCAAGCCATCTATGTGATTCAAGAACCCAAAGCTCTATGGTGATTTAAGGTATACATAGGATGAGAGCATGACTAGTGAGACCCATGGTAAGTCTTTATCTTAGTCAAGCATTATGACATCGTGCCACGTATATGACACATATACTTGACTCACACTAGCACTATTAATGTGTCTTGCAACATGTTTGATTCGGATTTTTATTGGCTTTTCCATTGTATTGAATAAAAATACACAACACATATTTATTTGACAAATAAATATGCTATGCTATTATAGGGAATAATACCCTACCATGGCCTAATACTAATTATGACCACCATGGAACTTTATACAAGAGATGCAAATCACAATGTATATCTATACATGTATAGTATTAAGCCAAAAACAGAAATGGAAAAGACAAAAGAAAAAGGAAGGAAATGACAAAGCCATTTCTGCCCGTGACCCACCAGCCGGCCCACTCGGCCTTTTTCTCTTCTTCTTTCCTTTCCACCGCGACGGCCCAACTCGGCCCACTGGAACCTCTTCCTCCTTTCTTTTCTTTCCGGCAAACTGAACAAAGCGGCCCAGCTAGCCACCTCGATGGCCCATCTTCTATTTCCTCTCTTCTTTTCTCTTATCGGCCCAAGGCGACCGCCGGCTCACCATCGAATGAAGACAGACCAACCTGGCCACTACCGCTGACGAGCCGGCCCGCAGTGGACCCCGCGTGTCATACCTTTCCCCTCCCCTCTCCTCTCTGCCTCGCACGCGAACGGGGAAAAAGCAGAGCCCGTTGTACTCGCCTCCGTGCCCGCGGATTCCTCACGCAGCCAGCTGCCACCGCCCGATCCACGCCTGCAGTGCATCAACGACCGCGAGCGACGCCAGCCGGGCCGACAGGAGTCCGACAGCGCAGGTGCAAGATGCCCGCGGCCGCGAGCACTTTACCTCCCGCGCGCGCCCGATCACCTGCTCCTGTCGCCCCTATCCTCCACTACTCCTTGGCCGCGAAGGCAACCACGCTCCTGCCACTGACCACCGTACCCCACCGCGCGATCGACAGTGACAGCTCGAGCCCCTGGGAGCCGCTTGATCACGCCCGACGCCTCCACCACCGTCCGCTCCCAACCATGGCTGCCGCCGGCCTATAAAGCCAGAACCCTGGGAGCGCTAGGGTTCCTCAACCCCCGCCGCCGCTTGCAGTTCGCAATTCGCCACCAACCACGCCCAATGGAACGGAGATAGGTGGAGAAGAGGAGGAAGTAGGTGGAGAAGAGGAGAGAAAGCTGACGCCGGGAAAGAAGAAGCCGGGGCCGCCGGACTTGGAGAAGACGAAGCCGTCGCGGAGCGCGCCGGAGAAGGGAGAACTTGAGGCGCTGCTGGACTGCTACCGCAAGCCTCCATTGCCTACGGCCACCGCGAGCTGCACCTCGACGCCGGCGCCAACCTCTTCTTCCTCCACCGCGCTGGTACGCCACATGGCCCCTTTGCCAATCTTGCCCTGCTTTTCCGGTCATGGCGCCGCCTCGGCGCGTAGACCGTGGCCATCTCCGGCCTCATGGCACACATGCACCCACCGAGCACGACCAGCCCAGCCACAGGGAGACCGGCGCCACCACACGCCGAGCTCGGACTAGACCGCCATGTTCGCCGCCGTGGTCGGACCATGCCACGGTGCGCCGCCGCTCGCCGGCGACATAGCCAACCCCGGACGCGTTGGACCCCCGGACCTTGACCGCCGTGGCGAGGCGCATCCCATGCGCGCGCTTCCGGCGGGGGATGTCCGCGGGGAGACCCTTTTCCCTTCCCACCAGAGGACATGGCTGCCCGGGGCGCCCTTGGGCACCACCGTGGCGCGCTTGCGCCGGCCGGCTCCGGCAGCCTTGACCATCGAGGTCGCGCCGTCGAGCCGCGCCGCGGCCAGCTGCACCCCGCGGCACCTCTGGATGGTGGAGACGGAGCCTGAGTGCTCGCCTTGATGCCTCGCCATGCGCCACCACGCCGCCGGTGCCACCGCGTGCCCCCGCCGCGGAATTGTGCGCCGCCGAGCTCCATGGTCGTCGCCGGCAAGCCTAACGTGTTCCTGGTGATGCCAATCGAAGCCCCGCGCCCTCAATTGAGCCCTGGATGGCTACCTTGACTGCCGAAGCCGCACGCTGCCTTGCCGCTGGCGCCACCGCGAGCCACCGCCGCGTGTGAGACGCCACCGTGGAAATTAGTCGCCGCCGGTGTGTCCTCTGGCCACCGCGTGTGCTCAAACGTGCGTGCGCACCCTGGAATCGGCTCAGTTGGCCCGTTTGACCCTCGCCGTCGGCCGTAATTGCGGCGGCGCCACTGTTGCCGCGGCCGGCCGCGCTGGGAACCTCGCCGCCGTCTTCGAGTACACCGGAGAGATGCTGATGGCCTTGCGATGCCAACGCGCTCGCTGGATGGGACGGTGGACCACCATGGCGCCTGCGCGCGCCGCCATGCCGCCGGTGGCCATGCCGTCCTGGCGGGCAGAGCTCGGTTGGGGAGAAGAGGAGATGGAGGTTGGAGAGAAGATGGACTTGGTCCATGGAGACAAGGAGACTGACAGATGGACCCACAACCTTGTGTCCACCGTGCGCCCTACCCATGAGCTAAAGGCATCTGCCGCTTCATTCCCTGGAACCAGTTCACCGTGAACCAAGAGGAGAGAAAGGTGGGGTGGACATGGTCCACTATAGACCAACAGAAGGCAGTCCACCGTGAGCCAGAGTGTAAGCTGACGCCATGGACCGAACCCACCTCGGACCCAGAGTAGTGACGTGGCAGAACCACAGCGTGACACGTGGCGGGCCGAGCCCGACCCAGTAAGCCCATCCGGCCCAGTCCAGCCCACTAGCGGCCCATTTCGGCCCATTTAGGTTTGACCAAGTCAACAGTGACATCACGCTGACGTCATCATCGTCCCACGTGTCAGCGCCTTGTCAGCGTGCCACGTGGCCTATCCAGGTGCTGACACGTGGCGGCCCCATGTTAATCAGCTATTTATTATTTTCAGAATATTGTCTAAACTTCGGAAATTCATAACTTATTCGTACGAGCTCCGAAAATTATGATCTTTATATGTAAATTCATCTAAAATCGAGATGTACAGTTTAAGACTATGTTTGAGTGCATTTGGTTCTTCTATATTTCATTTGCTTCTTTGTGGATTCTATAGGAGTCGCTAATGCGACTATTACGTTTCGGTTTCAGAGTTGATTCGGGAAAGGAGCGACCTAAGGACGTGAGGTGGAGATCCGCTGTACGACTACGAAGGAGGACTTGTACAACTACGATTGGATCGGACTTGTACCACTACTTCCTCGACATCGCAGGTGTCATGGCAGCACCCTCTTTTAGAGAATCCTATTAGACATTGCATGTGTAGAATTGCTAGCGCTTTATATTTATTCCTTTGCTAGTATATGATGCATGATATTGCCTGAGCTAGATTTACCTTGTTCGAAGCCCTTTTTCCATGTTACCCAGCCTTGCGCTCGCACTTATATATATTACCGCCCTTCTGCGTGCTTGCATTTATTATCACCATACTTATTATAACTCCACTTTGCATTGTATATGTGATGCGGGTGGTGAACCCCTGGGAATGGTTTGGCTTGGGATGCCGGACTTGTGGTTATGGTGATGAGCGGTGTGCTGCGTGAGTCTTGGGTGTGTGGTGAGGGTTGAGTCGGCCGGACAGGGATTACGACGAGCTTCGAGCGAGTCTTGCCGAGGGGATACGGCCTGGGTATCCCCGCTTTGCGTTTACCTGTGGCGGGTAACTGGTTTGGATTGAGGAGTTCCATCGTGCGAACCTCTGGGAGGTGGAGCCTTGGGAGTGGGGTGCCGTGGCAGCACGGTAAAGATTAGCCCATACCGGGGAGACATCGCTATCTGGCCAATACCTAAGGACTTGAGGGCTAGTGACCGGATCATTGGACGCTTACTTTCCACTCGCTCTCTAATGGGAAGGGAGACAGTCTAACCATCTGGTAGAACGAATGCCATTATTGTCTAGAAGTAAGCGGATGTGTCGGGAGGTACGGGCCGAGAGTGCTCACACCCTTCTTAACCAACATAGTGACCCCCGAGGCCTGGTACTATGTCTCACAGTCTCGGCGGCTGTTGGCATTTCTTAGCGCAATCACTAGAATTGTTACATCCCAGTGGTCACGCCAAGAAACGCCAGGGTTGATAGTCGTGTTCTAAAGATATGATTATCCGCAAGCGCACAGATCTATCATTGTAGCATTTCACCCGGGGAGTATTCTCAGGGTATCGTTATTTATATTTCCCGTAGGAAGGCATGGTGTAGATGTGTCTAAACATGGATATGGATGGTTGACTTCATGTCATTGAAATGAGACTCGTAGTACTATACAGGGGTAAGTATAATTGATTTGCAAGATAGTGGACACACATTTGGCCAAACTCAAGGATAAAGAATAAAAGAAAGAATAAATGAATGAACGAATAAAGAATAAACCTAAGCGGAGCAGGTAGGTCAATTGTAGCTATGTCATGAACAGCTAAGTCATATAGTCTACAGGGTTAGAGACAGATCAAAGCCTAAGATAACAGGGAGACCCCCGCAGCTGGTGACCAGCCGATAGAGGCATTTACGAACTCCTACACGACATACGGACGTGGGGGATTACAAAGGACAGACAGGGCTGTCACCTCCTGCCGCCTACCCCTCAACCGTGGCATGCCGTCATAGTCGAAGGCTCTCTCGTATCCGGACACCACGCCCGCATATTTGAGAACTACCTACATCCCCCGCGGACTCCCACCCTGCGGATGGACGAGCTAGAACGTAGGCAAACCCGAAGGAACAACGAACCGTTACCCCATTCTCATCAAGATCTCTACTCCTATGAACTATATGAACGATGAAGAACAACGAAGAACATGCTAAGAACCGATCATAAGAACTTTGGTCTAGTTCATATGAATCGAGTTTAGCAACAACGCAACTATGCTCTAGTTCAAGAACAAGGCTACATAATATGAATAAGAACTTGAAATAGGAAGAACACTCCATAGTAAATTACCAAGTGATGAACTTCTTCCTAGGAGACAAGCCCTCCTTGATAGCTCAACCTAGCTCCTAAGCTACAAGACTAGGCTAGAGAACAAGAGTAGAGGAGAATGGCCCAAATGAATGTGTGTGGAGAAATGGCTTGGATTTCCCCTTTTATATGTGGAGCAGGTCGGTTTGGAGCCATACATGGAAGGAACACCTGCGCACCACCCTCCTTTGCATTAATTGTACCGCCTCTAGGAAGCTGCCCCACCTGTTAGGCTGGGGGGGCGCGAGCGCGCCCCTGGCGCGGCCGCGCCAGGGTGACGCCTCCCCCCAACCGACTTCGGCAGGTGGGGCCTTCCTGTCAGGTATGTCGAGGTGGTGTGGTGTTTTGGCCCATTTCGATCCTGGATGGGCCTGTCTCCTCCTTGTGCCTCTTTTGCGCTTTGCCGGAAAGCGCCTTTTCTGTGTAAAATCCCCTGTACTTGGTGTATTTCCTGTAAACATTGCTAAACTCCAGGTACAAGTGGAATTCGGTTAATAGCACAAGTATATGATGTAAGAACATGTAATTCTCCCTTTTCTATCTTAAAATGGCGGTTAAAATGTGTCAATAAGGACCGCCAACAAGATCCCCCAAGCTTACCCTTTGCTCGTCCCGAGCAAAGCCGGGCTTTTGGGTTGTTGATCGAGAGCCGCTTCTATGCCGATCGTATTTCTAATATACCATAGTTATACGCATGTTCTCCACTGGATTTGAATAAACCGGCATTTCTATCCGTCCTTTTATTATCTCGCTCTAATGGGGCTTTTTGGCTCCCAGGTCTTGGGCGATTGCAAGGTAGAACAGCACCACGGCCTGTGCTTATCTTTTGTCCAAAGCTTGACCATTCTGCCGGAGGTTTTAAGAATTTTATAAAATGAAATCCCAAGTTCCTCGAATGATTCTCTCGATCACTCCAAAGTGTATAGCAACCTCACCAAAGGCATTTTGAGAGTTTGCCTTCTTCCTACCACTAAAAAGCTGAGAGTGGAGTTTTGGGTAGGTATGTAAGTGGGCATACTTGTATGACATATATTGTAAGGTCAAGGATCGGACCTTACGGAGATTAAGCCATACACCTTGATTGAGATTGTGCAAGTGTGTGGAATGGAAGAAATGGTTCCTAACTTTTAGATATTTTTTGTGTACTCCATGCATTGTGTCTCTCTTTTATTTGGATGATGATGATGATAAATGAAGAGTATGGGCTATGAATGGAACAAACTCTTTTTTTTTCTTTTCTTTTCTCTCTTCTTTTCTTCTCTTTTTTTTGAACGGGGATCTAAAGATTTTCCCGTTGATTTATTGTGCTATCCTATCCTTCTTTCTTTCCCTTGCTCTCTCTCTTTTTTTTTGAATAAATGAATAGCCCATCTCTGACGAATGATTAATGGAAATGGAGAGAGATGTTATGATAAAAATGCAAGGAGTACTTTTTGGTGGCTAAAGAATGCGCGATCCTCAGGATAAGTATCGGCATTTTTATTTGGTGGAAAGATGGTGCGCAACTCTCAGTGTAAGAGTTGGCGGATGGAAAGGGGTGCATGTTGTGCGCGACCCTCAGTGTGAGAGTCGGCAATTATTTGGTGGGTGCAAGTGTAATCTCAATCGTGGGTGTAAGGTCATAATCTTGCGTCGGTACCTGATCCGACCGAACTCAATGTACGAACAAGCAGCGTATGAAGGTTTATACTACAGATAACTCATATGGCTCTGGTGGGTATTTCATAATCATTGAGGAACTTTTTGTTTTTGAATATTTTGCAAATGAAAACTCCGGAAGTCAAGTCGTACTCTAGAGCAAAGTCGTAGCGGTGGCTATAGTACTATATCATACCTAGCAATAACTTAGACAAGAAAACACAAGTGCTCCCACTAAAAAGCAAGTTTTTTTTTAGGATGAGACATTTTTAGCCGATAAACCCAAATCTAGAGAAAACAATGTTTATAACTAGGGTACAAAGAAACAAGAGACAGAGCAACCTCATCATTTCAACAAGGGTGAACTACACATTTATACAGCACATACTAAGAGGCACATAAATAAAAATATTTTTGGTTTTTTTTCTTTTTTTATGCATGAGAACAAGAATTTAAACATGCTAAAGAGAAAATAAAAATTACTAGAAAATAAATATGCAATGCAAGATACCTTCGGGGGTCCTCCCCCAAGCTAGTGTGAAGCTCACTGTCCAGGGTGATATCCCATGAACCTCCAGAACTCCTCATGCTGAGCCTGGTCTTGCTGCATCTGTGCACTCAAGCCGTCCCACCTCTGGTCCATGTGTGCCTGCCACTCGTGGGTCTCCTGCACAACTGAGGTGAGAGAGTGCTGTATTTCACCTGTTTGAATTTGCAGCTCTCCAATGCGGGTGCCGTGGGCCTCTATTTCAGGGTTGTGTCGTGGCTGGACGGGTGGTGGAATATCCTCGTACTGCTGCGTGTGGCGCTCCCACTCGTCCAGGCCTACCTCCGCCCACGCCTCTGTGGTCGGTGCAGGAGGCACAAACTGGTCCCAGCTCCCGTTACCCTGTGGAGCATACCCCGTGTAATCCTGGTAGGGGGTCCATTGCTGCTTCGGCTGCGAGGAACTAGGGCCTGCTTCGTCCCCTGCCCTGCCTCATCGAGTCCTGCTGGTGAGTTCTTCACTGCGAATATCTTCAGCAGTCTTGAGCACAAAGGTTAGTGACTGGCAATTACGCAAATAGTAATCCGGGTTAGGTAACCGGATCCTATTTTCGTAGCCAGGGAAAAAGAAATAGAGCTCATCCTTTGTGCCGTGGGTGGTCAATGTGTGCCCTTGGAGCAAGGTGGTAAAGTCACAGATGGGTCGAGGAATAGGAATGTAATCAACAACCTCACCCTCTAGAATACCCATCGAATTGGCAACACGAGTGACAAGAGAGGTGCACATGACCGGGTACTTGTTGCGAACTATGTCTTGCCAACGGCGAACGATCTCCCTTACGGGTGATACCTTGATTTTCTTGACAATGGCATAGAGCAACTTAAGTTCGGCCGTGCGCACCCATCTAACCACACTAGTGGGGAAGAAAACCATGGACATCCAACGATGCATAAATCTCAAGGTAGGATGATGGATTTGGGTGTTCTGGGGTTTGAAAGATCGAAACTCAACCCTCCCAGAAATCTCTTCCCAAAACTTGTTTCGATCAAAGCCGATGGTGGCGAAGTCAAGATCGAGGAAGCATCTTTGGTTAAAACCCAAATGAACACTGAGCTCTTTCCAAGTAAGCTCATGCTCCTCGTTGAACAAGCGAAAAATCACACCATCGTTGGTTTCTAGCAAAGTGCTTAGGAACTGTATGGTCAGGAGGCGTGAACCTTGTTCCTCGATGGGTTCAACATCCTCCCAACCAACAGACCTCCATACAAGATCGAATTCATCATCCATACCTATGCGGTGGAGGAGGTTGGAGTCGTAGACTTGTGTGTGGAGGAAGAGACGATCCTTGAGGTGGAAGTAGGCTTGCATCTCCCGACCCTATTCCTGGTCGAGGTACAGCTTGTCCTCCTCGTTCATGACTTGCTCTTGTGGTGCTTCTGGTGCCACCTCTTCCTCTCCGGCTCCTTCAACCTCCTCGGGTTGTTGCTCTTCCACGGGGGCTTCGGGAGTTTGAGAGCTCGATTCGCCGAGGCGACGCTTGGAGCGTCTCCTAAGCAAACTCCCGATTTCTGCCATGGCTCACAAGTAGAGAGCTTCCTGGGTGTGAAGGGTTAGTAGAGAATGAACTTCTACACCCAAGAGTGCTCTTGCTACTTGCTCTACTCAAAAGATGTTGGAAGAAATAGCTTGAAGAGTGAAGTGGGGAAGTGAGAGGAGTGAAAGTGTGAGAGTGTGAGAGGGGTGAAGCTCCACCGCCGGCTCCTCCTCTATTTATAGGCCAAACACCCGGCCATGGGGGTGAGAGCAACGGCTCATAGCCGTTGGGCGCTGGCAGCAGGGCAGGGCTGCCTCGGCTGGCGCGGCCGCGCCCTCGGCGCGCGCGCGCCAGGCCGGGCCCGCCTGCCGCCCCCCTTTGGCAGGTTGCTCCCAACGGCCATTTCAAAAATATGGCCGTTGGGGGTTGGTTTCTGGCCCAAAATTTCCCAACTTTTCGATTTTCCAACAAATTTTGATAAAAAACATTTTTTTCAAAAATATTTGAAAAATAATTTTTAATAACGGAAAAATTTATTCCTTCTAGCTAACAAATTTTCAGAATTTTTGGGACAAAAAGTTTTTGAAAATAAAAATTATTTTATTTGCTCACAAAAAAGTGAGTGCAAAGAAAATACTTTTATAAAATAAATAAAAATTTTGTAAATAAAGGAAGATTTTTTTTTTAGATAACTGCCGATTTACCTGACGGCCAGGGCTCACCAATTTAAAGTCCGTTGAGCGGGACTTTCTCCCTCATCAATTTCCGCTTGATGATTCACCTGGCCCGGGAGAATTGGGTCTAGATTTCTTTGCCTTGGGTTGCCGCTTCTTTGGCGGGTTCTTCTTTGCTTCTGCTGGTTTGGGATAGCCATTAAAACGAAGGTTGATCACCTTCGCGTTGAAGTGGAAGCTGGCTATTCCCTTCCCAACGTATATTGCTGCCTTGGTAGTGTAGAGGAATGGTCGCCCAAGGATGAGTGGTCCCTCGTCTGTGTCTCCTGTGTTTAGGATGACGAAGTCCGCCGAAACATACTCATCCTGAATCCTGATCAGGATATCCTTCGCTATCCCCTCGGGCCGTGTGATAGTCCGGTCTGCCATTTGCATCATAAATGCTGGAGGGGACAGAGGTCCTCCCAACAATTTTTCATATGTCGCCTTGGACATCATGTTCACACTGGCTCCGAGGTCGCAATAGGCGTTATCGATGACATGTGGGCCTATTGCGATGGTGATAGTCGGGCGGCCAGGGTCTCCCTTCTTCTCCAAGATAGAGCCCCCACTGGGACATGGCGTACCAGGCCATGTCGAGATCATGTTAACTGTTTCTAGTGAGATCTCGGGCTGCCCGGGTATTCCTCCTGAGCCACTATTACTTGGGAGAGATGCAGCTATTTGGGCTAACTGAGTTTCTATCATTTTGTTGAAGCCCAGCTGATCTCTAACAGCAGAAGATAAGCCTTCTATCTTATCATTGATGCTTCCAAGAACTTTGTCATTGTCGAGCATCTTTTTGGTCAGATTTTCATTGATCTTGGCTTGCCCAAGGACTAGTTCTTTGAATGAAGGCTGATTCGAATTATAATTCGAATTACCTTGGAATGGTGGTCTTGAATAGCCACTATTTCCTCCTTGTTGTTGGCGGAACCCGTTGTTGATATATGCTGCTTCTTCATGGGTTTCAGGACAGTCACCTCCTGAATGGCCAACATTACCACAGACTTCGCAAGTCATGCGAGAGTCCATGGCTTTGACGGAGTCGGGCGTGCTAGCTATAGCACGTTCCTCCATCTTCTTGAGGAGTAGCTCTATTTTAGCGGCAAGCATATCAGTCTCCTTGACTGTGTGCATGCCTTTTTGTTGCTTGGTTGGGGTCCTATCTTCCCCCCAAGCTTGGTTTTCCACCATTTTGTTGATCAAAGCCGTAGCCTTGTCAACTGTAAGTGATAGGAATGCTCCTCCAGCAGCGGCATCAAGGTGCCCTTTAGACATGGGTGTTAACCCATTGTAGAAATTCTGGAGCACCAGGCAGTTCTCCATCCCATGATGAGGACAATCTTGAATATAATCTTGAAGCCTCTCCCATGCTTCAGGGATGGGTTCTTGCTGAGTTTGCTGGAAGTTGGTAATTCTTCCTCTCAGGGCATTTGTTTTGCCCATGGGGAAGAATTTGGCGAGGAATGCCGTGGAACACTCGTTCCACGTGCTCACTACTTCTCTGTCCTTGTAAAACCACTGTTTCGCCTTCCCTGAGAGGGAGAAGGGAAATAGATGGAGCCTGACCACATCAGCAGATACGTCCTTGATGATGACTGTGTCACAGAGCTCCATGAAGCGCTGCAAATGAGCGTTTGCATCATCATTGGGTAGTCCAGTGAATGGACTTGATTGCACCATCGTGATGAGTCCAGTCCTGAGCTCAAAGTTCTTCTCTGCTGCGTCGACAATGGGCCCCGTGGGCACATGAGCGACAGCGGGAGCTGAGAACTCGCGGATTGACTTCTGGGCCATCACTGATGGTGTGGGTGGTACTGGTTCAACTGTCAACGGAGCTGCCTCTGGATTGGTGTAACGATTCTGGCAAATGAACCAGTCCTGCACTATCCTGTTTTCATCCACAATAGATGAAAACATAAAAGTTAGCCTGCATAGACTAGGTCCATTTCTAATGAAGTCAACTCATATCCATGTTTATGCTAGATTCTTTTCAACCAATGCCTTCCCCGGCAACGGCGCCAGAAATGCTTGTTGGCATTTCTTAGCGCAATCACTAGAATTGTTACATCCCAGTGGTCACGCCAAGAAATGCCAGGGTTGATAGTCGTGTTCTAAAGATATGATTATCCGCAAGCGCACGGATCTATCGTTGTAGCATTTCACCCGGGGAGTATTCTCAGGGTATCGTTATTTATATTTCCCGTAGGAAGGCATGGTGTAGATGTGTCTAAACATGGATATGGATGGTTGACTTCATGTCATTGAAATGAGACTCGTAGTACTATACAGGGGTAAGTATAATTGATTTGCAAGATAGTGGACACACATTTGGCCAAACTCAAGGATAAAGAATAAAAGAAAGAATAAATGAATGAACGAATAAAGAATAAACCTAAGCGGAGCAGGTAGGTCAATTGTAGCTATGTCATGAACAGCTAAGTCATATAGTCTACAGGGTTAGAGACAGATCAGAGCCTAAGATAACAGGGAGACCCCCGCAGCTGGCGACCAGCCGATAGAGGCATTTACGAACTCCTACACGACATACGGACGTGGGGGATAACAATGGACGGACAGGGCTGTCACCTCCTGCCGCCTACCCCTCAACCGTGGCATGCCGTCATATTCGAAGGCTCTCTCGTATCCGGACACCACGCCCGCATATTTGAGAACTACCTACATCCCCCGCGGACTCCCACCCTGCGGATGGACGAGCTAGAACGTAGGCAAACCCGAAGGAACAACGAACCATTACCCCATTCTCATCAAGATCTCTACTCCTATGAACTATATGAACGATGAAGAACAACGAAGAACATGCTAAGAACTGATCATAAGAACTTTGGTCTAGTTCATATGAATCAGGTTTAGCAACAACGCAACTATGCTCTAGTTCAAGAACAAGGCTACATAATATGAATAAGAACTTGAAATAGGAAGAACACTCCATAGTAAATTACCAAGTGATGAACTTCTTCCTAGGAGACAAGCCCTCCTTGATAGCTCAACCTAGCTCCTAAGCTACTAGACTAGGCTAGAGAACAAGAGTAGAGGAGAATGGCCCAAATGAATGTGTGTGGAGAAATGGCTTGGATTTCCCCTTTTATATGTGGAGCAGGTCGGTTTGGAGCCATACATGGAAGGAACACTGCGCACCACCCTCCTTTGCATTAATTGTACCGCCTCCGGGAAGCCGCCCCACCCTGTCGCAGGGGGGGGGGCGCGCGCGCCCGGCGCGCGGCGCGCCAGGGTGACGCCTCCCCCCAACCGACTTCGGCTGGTGGGGCCTTCCTGTCAGGTATGTCGAGGTGGTGTGGTGTTTTGGCCCATTTCGATCCTGGATGGCCTGTCTCCTCCTTGTGCCTCTTTTGTGCTTTGCCGGAAAGCGCCTTTTTCTGTGTAAAATCCCCTGTACTTGGTGTATTTCCTATAAACGTTGCTAAACTCCAGGTACAAGTGGAATTCGGTTAATAGCACAAGTATATGCGTGTAAGAACATGTAATTCTCCCTTTTCTATCTTAAATTGGCGGTTAAAATGTGTCGATAAGGACCGCCAACAGCGGCCAGGGTCGAGTGACAGGATGGTATTCGTTCTAGGCTTATGGCGATCGATATCTGCCTAGATGTGCGCGCATCGATGATGGCTATCTTGTGGAATAGTGAAACCTCTGCAGAGTGTATGGTTGATCGATCGATACATAGCTGACTCGTTGGCTATGGACCAGTCCCGTGTGATGCTCGCTTGACTAGGAGAGGAGTCTTCTGCCTTTCTTGGGATATGGGTATGTTACATCCGACCGTGAGCCTGGGAGGCTGCGGGTCGTTGAGGCCTGACGAGAGGGAGTCGTCTTGCCGGCCACGTGAAGCGTGGTGGGGTATGGTGTGTGGTGTGTGGGGTGTGGTGATGTGTGGATGGGATGGATGGGATGGTGGATGGATGTGTGTGTGGGATTTGGGAATGTGTTAAACTTGATTATTATTATTATTACTATACTTGTTGCTACTTCCCATGCGCTAGGTTGCAAACCACAGCCAAATATAGGATCGCCAGATCCCTTTATTTTCTACTTCCACTAAAGCTCATTCGGTGCTGACCATGGCCTGCACACATCTGGCGGTGTGCAGATTTTCCTGTGATGTTAGGATTGAAAGGATTAGAAGGTCTCGTGCCTGCGCTCAAGTTGGAGATTGAAGTTGCTTCCGCATTTTACTTCCACCTTCGCAAGCTGTTCTGGATGTTAGAAATACTTTGTTTGCGCCAGTGTGGCGTTGTAATTATTAATGTAAACCCTTCTACTTGTACTCTGTAGTCTCAGAATTCAATGTATGGAATTGATTATCAACTGTTGTATATCATTCTATGATTTTCCCTTCATGGAAAATTGAGGATGTTTCAGTTGGTATCAGCTCCTGTACTTGACCCTAGGACGAGACCCTTAGGATTGGACGATAGAATAAGATGAGCCAGCCCTTCTTTTGGTTATATTACCGACCTTGCACCATTTTGTGCATGGCTTACCTCTTATAATGGACTTGCTAACCATGTTCTTGGACTCCAATGCAAATGGTGGTGATCTTTTAGAAGCATGCCTTCTACCTCAAGTATCATGATAGATACACCCAAGTTCTACAAGAAGTGCTTCAAGAGTTAGAGCCTCTTAAGACAAGTGACCATAGACGTGCCACAAATAGGTAGTGCCTAGAAGAGCCGAAGTCTACTATATGATGACCCCGTAGAATCTCCTAGGAAAGGAAATGCCGTAACAAAGCCTTGTACCATTCCTAAGGTAGAAGGCACAATCCTTACTGTTGTGCAACCTATTGTCCATACGGCTATTTATGCGTACGAACTCTTCGAGCATGGCGTCCTGCCGTCTATTACCCCGTGCCCTCGAGTCCTCCAATAGTGCCATAGGGTGATGGGAAGAAGTTCGCCAAAGTATATCGAGAAAGTTCCTGACTCATGCCCAACCATGTAGATGGAAGAAAGTTCTTCGACCCCACCTATCTAGTTTCTTAGACAAGACTCATCATGATAAGGGGGTAGGAAGAGGATGATTAGAATAAGCCATGTATAGCTAGAAGTTGTGCCATGAATAGAGTAGAATGTCTACCATTTTAAGCTACTTACGCGTAGTACGCTTTCTCCGCGAATCTCTTGGTGTAGCTACCAAGGATATCGCTATGTAATAAACCCAATGTATTGAGTGCTTGGATCTTATCGGTTTTTATGGTTCTTCTTGCTTCTTTGTATGAGTGTTGGATAGATTAAATGCTTTTAAATTGTTGAAATCATTTAATCATTACATAAAGTTGCTAATAAATCATGTCAACAGCACTGGGCTTTCAAGCCCTATGAACCATGCTACTAAATGACCAACCTATGCTCTACCTACCTGAACCACTGCACAAGCCCTCCTAGAATCGCCATAGACTATAATCGTGCTAGTCGCATTCCACCCATAGGATTCTACCTTGGGAATAAAGAGCATCACAATCCACTACTCGATAGAGCCCCTATTGAAGGAAACCACTTGACACCCCCATATCTTCTAGCTACAGAGCATACTCGACGGACTTGACTCCTAGAGACCTTACCTCAAGGATAACAATAATGCTGCAAAGAAGGACCACTCAAGGACTTATGGAGACTAAATGAGTTACTACATCGAAGCTAGCATTCCAATATTACCCCGAGAACTCTCCTAAACTATGTGACCATCTCGGACCAGTAACCATACCGAGCATAGTTGACCTGCTAGAATGGCTGTGTTACACCAATTACTTCTCTAAGGACATAAGAGACAACGGAAGCTAACAATGGAGAAGTGGTGGCAAACCAGCTCTAGCCAAGTTCAGCGATCTGGCTTGAATAGGTCAACCCTTTGGATTATGAAACCATTACTAAAGGAAATGGCTGTAGACCTGGCCAAGAGTTAGAACAGTAAAGACAATGGGAACAACTCTGCAACAAGACTGTTGTTAGAGCCCCCAAGATTAGTGGCATATTATCTTGGATCATCGAGAATATCTCTCTGATGATCGCCTTATAACAAACCACTAATTGAAAATACTAGGTCAACATGACATATTCTGACTAAGCTATTCCAATGGCCGATTCGTATCATCACCCCATGCTATTCCAAAACAACCTCCCTACCTTCTGTTTGAAAAGTTTTCTTCCTTTCAAAAGAAATTCCCTTTCAAAACAAACATGGTTTCAAAATATTCTAAATCTAAAAGAAAAATGATTTAAAAATCTATCTTCCAAATGAATTGGAAACCAGTTCCCATTCCAAACATTTTGCAAAAATCATTTGCGAACATAAATTCTGAAAACAAAAGTTTTGCCTTGCACATCAACCCATAATAAAATATTTGCAACTAAAATGGCTCAAGTTTTATTTTAAAAGCCCTTGTTTTCAACCAAGGAGCCAAACCTATTTCAAATAAACCTCGTCTTTTAAATGTATTGCAACACATTTGCCAAATAAAATAATTGTGAAAAGGTTTGTTTGCAAGTGTCCTCGAAAAGGAACTTTTTCAAAACCTAGTTTCGAAAACCAAATTTGATTGAGAAAACCAAGATTTGCAAAATGAGCAAAGTGATTTTGAACCATTTCCAAAACCAACCATATTTTAAATGATTGAAAAGGGGTCTTGCTTTGTTTAAAAAGTAAAACCATGATTCAAAACTATTTAATTTGAAAACACATGAAATGAAGTTTTGGTTTCAAAACAAAGCCATTCAAAAGTGTTTGATTTTAAAACTCGCATTGATTTCAAACCTCTTCAAAAGACTCCCTTGGACTTTAAGGCCTACAAAATCACTATCTATTTTTAAAATAAGATTTTTGAAAATCACCAAGACAATGAGAGTCCAATGAACGACAGCCCCAGTCAAAAACTCTAGAATTGCTTAAGCATCTTGGATACCCTGTACAAAATTTGGATCGAGTTACCAAATGAGGCAAAGGACGACGATTCCTTTTGCAAGATCTTCTGAAGTGGCTACACCGACTAGAAGCAAGGATAGCAACTACGCTTATCAAAGTAGCGCAGCGGAAGTGTGGTGGGCCCATAACCCACTGGACCCTGGATCGAAATCAGGAGCCTAAACCGCACCTCTTAATTTAGGAAGACATGATATAGCCTAAACTTTGTGTTTCTCCCACATGCTAACCTTGTGCTGAAACATCCTGCGGTGAAAACTCCCCAACCATCATCGAAATGCTCTCTTTGGAAAACCCTCAAGATCTACCTAGTGCACCCACGCAAAGACTAAACCTACACACACTCGACCAATGATCTATACAAAGAAATCAAGACTTCGCTACTCACTCCTGCAACTCGATGGAGCAACCACATCAAGCTACAAGGAACTAGAAGTTAGATTCGTGAGAAACATCACCTTACTGTTTCATAGAGTACTACACACCTTAAATCTCGGGGATGAGATTCTGATAAGGGGGTAGGACTGTAACATCCCAAAAATCCGAACTACAAATTTTTTTTTCTAAATAAACCCATGTTTGATGTTTGTCATATAAGCAATCCCACTAGTTTGCATGTAAAGTATCTACATTTATTTGTTAAGCATTGCGATGCAACAACATCACATGTGTCTTAATGTGATCCGTAAGCCACATGTGATTAGGACCTTAGGTAAACCTTCTATACCTACAGGCGAGAGCCTACGAAGACCAACCAGTGACTATACTATGCCCTAATGTTAGCCCTAGATCATGAACCTAAACCTTGATGATCCTATGCTAGAATTAGTAGCAATGTCGCCATGGTGTAATGTGTATACATGTACACCTACCCATAGTATAAATCCTACGACCATCTACAGCCTAACTAGAGTTAGCTAGTGGTCAGCTTTACCACACTAACCCGAGACATAGAGACTTAAACCTATGCCCATGACTCCACATATGAGAGTATAGATCCTTAACCCTAAGCCATGATAGTAGAGCCTATCCACTACTGAGTAACTAACTACTCGACCCTAGTTGGTTAGAGACTAATAACGCATAGTAGTATCTCTACACTCGATAGTGAAGCTACTTAACCACCTACCATTATAGTAGGAACTACCTACCCTGGTGTTGACTAGCTACTTAGCTACTCTAACATATAAACCCTCACTAGTTCATCATCATGTCAGTAACATATCTTATGCCAGGCTATATAGAGGTGCCCAACCCTAAGCATGCAATCTAGTGGACCACTCCAATGCCATATATGTATAGTAGATATAATTAGTGGACTAAGACCCTAGTCGACAACTCGAAACCTAGATACCTAACTAGTATAAGTACTGTCTCTAGCTCTAACAGTAAATAGAACACCACATTGTCATCTACAATGTGAACCTGCTTAGTAACTAGTAGAATAAGAGTACCTCGCTCTACTACTGTTCATCCCCCTAAAATCTAACGAGTGCCATGGGGCTGACACTAGATTCTCCTCCAATGTTTAACCTCTCGACCATATGGCCACGAAATGTAGAACCCAAGCCATCTATGTGATTCAAGAACCCAAAGCTCTATGGTGATTTAAGGCATACATAGGATGAGAGCATGACTAGTGAGACCCTTGGTAAGTCTTTATCTTAGTCAAGCATTATGACATCGTGCCACGTATATGACATATATACTTGACTCACACTAGCACTATTAATGTGTCTTGCAACATGTTTGATTCGGATTTTTATTGGCTTTTCCATTGTATTGAATAAAAATACACAACACATATTTATTTGACAAATAAATATGCTATGCTATTATAGGGAATAATACCCTACCATGGCCTAATACTAATTATGACCACCATGGAACTTTATACAAGAGATGCAAATCACAATGTATATCTATACATGTATAGTATTAAGCCAAAAACAGAAATGGAAAAGACAAAAGAAAAAGGAAGGAAATGACAAAGCCATTTCTGCCCGTGACCCACCAGCCGGCCCACTCGGCCTTTTTCTCTTCTTCTTTCCTTTCCACCGCGACGGCCCAACTCGGCCCACTGGAACCTCTTCCTCCTTTCTTTTCTTTCCGGCAAACTGAACAAAGCGGCCTAGCTAGCCACCTCGATGGCCCATCTTCTATTTCCTCTCTTCTTTTCGCCGGCCCACCATCGAATGAAGACAGACCAACCTGGCCACTACCGCTGACAAGCCGGCCCGCAGTGGACCCCGCGTGTCATACCTTTCCCCTCCCCTCTCCTCTCTGCCTCGCACGCGAACGGGGAAAAAGCAGAGCCCGTCGTACTCGCCTCCGCGCCCGCGGATTCCTCACGCAGCCAGCTGCCACCGCCCGATCCACGCCTGCAGTGCATCAACGACCGCGAGCGACGCCAGCCGGGCCGACAGGAGTCCGACAGCGCGGGTGCAAGATGCCCGCGGCCACGAGCACTTTACCTCCCGCGCGCGCCCGATCACCTGCTCCTGTCGCCCCTATCCTCCACTACTCCTTGGCTGCAAAGGCAACCACGCTGCTGCCACTGACCACCGTACCCCACCGCGCGATCGACAGTGACAGCTCGAGCCCCTGGGAGCCGCTTGATCACGCCCGACGCCTCCAGCACCATCCGCTCCCAACCATGGCTGCCGCCGGCCTATAAAGCCAGAACCCTGGGAGGTAGGTGGAGAAGAGGAGGAAGTAGGTGGAGAAGAGGAGAGGAAGCCGACGCCGGGAAAGAAGAAGCCGGAGCCGCCGGACTTGGAGAAGACGAAGCCGTCGCGGAGCGCGCCGGAGAAGGGAGAACTTGAGGCGCTGCTGGACTGCTACCGCAAGCCTCCATCGCCTACGGCCACCGCGAGCTGCACCTCGACGCCGACGCCAACCTCTTCTTCCTCCACCGTGCTGGTACGCCGCATGGCCCCTTTGCCAATCTTGCCCTGCTTTTCCGGTCATGGCGCCGCCTCGGCGCGTAGACCGTGGCCATCTCCGGCCTCATGGCACACACGCACCCACCGAGCACGACCAGCCCAGCCACAGGGAGACCGGCGCCACCACACGCCGAGCTCGGACTAGACCGCCATGTTCGCCGCCGTGGTCGGACCATGCCACGGTGCGCCGCCGCTCGCCGGCGACATAGCCAACCCCGGACGCGTTGGACCCCCGGACCTTGACCGCCGTGGCGAGGCGCATCCCATGCGCGCGCTACCGGCGGGTGATGTCCGCGGGGAGACCCTTTTCCCTTCCCACCAGAGGCCATGGCCGCCCAGGGCGCCCTTGGGCACCACCGTGGCGCGCTTGCGCCGGCCGGCTCCGGCAGCCTTGACCATCGAGGTCGCACCGTCGAGCCGCGCCGCGGCCAGCTGCACCCCGCGGCACCTCTGGATGGTGGAGACGGAGCCTGAGTGCTCGCCTTGACGCCTCGCCATGCGCCACCACGCCGCCGGCGCCACCGCGTGCCCCCGCCGCGGAATTGTGCGCCGCCGAGCTCCATGGTCGTCGCCGGCAAGCCTAACGTGTTCCTGGTGATGCCAATCGAAGCCCCGCGCCCTCAATTGAGCCCTGGATGGCTACCTTGACTGCCGAAGCCGCACGCTGCCATGCCGCTAGCGCCACCGCGAGCCACCGCCGCGTGTGAGACGCCGCCGTGGAAATTAGTCGCCGCCGGTGTGTCCTCTGGCCACCGCGTGTGCTCAAACGTGCGTGCGCACCCTGGAATCGGCTCAGTTGGCCTGTTTGACCCTCGCCGTCGGCCGTAATTGCGGCGGCGCCACTGCTGCCGCGGCCGGCCGTGCTGGGAACCTCGCCGCCGTCTTCGAGTACACCGGAGAGATGCTGATGGCCTTGCGATGCCAACGCGCTCGCTGGACGGGACGGTGGGGAGAAGAGGAGATGGAGGTTGGAGAGAAGATGGACTTGGTCCATGGAGACAAGGAGACTGACAGATGGACCCACAACCTTGTGTCCACCGTGCGCCCTACCCATGAGCTAAAGGCATCTGCCGCTTCATTCCCTGGAACCAGTTCACCGTGAACCAAGAGGAGAGAAAGGTGGGGTGGACATGGTCCACTATAGACCACGTTGCGGTCTATAAACCAACAGAAGGCAGTCCACGGTGAGCCAGAGTGTAAGCTGACGCCATGGACCGAACCCACCTCGGACCCAGAGTAGTGACGTGGCAGAACCACAGCGTGACACATGGCGGGCCGAGCCCGGCCCAGTAAGCCCATCCGGCCCAGTCCAGCCCACTAGCGGCCCATTTCGGCCCATTTAGGTTTGACCAAGTCAACAGTGACGTCACGCTGACGTCATCATCGTCCCACGTGTCAGCGCCTTGTCAGCGTGCCACATGGCCTATCCAGGTGCTGACACGTGGCGGCCCCATGTTAATCAGCTATTTATTATTTTCAGAATATTGTCTAAACTTCGGAAATTCATAACTTATTCATACGAGCTCCGAAAATTATGATCTTTATATGTAAATTCATCTAAAATCGAGATGTACATTTTAAGACTATGTTTGAGTGCATTTGGTTCTTCTATATTTCATTTGCTTCTTTGTGGATTCTATAGGAGTCGCTAACGCGACTATTACGTTTCGGTTTTAGTCGATTCGGGAAAGGAGCGACCTAAGGACGTGAGGTGGAGATCTGCATGCGTACGACTACGAAGGAGGACTTGTACAACTACGATTGGATCGGACTTGTACCACTACTTCCTCGACATCACAGGTGTCATGGCAGCACCCTCTTTTAGAGAATCCTATTAGACATTGCATGTGTAGAATTGCTAGCGCTTTATATTTATTCCTTTGCTAGTATATGATGCATGATATTGCCTGAGCTAGATTTACCTTGTTCGAAGCCCTTTTTCCATGTTACCCAGCCTTGCGCTCGCACTTATATATATTACCGCCCTTCTGCGTGCTTGCATTTATTATCACCATACTTATTATAACTCCACTTTGCATTGTATATGTGATGCGGGTGGTGAACCCCTGGGAATGGTTTGGCTTGGGATGCCGGACTTGTGGTTATGGTGATGAGCGGTGTGCTGCGTGAGTCTTGGGTGTATGGTGAGGGTTGAGTCGGCCGGACAGGGATTACGACGAGCTTCGAGCGAGTCTTGCCGAGGGGATACGGCCTGGGTATCCCCGCTTTGTGTTTTCCTGTTGTTGACGGTCGTTAAGTATCAATTTTATACCGTCAACGCAGCAAGAGAAAGGACTAATATGAGTTCACCTTTTAGATATAGGGGTTACACTGACAGAATTCCACGAGTTTTGGTGATTGTCTATTTCTGCAGGGGGTTATCAGAAAGAGAACCAAAGGAGGCCCACATGTCATGATTACATAGAGATAAAGACCGAACGGGTGAAAAAGTATAATCTAGAAGACTCCGAAGGCGACCCCTAAAGGCTGGGCCCCATCGGCGGCAGCCGGTCGGCCGCCCAAGGGGAGTCGGCCGACTCCCCACCTCGGCCAATCACGTCGAGTCTCGCGGATCCCGCCTCCACGCCTTTGAGGATGAATAATTATCGTCCATTTAGGTCGGTTTGATCCGAGGGCTGTGGTTCATCCTAGGGGGCTATATATTCGAGCCCCCGGCCCCCGGGTGAAACCCTAATTCATTCTCTCTTCATTCATCGAGAGGATTCGGAGAAGCCGAGCCACCATCTCAATTAGAGCTCCATAGTTTAGTAGCATAGCTACATAGGAATAGATCTAGAGGGAATCAAGCCTAGCTTGGAGTCCGGATCTATCGGAGTTCTTGGTAATTCCCCTCTACATTCTTGTAATATTCATCATTGTTCGTGATACTATGAGTAGTACTTTATTCTATTCTATTATATCAGACTTGACTATGCTCTATTTGATTATGTTCTCAATTATATCGTTCTTAGTTTACTTTGATTATATGTTTAGCATAGTTGGACTAGAATTATGTTTATGCATAGGATCGTATAGCGCTTGCTCATTAGGCCAATGGGTGAGTGATAGATATTGTGTGGGCATGGTGCCTATACCGTACTTATCTGCGATTGCACCCTATATTCCGGATCGTGAGGTAGATCGCGGGAGTGACAGTCCTGTTGAGTCCTTTGTAGCCCTTCTCCCGAGTATAGGTCTAGCAGAACAAACCTATTACATTGAAGTCATTGCTATGTCTCTAGTCTTCTCTGGTAATATCACTATGCATAGATGTAACCTTTTCCCGCCATGATTGCTAGATGTTCTTGCACTAATCATTGTATGCTTTGACTTTATAGTTAGAATAACATAGGATTATACCCTAGATCGTCCTAGTCCATGCTAGTGTTATAAGCTTAGAGTGCTAAGTTGAGATGGCTTATTACTATTATTTTATGTGGCTAAATGCTCTCATTTATCTTATGTCATTTATCATTCATTCCTATATTTTATGTGACACTTACCTGTATGAGATGATCGATACGAGACAAGGCTAAGCTCTCCATTATCGCATGTGCATTGCTCATCACTCATTATCCAGTGCATTCCCTTCCCAAAGTGGTAAAATTATAAATAACGATACTGGATTACTCCTGGTTAAAATGCTACATCGGTATTATACGTGCGCTTGCGGATCCCATATTTATTTCTAGTAGCGAGTTGCATTATTTAGTACCAGCATTTTTGGCGCCATGTTGGGGATGACAACCTAACACCGAGTGGCGTTAGAAATGTCAACAAGCATTTTTGGCGCCGTTGCGGGGAAGGTTGAAAGCCAATGGATAATGAGCAGCATTGCACTAGATAATGTGATCGAGTTGTCTTTTTCATACTAACCCATCTCTATAGGATTACCCTTGTTTTGTCTACTTGTGTATCTTATGCAGGGTAATCAAGACAATTCTTCCTGATAATTATATTGACAATCCAGAAGCTTTAATCAGGAAAGCCAGAAGCAAGTTGAAGAAGACCAATCAATCATCATCATCATCAACTCAACTTGGAAGTTTGTCAGAAGCAAAAAGTCGACCTTTCGTTCGAGACTTGACACCAGCGTTTGAAGCCATGGCGAACAAGTCACTCCGTGAGTTCTCGGCTCCAACTACGGACAACATTCGTCTTGGACCAGTGCGACATCGAAGGAGCTTTTGAGCTCAAGCCTGCGCCGATCAACATGGTGCAAGCAAGCCGGTTACGTGGGAAGGCCCATGAAGATGCTAGTGCTCATCTCCAACACTTTACGGAGATTTGTAGCACATTCACTATCAAGGATGTCCCCGAGAGATGCTATACTACTTCGCCTCTTCCCATTCTCACTCTTGGGGAGAGCAAAACAAAGTGGTTCTACGCCAATAAGGAGAAGAATACTACGTGGGCATTATGTTCCACTAATTTCTTGGCGAAGTTCTTTCCCATGGGCAAGACAAATGCTCTTCGTGGGAAGATATCAAGCTTTCAGCAACACCATAATGAGACTGTCCCGGAAGCTTGGGAGCGCTTTCAAGATTACATCCTCGAGTGTCCTCATCATGGCATGGAGAATTGGCGCTTATGCGAGACATTCTACCATGGGCTTAGCAACAAGACACGTGAGACGATGGATGCCGCTGGAGGTGCATTCTTATCACTCACTATTCCTCAAGCCACGGCTCTTGTGGAGAAGATGGCATCCAACCAAGGTTGGAGTGAAGAAAGAACGAGACCCGCAAGAGAGGTGGAGGAATGCACCAGTGAAAGAGGTAGACATCTTTGTCTACCAAAATGGATCTGCTAATGAAGAGGCTCGATGAGAGAGCCCCGAGAGAAGAAAGAAGTCATGCATATACATGATGCTCGCATGACATGTGAAGAGTGTGGAGAGCTGGGCACACAGGTGCTACCGCCCGTAGCGAAGGAGGACGTGAACTACCTCAATAACAACAACAATAATAATTACTATCGTCCTCAGCAGAATCAAGGTTGGAATCAGCAAAGCAAAGGCCTAACTACTCGGGCAATTATTCGAGGCAACTATCAAGGTAACAACTCTTCCTACAATAATTACAACCGGCCGCCTTTGAGAGAGTTAGTCTTTGAATCAAGGCAAGATGATGGACAATCTGTCCAAGAAGCTGGCATCAAATGACAAGGTCCTAGAGACACTCAGCAATAGAATGGATGGCTTTTCCAATGCCATCAAGAGTCAGCTCAGCTTCAACAAAATACTAGAATCTCAGCTACAACAGCTTGCCAACTTTGCTCCCTCCGCGGGCCAAGGTAAACTGGCAGGACAACCGGAAGAGCTCGAGACTACAAATCTTGTTGATATATTCAATGTAGAAGATAGCCGGAGTGATCCATCGAAGGGGTCATGGATTGACTCAACTCTGCCAATCAAGAAGGGTGATCCGGGAGACCGGTCATTCCAATCTCCATTGGAAGTACCAACTTTAATGAAGCAATCTGTGACTTCGGTGCAAGCATCAACATTATGCCAAGAGTGATATATGAGAAGCTATTCAGATGCCCCTTAACATACACAACCATGTGCTTGCAGCTTGCAGATCAGTCACTCCGTGTCCCTTTGGGAGTACTAGAAGATATATGTGTACGAGTGGGCAACTCGTATGTTCCAGCAGACTTCGTGGTAGTGGATACAGACAATAATGAAAGGTCCCCTATCATTCTGGGACGACCATTCTTGAACACTGCTGGAGCCATCATGTATGCCAACACTGCCAAGATCATCTTCAACATTAAGGGCAAGAGAGAAACCTTCTTCTTCAAGAATAGAGTGCTGCAGTTCCCAGCACACCCTCATCAACAGAACAGTGAGAAGAAGAAGAATCCAGCTAAAAAGAGCAAGAACAAGAATAAGAAGACCAAGAAGATGGAGACAGTGAGGATGGTCACTGCAGTCCACAAGGAGCATGACCACTTACTCAGATCCCCACGTCTGATCAAGAAGGATGACCCAGGTGTCCCAACCATTCAATGCTCCATCAACGAAGCTCTTTCAATAAAGGCATGCGTGACACCGGATCGGGCGTCAACATCATGGCCAAGGTAACTTACGAGTATCTATATGGCACTATGCCTTTGGAGCCTACCTATGCACAGCTACAGATGGCAGATCAGACATTCCGCTTCGTCGAAGGAGAAGTGAAGGATGTCCTCATCCAGATAGATGACCATTATGTCCCTACAGACTTCCTAGTCATTGACATGGGAGATGGCTCATCCTCCAGTCATCCTAGGAAGACCATTCCTGAACACCACCAGAGCTATCATCTATATTGGAACATGAGAAATCCATTTCCACTTTCCCACTGAGAAGGTACGTCGCTACTTCAACAATAATTATATAATCACTGAGGAGCCCAAGAAGAACAGAGCAAGGAGAAGGCAGCGTACCCGTCGCCAGAACAAGAAGAACATCACTACAGATGGATGGGCTGACTATGAGGGAGAAGTGTCAAGATATGAAGACCGGTACCCTGAAGAAAAGAATGTTGTAAAAGAAGAAGAGGTGCTACCAGAAGAAAAACAAGTGATCCAAGAAGTTTTCTCCTCAAGGTCATCCTCTCCAACAAAGAAGGTGTGGAAGGTAAAAGCAAAATTAGAATCAATTCCTACACACGAGGCGACGTCATCAGAGGCGCCAGCCAATGCGCACCTTGAAAAATGAGCGAACATGACAAGTCCTGTTCGGAGGACTTAAAACCACCGAACGCCGCGCCAAGAGTTCCACAAGCTTTGTTGTCTATTTGAGCTTCACAGAACATCAAGGATCATGAAGAGCTAACAGGCAGAAGGACATCCAGTCCCCTATCGGAGTGCTGCCCGTGACACTTGAACGCTGTCTCCAACAGCAACTATCTACAACACTCCTGGAGGACTAGAACGTCTTTAGTGCCTGTCAGCAACATCAGCAGACTATGTCAACATCCAGCTTGGGGGAGAGCATCCCCCGTGTACCAAGCTAAGTGTTTCCAACGTATCTTTTTATACCTTGTTAAAGCTTTGTTAAAACAACTAAAAAAAAGATGCATAACCATAGAAACCCAGAAAGATTTGCTTATTTATCTTTTCTACTTTTGGAGAGCTCTTGCAATCTGTCTTTAAAAGTGATCCCTAGAATAAACTCTACATGGAGATGATGAATAGTTGCTCTGTAGTAATTCCTTTCAAGTACCTAGTTTTCAACCTTGCACTCTCCCGAGTTTTGGACACAACTTGTTTAGATTTGAGATTTGCTCGAACCTAAAACTTGTGGGTAGCAAACACTTGATCTAAGTCTAGGTGGTTGACGGTACGATATGGGAAGGTTTTGAGCTGTTGTCCATCTTGTTCCTAGAGATACTAGAGTTCGGAGAATTTATCTTTGAAAATATTAAATTCCTGCATGATGAGTTCCTTTATGATGAGAGTTTAAATTCCTACCATGCCATATATTCATGCTTACTAGATTAGGAAAACCCATCTGTTTATATAGATCATATTGTAGGTTTGAGTGTAGACTTTATAGGCATTGAGTGTGGTTATCTTTGTGGACCCATAAGGAATTAGTCACGCAGTTAAAGTCAATACTATGTGCTCTCCATCCATTGATCTATGCTACTTACGTCCTCGAAGCATGCACCCATTTTATAAATGTTACATTCATTTTGTGCTACTTGTTCCTCGAAGTACCACCCACATATAGATCCATATTCCCCACATATTGTGCTGTCTCTACCCTGGAGATACGCACCTATGCTGCTCCTACCCTGGGAGTACGCATCCATCCATCCATCCATCCATCCATCCATCCACATATACATACGCCATTCATTTCACATCATCCAGAAAAGGTTCCACTCCTATCCTGGGAGTGAACATCTAGACATAATCATCGCCGTTCTATTTGCCTACATAAAAGCTCTAGTTATTATCATTTCAAGTTATATGAATCTCCGTTGCTAAAGTTCGTTTTCAGAGGATTGGTTGCTCTAAAAAAAAAGAGAAGAAAGAAAAAAGAAAAAGAAGAAGAAAGAAAAGAGTAGCCAAGTCCTTCCTTTCAAGAAGTTCTAAGGTTTCCAAATAAAGGGAGTCATGTTATCCCTAAAAGAGCAAGTGTAGAAGTAGATGTTCACTAGTTGAGTACCCCTCATAATCATTTCCTTACTACCATCATCATCCTATCATCATCTCATCCATTCCATTTCCTCATTCACATGCACATACGACTTTATTATTATTTTAGTTCCTATTGGATCCATGTCTTAACTGTGCAATATATGCAAGTGAGTTTGAGTGTCTCCCCACCTATGAGCTCCACATAAGCCTAATATGAGTTCACCTATTAGATATAGGGGTTACACTGATAGAATTCCACGAGTTTTGGTGATTGTCTATTTGCGGGGGTTATCAGAAAGAGAACCAAAGGAGGCCCACATGTCATGATTACATAGAGATAAAGACCGAACGGGTGAAAAAGTATAATCTAGAAGACTCCAGAAGGCGACCCCTAAAGGCTGGGCCCCATCGGCGGGCCGGTCGGCCGCCCAAGGGGGAGTCGGCCGACTCCCCACCTCGGCCAATCACGTCGAGTCTCGCGGATCCCGCCTCCACCGCCTTTGAGGATGAATAATTATCGTCCATTTAGGTCGGTTTGATCCGAGGGCTGTGGTTCATCCTAGGGGGCTATATATTCGAGCCCCGGCCCCGGGTGAAACCCTAATTCATTCTCTCTTCATTCATCGAGAGGATTCGGAGAAGCCGAGCCACCATCTCAATTAGAGCTCCATAGTTTAGTAGCATAGCTACATAGGAATAGATCTAGAGGGAATCAAGCCTAGCTTGGAGTCCGGATCTATCGGAGTTCTTGGTAATTCCCTCTACATTCTTGTAATATTCATCATTGTTCGTGATACTATGAGTAGTACTTTATTCTATTCTATTATATCGACTTGACTATGCTCTATTTGATTATGTTCTCAATTATATCGTTCTTAGTTTACTTTGATTATATGTTTAGCATAGTTGGACTAGAATTATGTTTATGCATAGGATCGTATAGCGCTTGCTCATTAGGCCAATGGGTGAGTGATAGATATTGTGTGGGCATGGTGCCTATACCTTATTTATCTGCGATTGCACCCTATATTCCGGATCGTGAGGTAGATCGCGGGAGTGACAGATCTGTTGAGTCCTTTGTAGCCCTTCTCCCGAGTATAGGTCTAGCGAACAAACCTATTACATTGAAGTCATTGCTATGTCTCTAGTCTTCTCTGGTAATATCACTATGCATAGATGTAACCTTTTCCCGCCATGATTGCTAGATGTTCTTGCACTAATCATTGTATGCTTTGACTTTATAGTTAGAATAACATAGGATTATACCCTAGATCGTCCTAGTCCATGCTAGTGTTATAAGCTTAGAGTGCTAAGTTGAGATGGCTTATTACTATTATTTTATGTGGCTAAATGCTCTCATTTATCTTATGTCATTTATCATTCATTCTTATATTTTATGTGACACTTACCCTGTATGAGATGATCGATACAGACAAGGCTAAGCTCTCCATTATCGCATGTGCATTGCTCATCACTCATTATCCAGTGCATTCCCTTCCCAGTGGTAAAATTATAAATAACGATACCTGGATTACTCCTGGTTAAAATGCTACATCGGTATTATCTGTGCGCTTGCGGATCCCATATTTATTTCTAGTAGCAGTTGCATTATTTAGTACCAGCATTTTTGGCGCCATGTTGGGGATGACAACCTAACACTGAGTGGCGTTAGAAATGTCAACACCTGTGGTGGGTAACTGGTTTGGATTGAGGAGTTCCATCGTGCGAACCTCTGGGAGGTGGAGCCTTGGGAGTGGGGTGCCGTGGCAGCACGGTAAAGATTGGCCCATACAGGGGAGACATCGCTGTCTGGCCAATACCTAAGGACTTGAGGGCTAGTGACCAGATCATTGGACGCTTACTTTCCACTCGCTCTCTAATGGGAAGGGAGACGGTCTAACCATCTGGTAGAACGAATGCCATTACTGTCTAGAAGTAAGCGGATGTGTCGGGAGGTACGGGCCGAGAGTGCTCACACCCTCCTTAACCAACATAGTGACCCCCGAGGCCTGGTACTATGTCTCACAGTCTCGGCGGCCAGGGTCGAGTGACAGGATGGTATTCGTTCTAGGCTTATGGCGATCGATATCTGCCCAGATGTGCGTGCATCGATGATGGCTATCTTGTGGAATAGTGAAACCTCTGCAGAGTGTATGGTTGATCATCGATACATAGCTGACTCGTTGGCTATGGACCAGTCCCGTGTGATGCTCGCTTGACTAGGAGAGGAGTCTTCTGCCTTTCTTGGGATATGGGTATGTTACATCCGACCGTGAGCCTGGGAGGCTGTGGGTCGTTGAGGCCTGACGAGAGGGAGTCGTCTTGCCGGCCACGTGAAGCATGGTGGGGTATGGTGTGTGGTGTGTGGGGTGTGGTGATGTGTGGATGGGATGGATGGGATGGTGGATTGATGTGTGTGTGGGATTTGGGAATGTGTTAAACTTGATTATTATTATTATTACTATACTTGTTGCTACTTCGCATGCGCTAGGTTGCAAACCACAGCCAAATATAGGGTCGCCAGATCCCTTTATTTTCTATTTCCACTAAAGCTCATTCGGTGCTGACCATGGCCTGCACCCATCTGGCGGTGTGCAGATTTTCCTGTGATGTTAGGATTGAAAGGATTAGAAGGTCTCGTGCCTGCGCTCAAGTTGGAGATTGAAGTTGCTTCCGCATTTTACTTCCACCTTCGCAAGCTGTTCTGGATGTTAGAAATACTTTGTTTGCGCCAGTGTGGCGTTGTAATTATTAATGTAAACCCTTCTACTTGTACTCTGTAGTCTCAGAATTCGATGTATGGAATTGATTATCAACTGTTGTATATCATTCTGTGATTTTTCCCTTCGTGGAAAATTGAGGATGTTTCAAATGGGGCTTTATGGCTCCCAAGTCTTGGGTGATTGCAAGGTAGAACAGCACCATGGCCTGTGCTTATCTTTTGTCCAAAGCTTGACCATTCTTTCGGAGGTTTTAAGAGTTTTATAAAATAAAATCCCAAGTTCCTCGAATGATTCTCTCGATCACTCAAATGTGTATAGAAACCTCACCAAAGGCATTTTGAGAATTTTGCCTTCTTCCTACCACTAAAAAGCTGAGAGTGGAGTTTTGGGTAGGTATGTAAGTGGGCATACTTGTATCACATATATTGTACGGTCAAGGATCAGACCTTACGGAGATTAAGCCATACACCTTGATTGATATTGTGCAAGTGTGTGGACTGGAAGAAATGGTTCCTAACTTTTGGATATTTTGTGTACTCCATGCATCATGTCTCTCTTTTATTTGAATGATGATGATGATAAAAAGAGGAGTATGGGCTATGATTGGAACAACCTTTTTCTTTTTCTTTTTCTTCTTTTTTTTGAACGGGGATCTAAAGATTTTCCCGTTGATTTATTGCACTATCCTATCCTTCTTTCTTTCCCTTGCTTTTTTTTTGAATGAATGAATAGCCCATTTCTGACGAATGTAAATGCAAGGAATACTTTTTGGTGGCTAAAGAATGCGCGATCCTCAGGATAAGCATCGGCATTTTTATTTGGTGGAAAGATGGTGCGCAACTCTCAATGTAAGAGTTGGCGGATGGAAAGGGGTGCATGTTGTGCGCGACTCTCAGTGTAAGAGTCGGCGTTTTATTTGGTGGGTGCAAGTGAAATCTCAATCGTGGGTGTAAGGTCATAATCTCGCGTCGGTACCTGATCCGACCGAACTCAATGTACGAACAAGCAGCGTATGAGGGGTTATACTATAGATAATCATATGGCTCTGGTGGGTATTTCATAATCATTGAGGAACTTTTTGTTTTGAATGTTTTGCAAATGAAAACTCCGAAAGTCAAGTTGTACTCTAGAGCAAAGTCATAGCGGTGGCTATAGTACTATATCATACCCAGCAATAACTTAGACGAGAAAACACAAGTGCTCCCACTAAAAAGCAAGTTTACAGGATGAGATATTTCTAGCCGATAAACCCAAATCTAGAGAAAACAATGTTTATAACTAGGGTACAAAGAAACAAGAGACAGAGCAACCTCATCATTTAAACAAGGGTGAACTACACATTTTTACAGCACATACTAAGAGGCACAGGAAAATAAAAAAAAATATTTTTTGGGGTTTATATATATATATATATATATATATATATATATATATATATATATATATGCATGAGAACAAGAATTAAACATGCTAAAAAGAAATAAAAATTACTTGAAACTAAAAATGCCATGCAAGATACCTTTGGGGGTCCTCCCCCAAGCTTGTGTGAAGCTCACTATCCAGGGTGATACCCATGAACCTCCAGAATTCCTCATGTTGAGCCTGGTCTTGCTGCATTTGTGCACTCAAACCGTCCCACCTCCGATCCATGTGTGCCTGCCACTTGTGGGTCTCCTGCACAAATGAGGTGAGAGAGTGCTGTATTTCACCTGTTTGTATCTGCAGCTCTCCGATGCGGGTGCCGAGGGCCTCTATCTCGGGGTTGTGTCGTGGCTGGACGGGTGGTGGAACATCCTCGTACTGCTGCCTGTGGCGCTCCCACTCGTCCATGCCTACCTCGGCCCACGCCTCTGTGGTCGGTGCAGGAGGCACAAACTGGTCCTAGCTCCCGCTGCCCTGTGGAGCATACCCCGTATAATCCTGGTAAGGGGTCCATTGTTGTTCAGGCTACGAGGAACTGGGGCCTGCTTCGTCCCCTGCCCTGCCTCATCGTGTCCTGCTGGTAAGTTCTTCCCTGTGAGTATCTTCAGCAGTCTTGAGCACAAAGGTTAGTGACTGGCAATTACGCAAATAGTAATCCGGGTTAGGTAACCGGATCCTATTTTCGTAGCCAGGGAAAAAGAAATAGAGCTCATCCTTTGTGCCGTGGGTGGTCAACGTGTGCCCTTGGAGCAAGGTGGTCAAGTCGCAAATGGGTCAAGGAATAGGAATGTACTCAACAACCTCACCCTCTAAAATACCCATCGAATTGACAACACGAGTGACCAGAGAGGTGCACAAGACCGGGTACTTGTTGCGAACTATGTCTTGCCATTGATGAACGATCTCCCTCACGGGTGATACCTTGATTTTCTTGACAATGGCATAGAGCAACTTAAGTTCGGCCATGCGCACCCATCTAACCACACTAGTGGGGAAGAAAACCATGGACATCCAACGATGCATAAATCTCAAGGTAGGATGATGGATTTGGGTGTTCTGGGGTTTAAAAGATCGAAACTCAACTCTCCCAGAAATCTCTTCCCAAAACTTGTTTCGATCAAAACCGATGGTGGCGAAATCAAGATCGAGGAAGCATCTTCAGTTAAAACCCAAATGAACACTGAGTTCTTTCCAAGTAAGCTCATGCTCCTCATTGAACAAGCGAAAAATCACACCATCGTCGGTTTCTAGCAAAGTGCTTAGGAACTGTATGGTTAGGAGGCGTGAACCTTGTTCCTCAATGGGTTCAACATCCTCCCAACCAATAGACCTCCACACAAGATCGAATTCATCATCCATACCTATGCGGTGGAGGAGGTTGGAGTCGTAGACTTGCGTGTGGAGGAAGAGACGATCCTTGAGGTGGAAGTAGGCTTGCATCTCCCGACCTTCTTCTAGGTCGAGGTACAGCTTGTCCTCCTCATCCATGACTTGCTCTTGTGGCGCTTCCGGCGCCACCTCTTCCTCTCCGGCTCCCTCAACCTCCTCGGGCTGCCGCTCTTCCACGGGGGCTTCGGGAGCTTGAGAGCTCGACTCGCCGAGGCGACGCTTGGAGCGTCTCCTAAGCAAGCTCCCGATTCCTGCCATGGCTCACAAGTAGGGAGAGCTTCTTGGGTGTGAAGGGTTAGTAGAGAATGAACTTCTACACCCAAGAGTGCTCTTGCCACTTGCTCTACACAAAATATGTTGGAAAAATTGCTTGAAGAATGAAGTGGGAAGTGAGAGGAGTGAAAGTGTGTGAGTGTGAGAGGGTGAAGCTCCTCCGCCGGCTCCTCCTCTATTTATAGGCCAAACACCCGGCCATGAGGGTGGGAGCAACGGCTCCTAGCCGTTGGGCGCGGCGCAGGCGGGGCTGCCTCGGGCCGGCGCGGCCGCGCCTCGGTGTGCGCGCGCCGGGCCGGGCCCGCCCGCGCCCCTTTGGCGAGTCGCCCCAACGGCTATTTCAAAATTTTGGCCGTTGGGGGTTGGTGGCCTGGCCCAAATCTTCCCGAATTTTGAAATTCCAACAAATTTTGATCAAAAACATTTTTTTTTTTTCAAAAATTATTTTAAAAATAATTTTCAATAACCGAAAAAAATTATTCCTTCTAACTAACTAATTTTCAGAATTTTTGGACAAAAAGTTTTGAAAATAAAAATTATTTTATTTGCTCACAAAAAAGTGAGTGCAAAGAAAATACTTTTATAAAATAAATAAAAATTTTGTAAATAAAGGAAGATTTTTTCTTTTTTTCGGATAATTGCCGGTTTACCCGACGGCCAAGGCTCACCAATTTAAAGTCCGTTGAGCGGGACTTTCTCCCTCATCAATTTATGCTTGATGATTCACCTGGCCCGGGAGAATTGAGTCCAGATTTCTTCGGCTTGGGTTGCCGCTTCTTTGGCGGGTTCTTCTTTGCTTCTGCTGGTTTGGGATAGCCATTAAATCGAAGGTTGATCACCTTCGCGTTGAAGTGGAAGCTGGCTATTCCCTTCCCAACGTATATTGCTGCCTTGGTAGTGTAGAGGAATGGTCGCCCAAGGATGAGTGGTCCCTCGTCTGTGTCTCTGGTGTTTAGGACGACAAAGTCCACTGGAACGTACTCATCCTGGATCCTGATCAGGATATCCTTTGCTATCCCCTCAGGCCATGTGATAGTCCGGTCTGCCATTTGCATCATAAATGCTGGAGGGGACAGAGGTCCTCCCAGCAATTTTTCATATGTCGCTTTGGACATCATGTTCACACTGGCTCCGAGGTCGCAATAGGCATTATCAATGACATGTAGGCCTATTGCGATGGTGATAGTCGGGCGGCCAGGGTCTCCTTTCTTTTCCAAGATAGAGCCCCAACTGGGACACGGCTTACCAGGCCATGTCAAGATCATGTTAACTGTTTCTAGTGCGATCTCGGGCTGCCCGGGTATTCCTCCTGAGCCACTATTACTTGGGAGAGATGCAGCTATCTGGGCTAACTGTGTTTCTATCATTTTGTTGAAGCCCAGCTGATCTCTAACAGCAGAAGATAAGCCTTCTATCTTATCATTGATGCTTCCAAGAACTTTGTCATTGTCGAGCATCTTTTTGGTCAGATTTTCATTGATCTTGGCTTGCCCAAGGACTAGATCTTTGAATGAAGGCTGATTCGAATTATAATTGGAGTTATAATTCGAATTACCTTGGAATGGTGGTCATGAATAGCCACTGTTTCCTCCTTGTTGTTGGCGGAACCCGTTGTTGATATATGCTGCTTCTTCACGGGTTTCAGGACAGTCACCTCCTGAATGGCCAACATTACCACAGACTTCGCAAGTCATGCGAGAGTCCATGGTTTTGACGGAGTCGGGCGTGCTAGCTATAGCACATTCTTCCATCTTCTTGAGGAGTAGCTCTATTTTAGCGGCAATCATGTCAGTCTCCTTGACTGTGTGCATGCCTTTTTGTTGCTTGGTTGGGGTCCTATCTTCCCCCCAAGCTTGGTTTTCCACCATTTTGTTGATCAAAGCCGTAGCTTTGTCAACTATGAGTGATAGGAATGCTCCTCCAGCAGCGGCATCGAGGTGCCCTTTGACATGGGTGTTAACCCATTGTAAAAATTCTGGAGCACCAGCCAATTCTCCATCCCATGATGAGGACAATCTTGAATATAATCTTGAAGCCTCTCCCATGCTTCAGGGATGGGTTCGTCTTGAGTTTTTTGGAAGTTGGTAATTCTTCCTCTCGGGGCATTTGTTTTGCCCATGGGGAAGAATTTGGCGAGGAATGCCGTGGAACACTCGTTCCACGTGCTCACTGCTTCTCTGTCCTTGTAAAACCACTGTTTCGCCTTCCCTGAGAGGGAGAAGGGAAACAGACGGAACCTGATCACATCAGCAGATACGTCCTTGATGATGACTGTGTCACAGAGCTCCATGAAGCGCTGCAAATGAGCATTTGCATCCTCATTGGGTAGTCCAGCGAATGGACTTGACTGCACCATCGTGATGAGTCCAGTCCTGAGCTCAAAATTCTTCTCCGCTGCGTCGACAATGGGCCCCATGGGCACATGAGCGACAGCGGGAGCTGAGAACTCGCGGATTGACTTCTGGGCCATCTTTGATGGTGTGGGTGGTACTGGTTCAACTGTCAGCGGAGCTGCCTCTGGATTCGTATAACGATTCTAGCAAATGAACCAGTCCTGCACTATCCTGTTTTCATCCACAACAGACGAAAACATGAAAGTTAGCCTACATAGACTAGGTCCATTTCTAATGAAGTCAACTCATATCCTTGTTTATGCTAGGTTCTTTTCAACCAATGCCTTCCCCGGCAACGGCGCCAGAAATGCTTGTTGGCATTTCTTAATGCAATCACTAGAATTGTTACATCCCAGTGGTCACGCCAAGAAATGCCAGGGTTGATAGTCGTGTTCTAAAGATATAGTTATCCGCAAGCGCACGGATCTATCATTGTAGCATTTCACCCGGGGAGTATTCTCAGGGTATCGTTATTTATATTTCCCATAGGAAGGCATGGTGTAGATGTGTCTAAACATGGATATGGATGATTGACTTCACGTCATTGAAATGAGACTCTAAGTACTATACAGGGATAAGTATAAATGGTTTTGCAAGATAGTGGACACACATTTGGCCAAACTCAAGGATAAAGAATAAAAGAAAGAGTAAACGAATGAATGAATAAAGAATAAACCTAAGCGGAGCAGGTAGGTCAATTGTAGCTATGTCCTGAACAGCTAAGTCATATAGTGTACAGGGTTAGAGACAGATCAGAGCCTAAGATAACAGGGAGACCACCACAGCTGGTGACCAGCTGATAGAGGCATTTACGAACTCCTACACGACATACGGACGTGGGGGATTACAAAGGATGGACAGGGCTGTCCCCACCTGCCGTCTACCCCTCAACCGTGGCATGCCGTCATATCCGAAGGCTCTCTCGTATCCGGACACCACGCCCGCATATTTGAGAACTACCTACATCCCCCGCGGACTCCCACCCTGCGGATGGACGAGCTAGAACGTAGGCAAACCCGAAGGAACAACGAACCATTACCCCATTCTCATCAAGATCTCTACTCCTATAAATCATATGAACGATGAAGAACAACGAAGAACATGCTAAGAACTGATCATAAGAACTTTGGTCTAGTTCATATGAATCAGGTTTAGCAACAACGCAACTATACTCTAGTTCAAGAACAAGGCTACATAATATGAATAAGAACTTGAAGTAGGAAGAACACTCCATAGTATATTACCAAGTGATGAACTTCTTCCTAGGAGACAAGCCCTCCTTGATAGCTCAACCTAGCTCCTAAGCTACTAGACTAGGCTAGAGAACAAGAGTAGAGGAGAATGGCTCAAATGAATGTGTGTGTGAAATGGCTTGGATTTCCCCTTTTATATGTGGAGCAGGTCGGTTTGTAGCCATACATGGAATGAACACCAGCGCACCGCCCTCCTTTGCATTTAATATACCACCTTTAGGAAGCTGCCCCACCTGTCAGGCTGGGGGGGGAGGGGCGCGAGCGCGCCCCTGGCGCGGCCGCGCCAGGGTGGAGCCTCCCCCCAACCGACTTCGGCTGGTGGGGCCTTCCTGTCAGGTGTGTCGAGGTGGTGTGGTGTTTTGGCCCATTTCAATCCTGGATGGGCCTGTCTCCTCCTTGTGCCTCTTTTGCGCTTTGCCGAAAAGCGCCTTTTCTGTGTAAAAATCCCCTGTACTTGGTGTATTTCCTGTAAACGTTGCTAAACTCCAGATACAAGTGGAATTCGGTTAATAGCACAAGTATATGCGTGTAAGAACATGTAATTCTCCCTTTTCTATCTTAAGTTGGCGGTTAAAATGTGTCAATAAGGACCGCCAACAAGATCCCCCAAGCTTACCCTTTGCTCGTCCCGAGCAAAGCTGGGCTTTTTTTTTGGGTTGTTGATCAGGAGCTGCTTCTATGCCGATCGTATTTCTAATATACCATAGTTATACGCATGTTCTCCACTGAATTTGAATAAACCGGCATTTCTATCCACCCTTTTATTATCTCGCTCTAATGGGGCTTTATGGCTCTCAAGTCTTGGGTGATTGCAAGGTAGAACAGCACCACGGCCTGTGCTTATTTTTTGTCCAAAGCTTGACCATTCTTCCGGAGGTTTTAAGAGTTTTATAAAATAAAATCCCAAGTTCCTCGAATGATTCTCTCGATCACTCAAATGTGTATAGCAACCTCACCAAAGGCATTTTGAGAATTTTGCCTTCTTCCTACCACTAAAAAGCTGAGAGTGGAGTTTTGGGTAGGTATGTAAGTGGGCATACTTGTATCACATATATTGTATGGTCAAGGATCGGACCTTACGAAGATTAAACCATACACCTTGATTGAGATTGTGCAAGTGTGTGGACTGGAAGAAATGGTTCCTAACTTTTGGATATTTTTGTGTGCTCCATGCATCATGTCTCTCTTTTATTTGAATGATGATGATGATAAAAAGAGGAGTATGGGCTATGAGTGGAACAACCTTTTTCTTTTTCTTTTTCTTCTTTTTTTTTTGAACGGGGATCTAAAGATTTTCCCGTTGATTTATTGCACTATCCTATCCTTCTTTCTTTCCCTTGCTTTTTTTTGAATAAATGAATAACCCATTTCTGACGAATGTTAAAAAAATTGGAGAGAGACGTTATGATGAAAATGCAAGGAGTACTTTTTGGTGGCTAAAGAATGCGCGATCCTCAGGATAAGCATCGGCATTTTTATTTGGTGGAAAGATGGTGCACAACTCTCAGTGTAAGAGTTGGCGGATGGAAAGGGGTGCATGTTGTGCGCGACTCTCAGTGTAAGAGTCGGCGTTTTATTTGGTGGGTGCAAGTGAAATCTCAATCGTGGGTGTAAGGTCATAATCTCGCGTCGGTACCTGATCCGACCGAACTCAATGTATGAACAAGCAGCGTATGAAGGTTTATACTATAGATAAATCATATGGCTCTGGTGGGTATTTCATAATCATTGAGGAACTTTTTTGTTTTGAATGTTTTGCAAATGAAAACTCCGGAAGTCAAGTCGTACTCTAGAGCAAAGTTATAGCGGTGGCTATAGTACTATATCATACCCAGCAATAACTTAGACGAGAAAACACAAGTGCTCCCACTAAAAAGCAAGTTTTCAGGATGAGACATTTCTAGCCGATAAACCCAAATCTAGAGAAAACAATGTTTATAACTAGGGTACAAAGAAACAACAGACAGAGCAACCTCATCATTTCAACAAGGGTGAACTATACATTTTTACAGCACATACTAAGAGGCACAGGAAAATAAAAAAAATTGGGTTTTTTTATATATATATATGTGCATGAGAACAAGAATTAAACATGCTAAAAAGAAATAAAAATTAGTTGAAACTAAATATGCCATGCAAGATACCTTTGGGGGTCCTCCCCCAAGCTTGTGTGAAGCTCACTGTCCAGGGTGATATCCCATGAACCTCCAGAACTCCTCATGTTGAGCCTGGTCTTGCTGCATTTGTGCACTCAAACCGTCCCACCTCTGATCCATGTGTGCCTGCCACTCGTGGGTCTCCTGCACAAATAAGGTGAGAGAGTGCTGTATTTCACCTGTTTGTATCTGCAGCTCTCCGATGCGGGTGCCGAGGGCCTCTATCTCGGGGTTGTGTCGTGGCTGGACGGGTGGTGGAACATCCTCGTACTGCTGCCTGTGGCGCTCCCACTCGTCCATGCCTACCTCGGCCCACACCTCTGTGGTCGGTGCAGGAGGCACAAACTGGTCCCAGCTCCCGCTGCCCTGTGGAGCATACCCCGTGTAATCCTGGTAAGGGGTCCATTGTTGTTCAGGCTGTGAGGAACTGGGGCCTGCTTCGTCCCCTACCCTGCCTCGTCGTGTCCTGCTGGTAAGTTCTTCCCTGCGAATATCTTCAGCAGTCTTGAGCACAAAGGTTAGTGACTGGCAATTACGCAAATAGTAATCCGGGTTAGGTAACCGGATCCTATTTTCGTAGCCAGGGAAAAAGAAATAGAGCTCATCCTTTGTGCCGTGGGTGGTCAACGTGTGCCCTTGGAGCAAGGTGGTCAAGTCGCAAATGGGTCGAGGAATAGGAATGTGCTCAACAACCTCACCCTCTAAAATACCCATCGAATTGGCAACACGAGTGACCAGAGAGGTGCACAAGACCGGGTACTTGTTGCAAACTATGTCTTGCCAATGATGAACGATCTCCCTCACGGGTGATACCTTGATTTTCTTGACAATGGCATAGAGCAACTTAAGTTCGGCCGTTCGCACCCATCTAACCACACTAGTGGGGAAGAAAACCATGGACATCCAACGATGCATAAATCTCAAGGTAGGATGATGGATTTGGGTGTTTTGGGGTTTAAAAGATCAAAACTCAACTCTCCATGAAATCTCTTCCCAAAACTTGTTTCGATCAAAACCGATGGTGGCGAAATCAAGATCGAGGAAGCATCATCGGTTAAAACCCAAATGAACACTAAGTTCTTTCCAAGTAAGCTCATGCTCCTCGTTGAACAAGCGAAAAATCACACCATCGTCGGTTTCTAGCAAAGTGCTTAGGAACTGTATGGTTAGGAGGCGGGAACCTTGTTCCTCGATGGGTTCAACATCCTCCCAACCAACAGACCTCCACACAAGATCGAATTCATCATCCATACCTATGCGGTGGAGGAGGTTGGAGTCGTAGACTTGCGTCTGGAGGAAGAGACGATCCTTGAGGTGGAAGTAGGCTTGCATCTCTCGACCTTCTTCCAGGTCGAGGAACAGCTTATCCTCCTTATTCATGACTTGCTCTTGTGGCGCTTCCGGCGCCACCTCTTCCTCGCCGGCCCCTTCAACCTCCTCGGGTTGTTGCTCTTCCACGGGGGCTTCGGGAGCTTGAGAGCTCGACTCGCCGAGGCGACGCTTGGAGCGTCTCCTAAGCAAGTTTCCGAATCCTGCCATGGCTCACAAGTAGAGAGGGCTTCTTGGGTGTGAAGGGTTAGTAGAGAATGAACTTCTACACCCAAGAGTGCTCTTGCCACTTGCTCTACACAAAATATTGAAAGCATCTAGGCCCTTTGATGTGGGTTTCGATGATTGATGACAATATAGATTACTATGACTAACGTGTGTTTTGCAGAAACAATGTGAGTTAGGTCATGGTAATGGAATCTCAGGCGATTTGGTTGGCATGCCCTCTTATCGATGGAAATCGTTTTCGGTTTTCAAAGGATGGACGACAAGGTTAAGGACGGTTAGTTCCGATTGTCGATGGTGTTGAGAGACATCGGATTAGTCGTTAGGACTTTGCTTTCTCTTTTGGCCGTACTATTAAGGGGGGTGCAAATGGGTAGTTTGACCCAGTTGAGTCTCGGGTTTAGGTGTGGTGCACACTGGTGAAATCTTAGCGCTAGGAAGTTACTAGAGAGCCCTGAGAGTGTTTGGAGTTCTTGCCATTTTCAAAAGATCGATGATCAAGAGAAAATGGGCACTTCAACAGGCGCCGGACGCGCCAGCCAAGGGCGCCGGATGCGTCCGGTGCATGCTTGAGCTGGCCTCGGTCTGCCCTGAGCGGCGGACGCGTTGGCCTGGCGTCCGACGGGCGCCGAACGTGGAACAGAGGGTTCCAAGTTTTGGCTGTGCAGACCGGCTTCGGTCGGACGCGCGCCGGATGCGTCCGGCGCTCGCACTGTAGCCCAACGGCTAGTCAGCCGTTTGAAAGTCTATAAGTGCCGGACGCGTCCGGCGGTGGGTGCCCGGACGCGTCCGGCGCTCACGTTTTGAGCAGAAATGTGGGTAACGGTTGGATTTTGGCCCTTGGCTATAAATACAACCCCACCCCTTCCATTTCAAGTCTCTTGCTCATTTGTTCAGGTGATAGCCACCTTGTGAGAGCAGGAGAGTTGCAAGAGCCTCATGACTTGAAGAGATTTGAGAATCCATGAGTTCATGAGAGATCGAGAGTAGCTAGTGTGCATCCACTCTTCTCCCTAGGCTTTGCGAGGTCAAGTGAGAGTTTGTGCTTGTTACTCTTGGTGATTGCCATCACCTAGACTGCTTGGTGGTGATTGGAGCTTGGAGATCATCCGGCGGTGCTTGTGGATGACCCAACTCATGTTGTGAGCGGTTCTTGGTGATTCACCGTGTCGGAGCGACGAAGAATCAGCCCTAGAGAGCACTTGGTCCTTGCGAGGATCAAGGGGGAGCTACACCCTTGCGCGGGTGCTCCAACGAGGACTAGTGGAGAGTGGCGACTCTCCGATACCTCGGGAAAAAGATCGCCGTGTTCCTTGTCCCCTTAATTTCCGCATTTACTTTCTAGTACTTACATTCTTGCAATTACTTTCATAGAATTGCCATGCTAGAATAGGATTGGAACTTAGGGTGCAAAACTTTAGTTGATCGATTGTCTAGGAACACACATAGGCACCGAGGGGTGAATCATGGGCTAGTAGGTTCAATTCCGCAATAATTTTTAGAATTAGCCCAATTCACCCCCCTCTTGGGCATCTTGATCCTTTCAAATATGTTGGAAAAATTGCTTGAAGAATGAAGTGGCGAAGTGAGAGGAGTGAAAGTGTGTGAGTGTGAGAGGGGTGAAGCTCCACTGCCGGCTCCTCCTCTATTTATAGGCCAAACACCCGGCCATGGGGGTGGGAGCAACGGCTCCTAGCCGTTGGGCGCTGGCAGCAGGGCAGGGCTGCCTCGGCTGGCGCGGCCGCGCCGCGCCGCGCGCGCCGGGCGGGCCCGCTCGTCGCCCCCTTTGGCGTGTCGCCCCAACGGCTATTTCAAAATTTTGGCCGTTGGGGTTGGTGGCCTGGCCCAAATCTTCCCGAATTTTGAAATTCCAACAAATTTTGATCAAAAACATTTTTTTTTCAAAAATTATTTTAAAAATAATTTTCAATAACGTAAAAAAATTATTCCTTCTAACTAGCTAATTTTCAGAATTTTTGGGGACAAAAAGTTTTGAAAATAAAAATTATTTTATTTGCTCACAAAAAAGTGAGTGCAAAGAAAATACTTTTATAAAATAAATAAAAATTTTGTAAATAAAGGAAGATTTTTTTTCGATAACTGCCGGTTTACCTGACGGCCAGGGCTCACCAATTTAAAGTCCGTTGAGCGGGACTTTCTTCCTCATCAATTTCTGCTTGATGATTCACCTGGCCCGGGAGAATTGGGTCCAGATTTCTTCGCCTTGGGTTGCCGCTTCTTTGGCGGGTTCTTCTTTGCTTCTGCTGGTTTGGGATAGCCATTAAATCGAAGGTTGATCACCTTCGCGTTGAAGTGGAAGCTGGCTATTCCCTTCCCAACGTATATTGCTGCCTTGGTAGTGTAGAGGAATGGTCGCCCAAGGATGAGTGGTCCCTCGTCTGTGTCTCCGGTGTTTAGGACGACGAAGTCCACTGGAACGTACTCATCCTGGATCCTGATCAGGATATCCTTTGCTATCCCCTCGGGCCGTGTGATAGTCCGGTCTGCCATTTGCATCATAAATGCTGGAGGGGATAGAGGTCCTCCCAGCAATTTTTCATATGTCGCTTTAGACATCATGTTCACACTGGCTCCGAGGTCGCAATAGGCATTATCAATGACATGTGGGTCTATTGCGATGGTGATAGTCGGGCGGCCAGGGTCTCCTTTCTATTCCAAGATAGAGCCCCAACTGGGACACGGCTTACCAGGCCATGTCGAGATCATGTTAACTGTTTCTAGTGCGATCTCGGGCTGCCCGGGTATTCCTCCTGAGCCACTATTACTTGGGAGAGATGCAGCTATCTGGGCTAACTGTGTTTCTATCATTTTGTTGAAGCCCAGCTGATCTCTAACAGCAGAAGATAAGCCTTCTATCTTATCATTGATGCTTCCAAGAACTTTGTCATTGTCGAGCATCTTTTTAGTCAGATTTTCATTGATCTTGGCTTGCCCAAGGACTAGATCTTTGAATGAAGGCTGATTCAAATTTATAATTGGAGTTATAATTCGAATTACCTTGGAATGGTGGTCGTGAATAGCCACTGTTTCCTCCTTGTTGTTGGCAGAACCCGTTGTTGATATATGCTGCTTCTTCACGGGTTTCAGGACAGTCACCTCCTGAATGGCCAACATTACCACAGACTTCGCAAGTCATGCGAGAGTCCATGGTTTTGATGGAGTCGGGCGTGCTAGCTATAGCACGTTCTTCCATCTTCTTGAGGAGTAGCTCTATTTTAGCGGCAACCATGTCAGTCTCCTTGACTGTGTGCATGCCTTTTTGTTGCTTGGTTGGGGTCCTATCTTCCCCCCAAGCTTGGTTTTCCACAATTTTGTTGATCAAAGCCATAGCTTTGTCAACTGTGAGTGATAGGAATGCTCCTCCAGCAGCGGCATCGAGGTGCCCTTTTGACATGGGTGTTAACCCATTGTAAAAATTCTGGAGCACCAGCCAATTCTCCATCCCATGATGAGGACAATCTTGAATATAATCTTGAAGCCTCTCCCATGCTTCAGGGATGGGTTCATGCTAAGTTTGCTGGAAGTTGGTAATTCTTCCTCTCAGGGCATTTGTTTTGCCCATGGGGAAGAATTTGGCGAGGAATGCCGTGGAACACTTGTTCCTCGTGCTCACTGCTTCTCTGTCCTTGTAAAACCACTGTTTTGCCTTCCCTGAGAGGGAGAAGGGAAACAGACGGAGCCTGATCACATCAGCAGATACGTCCTTGATGATGACTGTGTCACAGAGCTCCATGAAGCACAACAAATGAGCATTTGCATCCTCATTGGGTAGTCCAGCGAATGGACTTGACTGCACCATCGTGATGAGTCCAGTCCTGAGCTCAAAGTTCTTCTCCGCTGCGTCGACAATGGGCCCCGTGGGCACATGAGCGCAATGCCGGGAGCCGAGAACTCACGGATTTACTTCGGGCCATCTTTGATGGTGTGGGTGGTACTTGGTTCAAGCGTCGGAGCGCCTCTCGGATTCGTATAACGATTCTAGCAAATGAACCAGATCGCACTATCCTGTTTTCATCCACAATGACGAAAACATGAAAGTTAGCCTGCATAGACTAGGTCCATTTCTAATGAAGTCAACTCATATCCATGTTTATGCTAGATTCTTTTCAACCAATGCCTTCCCCGGCAACGGCGCCAGAAATGCTTGTTGGCATTTCTTAATGCAATCACTAGAATTGTTACATCCCAGTGGTCACACCAAGAAACGCCAGGGTTGATAGTCGTGTTCTAAAGATATAGTTATCCGCAAGCGCACGGATCTATCATTGTAGCATTTCACCGGGGAGTATTCTCAGGGTATCGTTATTTATATTTCCCGTAGGAAGGCATGGTGTAGATGTGTCTGAACATGGATATGGATGATTGACTTCATGTCATTGAAATGAGACTCTAAGTACTATACAGGGGTAAGTATAAATGGTTTTGCAAGATAGTGGACACACATTTGGCCAAACTCAAGGATAAAGAATAAAAGAAAGAATAAACGAATGAACGAATAAAGAATAAACCTAAGCGGAGCAGGTAGGTCAATTGTAGCTATGTCCTGAACAGCTAAGTCATATAGTCTACAGGGTTAGAGACAGATCAGAGCCTAAGATAACAGGGAGACCGCCGCAGCTGGCGACCAGCCGATAGAGGCATTTACGAACTCCTACACGACATACGGACGTGGGGGATTACAAAGGACGGACAGGGCTGTCACCACCTGCCGTCTACCCCTCAACCGTGGCATGCCGTCATATCCGAAGGCTCTCTCGTATCCAGACACCATGCCCGCATATTTGAGAACTACCTACATCCCCCGCGAACTCCCACCCTGCGTATGGACGAGCTAGAACGTAGGCAAACCCGAAGGAACAACGAACCGTTACTCCATTCTCATCAAGATCTCTACTCCTATAAATCATATGAACGATGAAGAACAACGAAGAACATGCTAAGAACTGATCATAAGAACTTTGGTCTAGTTCATATGAATCAGGTTTAGCAACAACGCAACTATACTCTAGTTCAAGAACAAGGCTACATAATATGAATAAGAACTTGAAGTAGGAAGAACACTCCATAGTATATTACCAAGTGATGAACTTCTTCCTAGGAGACAAGCCCTCCTTGATAGCTCAACCTAGCTCCTAAGCTACTAGACTAGGCTAGAGAACAAGAGTAGAGGAGAATGGCTCAAATGAATGTGTGTGTGAGAAATGCTTGGATTTCCCCTTTTATATGTGGAGCAGGTCGGTTTGGAGCCATACATGGAAGGAACACCAGCGCACCGCCCTCCTTTGCATTTAATATACCACCTCTAGGAAGCTGCCCCACCTGTCAGGCTGGGGGGGGGCACGAGCGCGCCCCTGGCGCGGCCGCGCCAGGGTGGAGCCTCCCCCCAACCGACTTCAGCTGGTGGGGCCTTCCTGTCAGGTGTGTCGAGGTGGTGTGGTGTTTTGGCCCATTTCAATCCTGGATGGGCCTGTCTCCTCCTTGTGCCTCTTTTGCGCTTTGCCGGAAAGCGCCTTTTCTGTGTAAAAATCCCCTGTACTTGGTGTATTTCCTGTAAACGTTGCTAAACTCCAGGTACAAGTGGAATTCGGTTAATAGCACAAGTATATGCGTGTAAGAACATGTAATTCTCCCTTTTCTATCTTAAGTTGGCGGTTAAAATGTGTCAATAAGGACCGCCAACAGACGTAACCGGGGTCAGGCCACCAAAAGCTCTACGGAAACACCTACCCGAACGTGGTGGAATACACAGGCCTGGTCGGAGCTGTCACCTCCGGGGCTACCACAACTATCCGTGGGGTTGGGCGCAAACTCAGGTAACTCCCTAGCTGTTGACACTTCTTAGCGTAAGCAGATAAATCCGCAAGCGCACGGAGTACGATGTAGCTTTCACCCGGGAGTATTCCAGAGTATCGATTTCCACGGGGAACGTGAAGTGTACTAGAGAATCAAGGCCGCCCAAGGATAAAGGTAAGAAAGATATATATGTTTTTGTGGGTGGAGAGGAACCTTATAGTGTTTTCTAAGTTGATTGATGGATCAAGATCAGGTTTACTACACTCTACTTACTATGGAGCAACAGTACCTTTCCAACTCTCGAAAGAGATTGGGAATAAAGTAGTCGGGGGAAGGCTGCCAAAAAGCTCTACGAAACACCAACCCGAACGTGGTGGAATACAAAGGCCTGACAGAGCTGTCACCTCTGGGGCTACCACAACTATCCGTGGGATTGGGCGCAAACTCAGGTAAACCCTAGTCTAGACACCGCGTCTACACTAGCATTTACTACTCTAATTACCTCGAGAATAACTAGAGCACTCAAATACAAGCGGAGTTCAAGTAAATAGAATAAAGTAAGAATTAAATAAAGAACTGAACTTAGAAATAATAATTGTAGAACCTGGAGAGTAGCTGGAAGACGAACTAGATGCTGCAAAAGTACAATGTTGAGGAAGATCCGACAGATCTGGCTCCTCATCAGCTCTCTCCTCCTCTCTCTTCCTATTTTCTAGATACAACTAGACGAACTAGAACTAGAACTAGATGAACTAGAACTAGAACTAGATGAACTAGAGGGACCCTCTTCTAATAGGATGGAGGATGAAACCCTAGCTTTGATCTTGTAGAAGAGTAATGATGGAAACCCTAGGGGGGCGCCCTCCTTATATAGCCCTGGGTGGAGTCGCCACGACATCGATCCGCGTGAAGTGCCATGTCATCGATCCGCGTGAGGTGCCATGTCATCAATCCAGGAGACTGTCTCCTATTGGCTAGAGGAGGGGGCGCCACCTTAGCCTCTATGACAGGTGGGCCCTCTTGCTTTGTCTCTATGTAAACATGACAGGTGGGCCATCCTCCTTTGTCTCTATGTAAACATGACATGTGGGCCCTTTTTGGCTCTTTTCAGATAACCCCCTGCAGAAATAGACATTCACCAAAACTCGTGGAAATTTGTCAGTTAAACCCCTAAGTCTTTGGTGATATTACAATTATTCCCTTTTTAGCTATTTATTGACGATTAAAAATAGGAGTTATCTACCGTCAACAAACTCCCCCAAGCTTACCCTTTGCTCGTCCCTGAGCAAAGATAAACTCAGTAATGGATCAGGAGTTGCTACAATGCTTTCACGCCTCAAAAGTACACATGTGTTCAAATAGGAACTCTCCTTCGGATTAGAGTAAACTATTCTGACTTCAAACTTACCCATATTACCTTCCACCATGGGGCTTGTAGCCTTCACTTGGGTCTTGAGCAGTTGAAAGATAGAATGGTCTAGTCAAGCACTATGTCTCAAGCTCTTTGATCTACCTTCATTCCGGAGTTTTGTAAGATTTTCAAATAAAACTCAGAGATTCCTTTGTATGATCCTCTCAAGTCTCTCATATGTGGTATTTCTGGATCCTTACCAAGGCATTGATGGTGTATGCTGTTGACGGTTGTTAGTGATCAATTTTATATGTCAACCAGAGAGAGAAAGAGGGGTATAATCTATTCACCACCATAGACTTAGGGTTTAAACTGACAGATTCCACAAGTTTTGGTGAATATGTGTTTTCGCAAGGGATTATCAGGAAAACATCCAAGGAGGCCCACATGTCATGATTACATAGAGAGAAAGACCGAACGGGCAAAATTGTATACTCTAGAAGACTCCAGAAGGCGAACCCTGGAAGCGGAGACCCACGGCATAGGGGTGAGTCGGCCGACTCCCCCTTGGGTCGGCCGACGGCCACCTCCACCAATCGGGTGGAGGCTCGCGGATCCGCCTCCACCGACCTTGAGGAGCAATAATTATCGTCCGTTTAGGTCGGTTTGATCCGATGGTTTGTGGTGCATCCTAGGGGGCTATATATTGAGCCCCCGGCCCCTTTTTTGAAACCCTAATTCATTCAAGAATTCATTCTTCGGAGGTAGCCATCGGCAAAGCCGGGGTTTAGAGAGAGATCTCCACCGAGAGAATTAGAATAGCTACTCTAGATCTTCAAGTTCTACATAGGTTTAGACTAGATAGAGGAAGAATCGGGCGCTGCGCTCGGAATTCTGGATCTTCATCATCAGAATTGGTATTATCTTATATCTATTCTTGTGACTTTATTCTAAATATCATTATGTTTCTAGTTATTATGTTCCTAGTTTATTCTAGTTCTACATTTGATATGGTTATGATTGGTAATAAGTTTATGTATATGTTTGCAAAGCGCTTAGCTCTCTTCCCGGGAGGGTTAGGTGGTAGATTTCATGTAAGCATGGTGCTTAGATGCCGTTTACCTGCAAATGCACCCTATTGGCCGGGTCATGTGGTAGATCGCGGAAGTGACAGTTCCGTTGAGTCCTTTGTATTCCATCCCCCGTTGGTAGGTCTAGCAGAACCAAAGTTGCGTAGTAAGTCCTGCTATGTCTTGGCTTGTTATAGCAATCATCCTTATACATAGATGAAGAGTCTTTTGTGCTGTATATGATAGTGTAGAGTTGGAGTGGATGAATGACTTAGTAGATTAGAACTTACATAGGATTTCTATTTCTTGCACTAGTCAGATGTCAACCTACCTTATGTGAGTAGTCTATATCTAATCTCTACGTGTGATTATACCGAGCTTATTACTTTATATTTCCTTATTTATCATGGTTTAGCCCTCTGCCAAAGTATGTGACTGTGAAATCAATCACTCATAAGTAGTCATGTTTAGCAAGTTCATCTCATTGTTTAAGTCTTTAGTTCTTTCCTTTGAGCTAAATATAAATAACGATACCTGGAATACTTCCTGGTAAAATGCTACGATGGTGTATTATCTGTTCGCTTGCGGATCCCATATTTTATGTACTAGAGGAGCAGTTTCTATACCAACACTTTTGGCGCCATGCTAGGGATGACAACTTAGCGTGAGTGGTGTTAGAGGTGTCAACAAGCATTTTTGGCGCCGTTGCCGGGGAAGGAATAAACTTTTAGAGAAAAATTGCTTAAGCAGATACTTAGAAAATGAGTGATTGTCACTAGTCACCTCTACTTTTGCAGGTTCACCCCTGTTGTTTTTTGTCTATATTTTATACAGGGTATTAGCGGGATTGAATCTCGATTCAATCAAAACTCTCGATCATCGAGTCGGTTTAATCAAGAAGGAAGCTCGTCACCAATCAAGATGGCCGAGAAGACCTTCTTTTGGAGTTCTCTCTCCGACAATAGAGAACATCCGCACCGGTCCAAGCAATACACACTAATATGGAGTTTGAGATCAAGCCAAGTCTCATCAACATGGTGCAAGCTATCCAATTCAGTGGAAAGGTACATGAAGATGCAAGTACACATTTACAAGACTTTATGGAGATTGGAAACACCATCGCCATAGATGGAGTTAAAGAAGACCTCATACTTCTTCGCCTCTTTCCATTCTCACTAGTGGGAAGAGCGAAGCAGTGGTTCTATGCAAATAAAGAAGATATCAATACATGGGCGAAGTGTTCCAAGGCCTTTCTAGCAAAATTCTTCCCAATAGGCAAGACAAATGCCTTAAGAGGAAAGATTACCAACTTCCAACAGCAGAAGACGGAGACCATGTCAGAAGCATGGGAGCATTTGCAAGGATATATCCAAGATTGTCCCCATCATGGAATGGAGGAATGGTTACTCATGCAAGGATTTTATCACGTATTAACTCCGAAGACGCGTGAGCACCTAGATGCAACTGCTGAAGGATCATTCTTATCACTCACTCTTGAGAGAGCTAAAAGACTTATGGAGAAGACAGCAATAATCAAAGCTGGTCCCAAGACAACATTCAAGATTGTCACCAGAGTGAAGAAGCAATTGAAGAAGTGAATGCATTATTAACCAAGATGGATACTTTACTCCATTGGCTTGACCAAAGGGCCAAGTACAAGGAAGATCACAGGGCAATTGAAGCAATATATAGGCAGAATTCAAGTCCCGTCGTAAGAAAGGTTCCACATTGGGTGCAATCATCAATTAACCAAGGTACACAGTCAGGTAATTATGCAAAGTAACCTACTTTAAGAGAGTTGGTTCTACAACAGTCCAAGATCAACTCATCTATGGAGGATAGGCTTGCTGCTAATGACAAAATCTTGGAAAATTTAAGCATTAAGATGGATAGTTTCTCCTCTGCCATTAATGATCAACTAGAGTTCAATAAGAAGATAGAAGAAAAGATAGCCAAGTTGGCCGTTGTATTGCCTGTTGCCACTAACCCTGAGCAGGTGAGATCTATTACTACAAGAAGAGGGAGTTCCATCAGAGATCCTCCCTATCCAAAAGGGACAAAAAGGCCAACCGTGCTACCACCAGTGGCAGAAGAAGAAGACTTTCAACCTGAGTTAGAAGTATTACCACAAGAAACAGTACAGAAGCCAGTACAAGAGGCAGTACAAGATCAAGAAATGAGACACAATTTCCGGGATACAAACTACTTACCGTTCCCTCGGAGGAAGAGAGGACCACAACAGACAGATGAGCAGTTTGGCAAGTTCGTGGAGGTAATTCAAAAGTTATATGTCAATATACCTCTGCTGGATGCCATACAGGTCCCCACTTATGCCAAGTACATAAGAGATATTCTTAACAAGAAGAGACCACTTCCATCCAATGAAGTGATCAAGCTAACCGAAGAATGTAGTGCGGCCATTCTCAACCAACTACCAGAAAAGAAGAAAGATCCAGGATGTCCCACTATCGACTGCACAATTGGAGATCAATATTTCAATAATGCACTCTGTGATCTTGGAGCAAGTGTCAGTGTGATGCCCGCAGCAGTTTACTACAAGCTCAACCACACTGCACTTGAGCCAACATCAATGTGTCTACAACTAGCCGACCAATCGGTCCGTTATCCGTTGGGCATTCTTTGAAAACATTCCGATCAAGATAAGAGAGTTCTTCGTGCCGGTAGACTTTGTAGTCTTGGATATGCATCCAGACTCAAAGGTGTCACTCATACTTGGAAGACCTTTCTTGAGCACCGCCAATGCACACATTGATGTCGGGAAGGGAGAAATCAAGTTCACTATAAATGGGCAAGAAGAGCAATTCGCATTCAAGTCAAAACAAGAACTCAATAAATCCGCGAAGATGGCAGAAGAAGATCAGACAGTACAACCACCAGAGACAGAGGTTGCATCTCTGGGAACATCAGCGGAATAAATATTTTGGAAGGTCTAATTCGGAGGACTTTAAAAAAAATCTGAATCCTCGCCGGAAGGTAACTCGGTATTTATCCGCATTTTAAAATTACATCTCTTATAATTTTCTTAGACATATTTATTTCTAGCATTGCATTATAAAAATTCTATGCCCCATATAAATAATTTTACGGTGTGTGACAACCCGTCAAAAATATTTTATCGTGGTGGCACAAAAATTTATCATTTCATGCATTTAAATTAGTTTACCTTCATTTAAATTTCTGCATTGTTTATAATTTTTATCATGGCATTTAGTGCTTGGTGGGTCCCTCACCATGGGTCCCACATGTCATAGACTACACCTCACATACATCACATCACATAATTTCATCCACTTCCACTAACCTCCACTATCTTCTCTTTTCCACCTCCAATTCCACTCAACCGACCAAAAATTCTGGATGAAGGAAAGATCACGCAATAGCATGTGAAGTGGCAGCCACATTGGCCACCTTGGTGGGGCGGCCGACCCCACCCTTGGGGCGGCCGACTCTCCCCCTCCTCCTCTATAAATAGGCCTCCTCCCATGGCTTTCTTGCACTACCCACACCCCAGAATTTTAGCCAAACCTTCTGCTCTCGACTTCGTGTTTCCTGGAGAGAGTTAGAGAGAAGAGGAGAAGAGTAGGAAGAGAGAAGAAGTGAGAAGAGTGAGCAAGAGTTTAGTAGCAAGTGAAGGGAAGGGGTAGTGTTGAGTAGATCATCACAAAATTAGTGGAGATGCTGTCCAAATAGGATAAAGAAAATTTAAAATCTTGGGGAGGTTCTGTCGAAATCAAGACCTGAAGTTTAAGAAAATTTGTCATGAAGAACGACTAACCCCCGGACCGCTGACTCTGGACGGCTAACCACTAACCTTGTGCTAATCCTTCTCTCCACCAGTGTTTGTTTTTGTTTGTTTTGAGCACTTTGCAGGATGAAGAGCGTCGTGAAGGGAATCGTCGGAACCTTCAGGAACATAAGGACAAGAAGTGCATCCCGCCAAAACTCGGTGGCTGGTTCCGACATAAGTGTCGACCCACCACCAGCAGCACCTGCAGTAGCACCTGTACCACCACCAGCATCTCCGAGAGTTCTCATGAGAACATCCGACCTCACCCTGAGGACGGCCCAGGAGAAGGAGGTATACAAGAAGCTCAAGAACAAGCGCTTCGTCCACACGCCAGTCATTGATCCGACACTTCGCTCTGGACATGGTATGGCTCAAGAATTTGACACAATTTTTCCACTAGTTGGTTGGACTTCCTTTGCAAACCTCACTGAGAAAGGCATCAGGCTCTTGACCATAGAATTCCTTAGCACCCTCAAATACACGGACAATGGAGTTTATTTTAGAATGTTTTCCTTGGAATATTCTGTTTCTTGGAGATACCTTAGTGACCTCCTAGGTTTCCCTCAAGATGCCCACATAGACTTAAATGCAGCACTAGGTGATTTTGATGCATATAGGTTTTGGAGCAGCATTTCTAGAGCACCTTATCACATAGCGCACCGCACCGCAGACATAGAGCATCCTACGCTGAGATTTTTGCATCGTTGGATAGGAGCTACCTTTTTCCCACGTTATGACGAGAGCAAGATCAGAATAGCCGACTTGCAGTTGTTGTACGCGGCTGTCAAGAAACAGAAAGTGTCCCCTGTCCACCTCCTAGTGAACCATTGGATGAGTGTCCCCGGTTACAAAGTAGGAAGTGTGGCCATTTGTTCGCTTATCACTCGCATTGCCACAAGCTTGAATTTATTAGAGGGAGCTACTTTTGAGTACATTGAACTTCATAGAGAATTTTATGACCTCTACACTTTTGGCCAAGGTCACTTACTGAAGAAAGTGAATGATGTTTTTTATGCAAAATATGGTGAAGCTGCGATCCGGTTACCTAACCCGGAACTGGCTTTGTATTTTGTGCAAAACTATCATGTTGAGTTGCAGGCAGAACCAGTGAATGAGAGAGCACCTCGAAGAGTTCGCTCAGAGAGGGTGACAGGAAATCATGAACCTGTTTGGCGTGGTGCTGAAACCGCCCGAGAAGAACCCGCACATGCCAGTTTTAATGAGTGGAATGCACCACAGCACCACTCACTAAACTCATGGGTGTACCCACCACAAAGCCAACCACATCAACCATTCTTTGGTTACTACCCACCATACACAGAGCCAGGAACATCAGATGCAGGACCCTCACAGCCACCAAGATACTCTTGTGACCCCTTTGGTACCACCGATGAAGAAGAAGAACCCCACCATAACTTTGAGCTACGTCGCCACTCCGATGCCACCGGTTTCATTTTTACCCAGCAGCACTATGATGAACAAGTAGCCTTCCAGCACAACACCATTACCACTCTGAGTCACCATGATCAGAGGTGGAATGACCAGCAGCAGTGGAACCAGAACACCACCCAGACATTAGGCACCATTCAAGAGAGCCAGGAAGAAGCCGCCTCCATGTTGCATAGCTTGGTGGACCTGTTGCACATCAACTATCCACCACCACCGCCGCAAGACTGGCTTGGGGGAGGACCCCCATTATCAAGATAAGTGTTTCTTTCCTTTTGTTTCAATTTGTTTGTTTCGGTTTGTTGTTTTTCGGTTGTTTGTTTTATGTATCTAAACAAAAAAAATCAGAAAAAACTAAAATCCAATAAAAATTTGCTTGCTGTTTCAAGAAGTTTGTTTAATTTACTTCCTTTAAATGTGCTTGTTTACATTTCAAGTTTGCCTTAAAATGAAAACCAAATAAAAAGAGTGTGCAAGTTTGTTTTCAATTCAGTTTGCTATAAATAAAATTGTGTAGACTTGAGGATTGCATGATGGAAATGATGAATAGTTGCTCTGCTCTAATTCTTTGCAAGTACCTAGCTTTAAATTTGAGTTTCTCCCAAGATTTAGATACGCTGTTTGATAACTGGATTTACTCTACACCTGAAACCTGTGGGAGCATATGCTTAAACTAAGTCTAGGTAGTTGACGGGCATGATATGATAATAGTCTGAGCTGCTGTTCATTGTGTTCCAAAGTGCCACTAAATTCTGGAGATTTGTTTATGAAAATTATAAATGTTTCATGATGAGTTCCTTATATGACAGAGAGTTAATTCCTACCACAGCCAAACTTGATCATTAGAATAGGAAGCCTCCTCATTTGATAGGGCTCGTGCTGTCGGCTGTGTTGTATCCTTATGAACTCATCATACAGCTAAATCTTGGTTTCACACTCACATTCACCCTTGCTACTTCTACCCTAGAAGTACGCACCACATAAAGCCTATCATCATTCATTGAAATTGTTCTACTCTTACACTGAGAGTGAACACCCAAAAATATCCCCCTGTTCATTTTGCTAGCCACTTATCCAAAATCAATGCTCCAAGTGTTCCATTTGTTCCCGATGTGAAGTTTTCATATGAAGAAGTGTTCCATTCAAGAAGTATTTCATTCCTTTTTTGGGCTGCAAGAATTTAAAAAAAAAAGAGAGAAGAAAGAAAGATTTATGAGCCCAGTCTTTTGTCAAGTTTTCAAGTTCCAAGAAGTTCAAGTGTTCAAGTCTCCAAAGTTCAAGTTCCAAGAAGATTCAAGTGTTGAAGAAGTTCCAAGTTTCATCCAAATAAAGGAGCATTGATAATTCCTTTGTGCACCCCTTCTCCTCCCACAAATATTTCTCTCCATTTTTCATCATCCACATATATAAAACCACACATGCACACACCAATGATTGGTTGTATGTTGAGTTCCTTCGGATCCATGGTTCGATCATGCCAATGCATTAGTTCTCCACACCTATGAGCTCCACATAAGCCTTTATTAGAGTAGGGAGAGAGAGAGAGAGTGAAGGCTCATCTATAAATGCCTTGAACCACAAATACCACATATTCTGAGAAGTAAGAGAGAAGGCATACTTCCTTTCAATGCCTTAGAGAGGATCCAGAAATACCACATATTGAGAGACTTGAAAGGGTTGTATTAAGGAACTCTGAGTTTTATTGAAAATCTTGTAAAAACACCAGAACAGAGGTGGAACAACAGAGCATGAGACAACAGTGCTTGACTTAATTGTTCTGTCTTTCAACTACTCAAGACCCAAGTGCAGGTAAAAGCCCCATGGTTGAAAGAAACATGAGTAAGTTTGGGAGTTATGATAGTCCACTCTAGTTTGGGGGAGAAATTCTTGTTTAGAGCATGTGTGTTTGTAAAGTATGAAAGCATTGCAGCAACTCCTGATCCATCTTCTGTAGCTATTTGCTCAGGGACGAGCAAAGGGTAAGCTTGGGGGAGTTTGTTGACGGTTGTTAGTGATCAATTTTATATGTCAACCAGAGAGAGAAAGAGGGGTATAATCTGTTCACCACCATAGACTTAGGGTTTAAACTGACAGATTCCACAAGTTTTAGTGAATATGTGTTTTCGCAGGGGATTATCAGGAAAACATCCAAGGAGGCCCACATGTCATGATTACATAGAGAGAAAGACCGAACGCGTAAAATTGTATACTCTAGAAGACTCCGAAGGCGAACCCCGGGAAGCGGAGACCCACTGGCATAGGGGTGAGTCGGCCGACTCCCCCTTGGGTCGGCCGATCGGCCACCTCCACCAATCGGTGGAGGCTCGCGGATCTCGCCTCCTCCACCGACCTTGAGGAGCAATAATTATCGTCCGTTTAGGTCGGTTTGATCCGATGGCTGTGGTGCATCCTAGGGGCTATATATTGAGCCCCGGCCCCGGGCTGAAACCCTAATTCATTCAAGAATTCATTCTTGAGAGGTAGCCATCAAAGCAAAGCCGGGGTTTAAAGAGAGATCTCCACCGAGAGAATTAGAATAGCTACTCTAGATCTTCAAGTTCTACATAGGTTTAGACTAGATAGAGGAAGAATCGGGCACTGTGCTCGGAATTCGGATCTTCATCATCGAATTGGTATTATCTTGTATCTATTCTTGTGACTTTATTCTAAATATCATTATGTTTCTATTTATTATGTTCCTAGTTTATTCTAGTTCTACATTTGATATGGTTATGATTGGTAATAAGTTTATGTATATGTTTGCAAAGCGCTTAGCTCTCTTCCAGGGAGGGTTAGGTGGTAGATTTCATGTAAGCATGGTGTTTAGATGCCGTTTACCCGCAAATGCACCCTATTGGCCGGGTCGTGTGGTAGATCGCGGAAGTGACAGTTCCGTTGAGTCCTTTGTATTCCATCCCCGTTGGTAGGTCTAGCGAGAACCAAAGTTGCATAGTAAGTCTGCTATGTCTTGGCTTGTTATAGCAATCATCCTTATACATAGATGAAGAGTCTTTTGTGCTGTATATGATAGTGTAGAGTTGGAGTGGATGAATGACTTAGTAGATTAGAACTTACATAGGATTTCTATTTCTTGCACTAGTCAGATGTCAACCTACCTTATGTGAGTAGTCTATATCTAATCTCTGTGTGATTATACCCTGAGCTTATTACTTTATATTTCCTTATTTATCATGGTTTAGCCCTCTGCCAAAGTATGTGACTGTGAAATCAATCACTCATAAGTAGTCATGTTTAGCAAGTTCATCTCATTGTTTAAGTCCTTAGTTCTTTCCTTTGAGCTAAATATAAATAACGATACCTGGAATACTTCCTGGTAAAATGCTACGATGGTGTATTATCTGTTCGCTTGCGGATCCCATATTTTATGTACTAGAGGAGCAGTTTCTATACCAACACTTCTGGCGCCATGCTAGGGATGACAACTTAGCGTGAGTGGTGTTAGAGGTGTCAACATATGCCTTCTCTCTTCTCTTAAGATATGTGGTATTTTTGGCATAAGGTATGGTAACATTGTGCCTTCACTCTCTCACCGTACCTCTAATAGGCTTATGTGGAGTTTGTAGGTGGGAGCTTATACATATGTTGCATAGTCAAACCATGGATCCGAAGAAACTGGACATACAATCAATTCAAGATGTGCATGTGTGTGGTCCTATATATGGGTTAAGTGGATGTATGGTGGTAGTGGAAAAATGATGATGATAGATATAAGAAGATATAAAGGGGAAAGGGGATGAGAATGGTGAACACCTAACTTCTACTTTTTCTCCTTGAAGAAATGTATCCTTCCCTTGAAATTGAACCATGAAGAATCTAGATAGAACTTGGGTTACTGAAAATTACCTCCCTTGAACTATGAAGAATTTGGGGAGAATTTGGGCAGCTGAAAATCTCGCTCTGATGGGACATTGTTGGAACATTCCTTCTTGCTCTTCTCTCTTTCTTTTTTTCTCTCTTTTTTTTTTTTTTTTTTCTGATGAAGCACCTTGGTCTCTTCTTTGAAAATATTGATGAAGCACCTTGATCTCTTCTGTGAATATATTGACGGAGGTAGCAGCAACGGATACTTGGAGCTTTATTGGATAACAGAAGGGGCTAGCAATGGATGAAGGGATATTTTTGATTCTCACTCCCAGTGTAGGAGTAGAACAATTTTGGGATGTGTCTAAATGAATGAATATGGTGGCGCATACTTCCAGGGTAGAAGTAGCGAGGGGTGCATGATGTACATGTGTGTGATCTTGACTTTAACTGTATGACGAGTTTCTAAGGGTCAACACAATCGACCACACTCAAAGCATAAGTAAGTATAAGTGGACTTGCTAGTCTAGCAAGCATGTATATATGGCTGTGGTAGGAATTTAAACTCTCATCATACAGGAACTCATCATGCAACATTTTGAATTTTCAAAAGATAAATTCTCCAGAACTCTAGTATCACTTAGAACAAGATAAACAGCAGCTCAGACCTTCCCATATCATACCCGTCAACTACCTAGACTTAGATCAAGTATTTGCTACCCACAAGTTTCAGGTTCAGAGCAAATCTTAGATCAAAACAGTGTGTCCAAAACTTGAGAGAGTTCTAGGTTGAAAACAGGCACTTAAAAGGAATTATGGCAGAGCAACTATTCATCACTTCCAAAGAGTTTATTCTAGGAACTTATTTTAGCAGGCAAAAACTTGTACACCCTCATTTTATTCAACAGACTTAAACATTACCCAGAACTGAATATATATATCAAGCAAATTAAAATAAATAAGAAGGTAACAAGAAACACTTATCTAGATACACGGGGATGCTCTCCCCAAGCTGGATGTTGGCATAATCTCTCACTCTTATGACATGTAGATCTCACTCTTCTCAAACTTTCCAATTTCGCACAACTCAAATAGACAACAAAACTCGTGGAACCGATTAAGTGTTAGGCCTTAGTTGTCTAGAGCATTTGCGGAGCAGTGTTTTTAAATTGGATCTTTAAATTGCAAGAATTCAATCACATCAATTTCTTCTATGTTTTCGGGTTCAAGAAAAACTTTCAAACGTTGACCATTTACCTTGAATATGTTACCTGAATCATCCTGAAGTGTGATGGCACCATGAGATGCAACTTCAATCACCTTGAATGGTCCTTCCCATTTGCTTCTAAGTTTTCCATGACCGAAGAGCTTCACTCTTGAGTTGAATAATAGGACTTTGTCTCCGGTCTTGAACTACTTGTGCTTGATTCTCTTGTCATGCCACCTTTTGGTTCTTTCTTTGCAAAGCTTGGAACTATGATAAGCCTTTTCTCTCCACTCTTCCAGCTCAGATATTTGCATTTGACGATTCTTGCCAGCTAGATGGAGATCCATGTTCCATTTCTTGATTGCCCAGTGAGCTCTGAATTCTAATTCAACAGGCAAATGGCATGTCTTCCCATATACTAACTGATAAGGTGACATGCCTATGGGTGTTTTGTATGCAGTCCGGTATGCCCATAGTGCATCATGAAGCTTGTACTTCCATTTCTTTCCCATTTCATCCACGATCTTCTGCAGGATGTTCTTGATTTGCTTATTTGATGTTTCTGCTTGACCGCTTGTTTGGGGATGGTATGGAGTTGCAACATTATGCTTAACTCCATATTCTGTCAGGAATTGTTTGAAGCTCTTGTCAATGAAATGTGATCCTCCATCACTTATGACCATTCTAGGTGTGCCAAATCTTGGGAATATGACTTCATGGAACATCTTCTTAGCGTTCTTAGAATCAGCAGCTCGACATGGTATTGCTTCTACCCACTTGGACACATAGTCAACTGCTACTAAGATGTATTCAGCATTTCCAGATTTTTGGAACGGTCCCATGTAGTCGATTCCCCAAACATCAAACAACTCTACTTGTAGGTTGTTCTAGAGTGGCATTGCATTCGAGCATTGATGTTCCATGTTTCTGACATCTGGCACATCTTCTAACAAACTCCTTTGTATCTTGATACATCGTGGGCCAGAAGAATCCGCTTTGCCAGATCTTCGCATGCGTACGGAATGCTCCATAATGTCCTCCATAGGGTGATGCATGACATCTCTCTATGATTTTCATCGCGTCATCCATCGGGACACATCTCCGTAATAATCCATCCGAACAGAGTCGATAGAGATATGGGTCATCCCATAAGTGGCATCGAGCTTCATATTTGAGCTTTCTCTTATCTCCTCCTGGTGGGACACATAACCGCAACCATATAATTCACAATAACAACGTACCAAGGGTTGGAGTGTGATACCGCGAGGAGTGTGTCGTCCCTTAGATAATCGTTAATGGGTAACTCATGTGTTTCCTTATACTGGAGCCTAGACAAGTGATCGGCTACTGAATTCTCTACTCCTTTCTTATCTCTTATTTCTATATCAAATTCTTGGAGTAAGAGAATCCAGCGGATCAACCGAGGTTTAGCATCTTTCTTAGTGAGCAGGTATTTAAGCGTAGCATGATCTGAATAAATGATTACCTTTGCTCCAACTAAGTAAGATCTAAACTTGTCTATTGCAAAGACAACTGACAACAACTCTTTTTCAGTGGTGGCATGATTGAGTTGTGGTCCAGTCAAGGTTTTGCTAGCATAGGATATAGCATAGTGCTTTTTATCCTTTGTTTGGCCAGAACGGCTCCAAGGCAAAGTCGCTAGCATCACACATGATCTCGAAAGGCGCGTCAATCGGGTGGCTGGATGATTGGAGCTGAAATGAGTGCTTGTTTGAGAGTTTGGAAAGATTCATAGCACTCATTATCAAAGATGAAAGGTGCATCCTTGGCTAACAGTCTAGTGAGGGGTCTAGCGATTTGAGAAAAGTTTTTGATAAAACGCCTATAGAACCCCGCATGACCTAGAAAGCTTCGGATTCCTTTCACATTTGTGGGAGGTGGAAGTTGTTCAATAACTTCAATCTTTGCTCTGTCCACTTCTATCCCACGTTCAGACACCTTGTGTCCTGCACTATTCCTTCTCGAACCATAAAATGGCATTTTTCCCAGTTCAGGACTAAGTACTTTTCTTCACATCGTTGTAAGACTTTGTCTAGATCCAGACAATCATCAAAGGTTGTGCCATAAATGGTAAAGTCATCCATGAACACCTCCATGATTTTCTCGATCATGTCGGAGAAAATAGACATCATGCACCGTTGGAAAGAAGCTGGAGCATTACATAGTCCAAACGACATTCGTTGGTATGCGAAAGTTCCATACGGGCATGTGAAAGTAGTCTTATTTTGGTCATCAGGGTGGATCGGGATTTGGTGATATCCGGAATACCCATCAAGGAAACAAAAGAAAGAATGCTTTGCAAGCCGTTCCAACATCTCATCGATGAAGGGTAACGGGAAGTGGTCTTTCTTTGTAGCCTTGTTAAGTTTCCGATAGTCTATGCACATTCGCCACCCTATGACAGTGCGCTGAGGAATGAGTTCATTCTTCTCATTTCTAACAACCGTCATTCCCCCTTTCTTTGGTACAACTTGGACAGGGCTAACCCACTCACTATGAGGAACGGGATAAATAATCCCGGCGTGCAAAAGCTTAAGGACCTCTTTGTGAACAACCTCTCGCATAGCATTATTAAGCCTGCGTTGGTGTTCCCTTGATGGTGAGATGTTGGGATCTGTAGGAATACGATGTGTGCATAGTGCAGGACTGATCCCTTTGAGGTCATGGAGTGAGTAGCCTATGGCCGATCTATGTCTTTCTAGGACAGTGACAAGCCTACGGGTTTCTTCTTGGGAAAGCTTGTCACTTATGATAACAGGAGTTTCTGGATTGTTATTGAGAAAGACATATTTCAAGCCAAGAGGAAGAGGTTTTAACTCAATTGAGGGTCGTGGTGGCCACTCAAAGAGATCTAGTTCAATAGGCTCTGCTAGGTCTTCCTCTTCTTCAATGAAATGTTCAATATCGAATTGTGGCTGAGCCAAGTCTTCTAGAGATGCCATTAAGACTTCCTCAATAGGGTCTTCTTCTGGCTTGGGTTCTACTATCGCATTATGTGAGCGTGCAAGTGAAACATCGATAGTAGAGTTTCCCAATTTTAAATTCAAGAGACATTGTTTTGGTCGCTCTTGAAAGAGTGTCCCTATAGGTACACCAATCAAAACGAACATGTCTGAGATGTCGTAGATGTGAAAGTCTAGACGGTACTCAGAGCCTCTCATGCACAAGGGAATAGACCTCATGCCCCCATAACTTTCTAAAGTAACTCCAGATGGAGTTCTTAAAAGCTTATGAGATGGGATCAAGGATTCGTTGGGGCAAAGTTCTTCGGCAAAAGCCTTAGAGACAATGTTCATCCCAACGGCAGGACTATAATAAGCCTCTACGGTGGTCCCCTTAAGGTTGCAACTAAAAGTCTCTGAGGGTGTAGTGATACGGGCTACCTCTGTGGATAACTCCATTTCTGCCAACCACTCACAGCTCATAATGGCCGAAAGTCCTTTAATGTGTTCCATTAAGAAGGGATCATTAGGTGGACCATCATTATCCTCAAATGGCACAGAGTGCACCAGAGGTTTTACTTGGACTAGAAATTTCGAGGCATTACCAAAATCTTCAAAAAGATCTACCTCGATTTCTGAGAGGAATGTGGAAGGATGGGGCTCATCGACTTCCAATGTGGGTTGTGTTCCCATAGTGGGAGATTCTTTGGCAACTAAATCATTAGAAGAATCTAAAGGAATTTTAGATTCAGTTGCAAGTATCTCCTCTTGTTGGTCAGAGATTGGCTCGACTTCATTTTCTTCTTCAGGAAACTCATCATAAATGCCAGTGTAGAGGGTGTTTTCAAGGATTTTGTCTAGGATAGCTTTCCCTTCACTAACGAGTTTATGTGAGAATGAACCTCCTGAAGCAATGTCGAGATGTAGAGCAGCTTCCTTGTTAAGACCACGATAAAAGTGATAGTGTAGGACATGGTCAGGCAAGGCAAGGTTTGGACCAGAATTGGTAAGGCTAGAGAATCTTGCCCAAGCTGCTCCTAATGTCTCCTTCTCTTTTTGTTGGAAATTAAGAACTTCTATTCTAAGGTCAGCAATTTTATAAAGAGGGAAGAATGCAAGACAAAAATTATCTCAAAGTTCAACCCAATTTCCATTTGCACCTTTTACAGAATGAGCATACCACTTTTTCGCTCTTCCCGATAGGGAGAATGGAAATAATTTCCATTTAAGGGTATCTTGTGTCATGCCGGCAATAATTCGACAAGAACAACTGCTCAAATTCCCTAAGGTGGGTGTACGGATCTTCGTTTGCTAATCCAGAGAAGGATAACTCCCTAATCATGTCTATGTAAGCAGGGGGAAGCTCATAGGCATCTGTAAGAATAGGGTCTGATGATGGTGGAGGCTCCAACAAGTCACCCCTTGGAGCAAAGAATTTAAAGATAGGAGTGAAATCCATGTGGTAAATGGTGGTTGATATTTGTGGTGAGGTGAGAATGGTGGTAAAAGAATGAAAAAGGATACACGGGCGAACTTGGTTCTAAACTAGCACAGCTACCGTTCCCCGGCAACGGCGCCAGAAAGCTTGTTGACACTTCTTAGCGTAAGCAGATAAATCCGTAAGCGCACGGAGTACGATGTAGCTTTCACCCGGGAGTATTCCAGAGTATCGATTTCCACGGGGAACGTGAAGTGTACTAGAGAATCAAGGCCGCCCAAGGATAAAGGTAAGAAATATATATATGTTTTTGTGGGTGGAGAGGAACCTTATAGTGTTTTCTAAGTTGATTGATGGATCAAGATCAGGTTTACTACACTCTACTTACTATGGAGCAACAGTACCTTTCCAACTCTCGAAAGAGTGGGAATAAAGTAGTCGGGGAAGGCTGCCAAAAAGCTCTACGAAACACCAACCCGAACGTGGTGGAATACAAAGGCGACAGAGCCTTGTCACCTGCAGGGCTACCACAACTATCCGTGGGATTGGGCGCAAACTCGGGTAAACCCTAGTCCGGACACGCGTCTACACTAGCATTTACTACTCTAATTACCTCGAGAATAACTAGAGCACTCAAATACAAGTGGAGTTCAAGTAAATAGAATAAAGTAAGAATTAAATAAAGAACTAAACTTAGAAATAATAATTGTAGAACCTGGAGAGTAGCTGGAAGACGAACTAGATGCTGCAAAAGTACAATGTTGAGGAAGATCCGACAGATCCGGCTCCTCCTCAGCTCTCTCCTCCTCTCTCTTCCTATTTTCTAGATACAACTAGACGAACTAGAACTAAAACTAGATGAACTAGAACTAGAACTAGATGAACTAGAGGGACCCTCTTCTAATAGGATGGAGGATGAAACCCTAGCTTTGATCTTGTAGAAGAGTAATGATGGAAACCCTAGGGGGGGCGTCCTCCTTATATAGCCCTGGGTGGAGTCGCCACGTCATCGATCCGTGTGAAGCGCCATGTCATCGATCCGCGTGAGGTGCCATGTCATCAATCCAGGAGACTGTCTCCTATTGGCTAGAGGAGGGGGCGCCACCTTAGCCTCTATGACAGGTGGGCCCTCTTGCTTTGTCTCTATGTAAACATGACAGGTGGGCCATCCTCCTTTGTCTCTATGTAAACATGACATGTGGGCCCTTTTTGGCTCTTTTCAGATAACCCCCTGCAGAAATAGACATTCACCAAAACTCGTGGAAATTTGTCAGTTAAACCCCTAAGTCTATGGTGATATTACAATTATGCCCTTTTTAGCTATTTATTGACGATTAAAAATAGGAGTTATCTACCGTCAACACCAGCCCAGACACCACGTCTATGCTAGAGGCTACTACTCTAACCCGGTACCTTGGACTAGAGCACTCGGTCGAGCGGAGATCCCGTAAGCAAGAGAAGTAAGCACTAAACATTAATTATAAAAATCACTAGGAAATTCCGCCGATATTACTCACGAAGGAGTCGGCTCCGTAGAGGTACAAGTTGGAGGAGAACCCGACAAGCCGGCTCCGCCTCCGCCCTGTGCCTCCTCTTTCTTCCTCTTTTCTCGCTTGTACAACTAGGTGAGAGCACCTAGAGGGACACTACTACTACTATAAAATATATATGTGGAAGCTCAAGAGATAGAATATATATTGTATGGCTCAAATCTGTAGTGTAGAGTGTAGGATAAAATATGGAACTCAGAAATATATTCTATAGGGTAGTAGAGTGTGTTTTACAATGGAGGGAATAGCCCTCTATTTATAGTGGGGAGGAGAGAGGCACATTTACACATGGCCCCCCTGCAAATAGGCGGTTTGGAGGCATGCAATCGACCTCCCTAGGTCGGTAACACACTTTCCAAGTGAGCTGTGGCGAAAACCGGGAGAGAACCGGAGTCTAAGGCGGTGAACCGTAGGTGAACCGGTGGATTCTACGCTCTGTCTGTTTTCTGGGGCGAGATCTGCGGGCACGGGCATCTGAACCCGCTCCAAACCGGACGAACCGGCCGGTCCACCCGCGCCCAGGCGCATGAACCGCGGAACCGCCTTGGGGAAGCCATTGCCAGCGCGACACGTGGCCCAGCCGCCGGCCTCCGCGTCCGCTCCGTGTCCCGCGCAGGCGACGTGTGCCTGGGCCTCGCGGTTGCCACGCGGCGCTGCCTGGTTGGCCGGGCCGAAATCCGGCTCCCGCCCGCAGCGTTCGAACGCGTGGCCACGCGTGCGGGGGGGGGGGGGAGGGATAGCAACGCCACATGGCGCCGCGGGACTGGCCCGTCCCGTCGGTTGTCCCCTGCCTGCCGGCAGGTGCTGCAGGGCGGGGCCCACTGGTCAGCTGCTGCTCCAGTCAACGCTGACAGCTGCTGCGCGTGTGGGGTCCGCCTGACAGGGCCACGTGGCAACTTCTGGTTCGATGCCACTTGTTCATTTTGTTATTTTCATATCTTTTTACTCGTGGCTCCAAATATATCAAATAATATATGTTTTTTGATCAGTTCGACGAGACCGTCGCAATGGTGCACTCTATTTCACTGTTTGAGATACTTTTAGCTCATGAAATATTAAGTTTCCTGCAAAACCATTCTGGAAACCAAAACTCGTGGAATTCGTTAGATAAATAATATATTTTCTACGTTGTTCTCCAGGATTTGGTTGTTTTGGATCAGATTGGCGGTCAAAATATGTGCAGTAAGGAGCGCCAACAAGTTCCCCCACACTTGAATCTTTGCTTGTCCCGAGCAAAGGCTAGGATAAAATAAATATGAACATAGCCATTTAAGATTTGAAACTAGCATAGGGGTCATTCCAAAACATACCTCATACCTGCGGGATATGTGGAGTGGCTAACAAATCTTCTTGAGCGGTTGAGAAGTGGAACAGCTCTGAAACATAGCCATCTCATCCCATTTTCAAAACTCAGTGACTTGGAGTTTTTTTGAGATTTTTCAAATAAAGCATAGTTCACATGTACTCCTCAAATGGCACTCTCGGATCGCTCAGAGTGTATGGTAACCTCACCGAAGGCTTTTGATGTTCTGCCTTTGTATCCTACCTCTAGTATTTTTGAGTGGAGTTCTGGGTAGGCATACAAGGAATGGCTTACTTACCGCTTGTGGATAGCCGAGTCAAAGTACAAACCATGTTAAGGTAAAGGCCATACACTAGGTTGAGATGTGCAAGTGTGTGGGATGGATGAAGAATGATTCCTAATTTTTGTGGTATTTTTGGGTCTCCATGCATCATGACAAGCTCTCTTTTATTTGGGGGGAGAAGAGATGAAGGAAATATGGGCTATCAAAGAGTAACTAAAAAACTTTTTTTTCTTTTCTCTTCTTTTTTTTGAAGATTTTCCCGTTATCTAAGAAAAAGGAATGCCCCTTGGCATAGCTGCTCTTTTTTCTCTCTCTCTTTTTTTTCTTTGTTTTTTTCTTTGAACGAGGATCTAAGATTTCCCGTTTGTCTACAAGATTGGAATATCTAAAACTTATTTCTCCCTCTCTCTTTTTTTTTTCTTTCTCTCTCTTTTTTTTCAACTAAAAACATAGCCCATAACTTATTGCTTGGAAAAGGATGAGAGAGAGATGTCATGATGGAATGCATGGAGAATTTTTGGCAATCTAAAGAGGGTGCACGATCCTCGGGGTAAGGGTCAGCACTTTTATTTGGTGGAATGGTGCACAATTCTCAGTGTAAGAATTGGCATTCTGGGCGAGAGGGGTGCATGTTGTGCGCAACTCTCAGTGTGAGAGTCGGCAATTATTTGGTGGGTGCAAGTGAATCTCAACCATATGTGTAAGACCCAAATCTAGGTTAGGTTCAAACCGTGACAAGGCCCAACAATCGGTAAGAAGCATACAACAAAAAGGTTTTGTAAACTTGTTGATAAGCATGTCGTATTTGGCCTTGGTAGGAATTTGAACCATTGAGGAGTATGTGAAACTATGAATTTTTTGGCATTTTATCAAAAAGAAATTCTCCAAGTACTTCGATTAGAAAAGGTCGGATAGCCATGCCAAAACCATATCTCACTTCACAACAACTTAGTCAAAATGTTTTTCCTAATAAGATATTTTTCCCACAAGCATGAAGGATATGTTAGGTCTAACAATTATGCAGTCCATACTTAAAAAGCTATACTCATATTTACTTTCAAAATTTAAATCGAAGTGTGGAAAATGCTTTGTAGGAATGGACATGATAAAATCAGGAGCATAAATATATGAACAGGTGGAAAGAAAGTGATATCAAACCGAGTTGTGTGCAAGTTTGTCCACCAGTTCATAATGTGCTTTGATGCCCCCTTCTTCTTCTTCTTCTTTTTTTTTGATGGGGGTGTCGACACCCCCACACTTTTTTGGAGCTATATCTGGCTTTTTATCCAAAGATAGAAAAAGGTGAAAACAACATGGACTCTTCTGGTGAGGAACACCAGAGAGTCAAAAGCTTATTTATTATTATTGAAAACCTGTTCACCCAACTTTTATTAGAGCTCAAGCAAGGCTAAGATAGAATAGCAATATGAAACTAGCCTTGACTCATCTCCAAACATGAATTACTTCTATGCTTATGACAACAACTCAAAGATCATTAACCACAATTCAACACCATGTCAAATTATGATTAAAGAAGGCTATTTCAACCCAAGCACCATGCTTAATTTGAAAACAACCTATGGATGTTACTCCGAGAATACATCCAAACAAGAGCATATGACATGAACAGAGAAACAAGAAATTTGAACGATCATATGGAGACAAGAAAGAGCAAAAGGGGTTGGTGAACAATTAATACCTGTTGCATACCTGAGTGTCCTTACCGGCAGCATCTGTAAATTCAGCCTTGACGATGATGCACCGATGACGTATTTGTACAGGCTCCAACTCGGGTGAACCATAAGGCCAAATCATACAACTAGTGTATATGGACGTTGGGCCTTAGTGGTAGCAAAGGTAGGAAGAGGTTCTCCTCTTTTTTTTCATAGCTCATATGCATATTTTTTTTCATCTCTCATGCATATTTTTTTTTTTTTTTTAACTATCTTTTTCTTTTCTTTTTGAACTTTCTTTCTTTTCTTTTTTTCATCTTTTTTTTAACTCTCTTTCTTTTCTCACTTTTTTTTTAGGCAAAGCTAACATCATCCTTCGTCATTTTTTTTGGATGGCTCTTGTGTGAGTGGTACTTGAGATTCTCACCATCCTCACCCACACTTGAACTTTTGTATAAAAGTCAAGTGTAGTGGGTCAGGGTCTCCTTGTGAGTGTGTTCCACTCATCAAGAGCATCATGGTTTGTAGTTGATGTCGCTTTATGTTCTCAAGTGCCATATGACCCGTACTCTTCTTGATCTTAACCTGAAATGGTTAGCGACAAGAATACCCGAAGGTGCATACTAACTTGACAACATGCCCTTGCTTTTATTTGAAAGAAAAGATTTTTTTATAATGATAATAGCAATAATAAAATAAATTATTAAAAATAAATAAACACTTTTTTTTTTCTTTTTCAAGATAGTCCGGGGTATCTCCCGGCAGTGCTTGTTTTAGGACAAAGCTCGTCCATGGGAAACCATTCGAGACTAGTCAAATGTTGGTGATGTGGTTTCCCCTCAAACACCAACCTTCGTGGATCAATCTATAAAACTCATGCCAAAACATTTCGAGACTTGCAAAACTTATGATAAACAAAAGCATCTACAACAACCTTCTTAAAAATTTTATGAACAAGGAGTAAGAAGGGGTTGTAGATCTTGCAAGTCATGGCATAGTTATAAACTGATCCAGGAGATTTTTCATATGAGCATGGAATGAATGGGACAGTTAGGAAATAACTTCCATGCTTATTGGTAAAATCTTCTATTTTAGGGGGAGCACTATCTTTTTCATGATATTCCATATTCTTTGCCGAACTTGGATAAGTCATGGATATATCAGAGATTGACATAAGCTCTCCCCTAGGATTAGGAATATATGAGACATTGGGTGTAAGCATAGAGGGGGAAGGGATAGAAGAACCTTCTATAAAAATTGATCCTTCCTCTATGTCTTGTTGATGTCTCATATTTGAATCTGAGGTATGAGATGATGTTGAAGTGGGGAACTCTATGGTATTCCCAACATCAGCATCAAGAAAAAGGTCATTCTCAAATTCAAAGGGGCACACAAAAGGATGAGATTCATCATCCCTCAATGTGTGATATGTCCCCTCATTGGGAGGTTCATCAACAATCGGACAATGAGAAAGATTTGAAGGAATCTCAAATCCGGTTGCTGGTGCCTCCTCTTGTTGGTCGGGGCTTGACTCCCTTATTTCTTCAGGAAGCTTATCTATACACCAGTGAAGGGAGTGTTTTCTAGAATTTTCTCTAGAATGGCTTTTCCCTCACTAATGGACATGTGCGTGAATGAGCCTCCAGAAGATATATCAAGGTGGAGAGCATCATCTTTGCTAAGACCAAGATGAAAGTGAAGTAGGAGGACTTGGTTAGGCAAAGAAAGGTCTGGGCCAGTATTAATAAGATTCGTGAACCTAGCCCAGGCTGCTCCTAGAGTCTCCTTCTCCTTTTGCCGAAAGGTGAGGATTTCTATTCGAAGGGCGGCAACTCTAGAAAGAGGGAAGAACGCAAGACAAAATTTGTCTCGAAGTTCATCCCAATTTCCATGAACACCTCCTACGGTATGAGCATACCATTCTTTTGCTCTTCCCAAAAGGGAGAATGGAAACAATTTCCATTTAATGGTCTCTTGTGTCATGCCAGAAAAAATTAGGCAAGAACACAAGTGCTCAAATTCTCGAAGGTGGGTATAAGGATTTTCATCTTGTTGCCCGGAGAAGGGTTGCTCCCTAACCATGGCTATGAAAGCGGGGCAAATTTCATAGCCATTCGTAAGAATGGGATGGGATGATGGTGGAGGTTCCAATGAATCGCCCTTTCCAACCGAAAATTTGTGGATAGGAGTGGAATCCATGTGGTTGGAATGGTAGTGGTGGTGGTTGTTGGCATTTCTTAACGCAATCACTAGAATTGTTACATCCCAGTGGTCATGCCAAGAAACGCCAGGGTTGATAGTCGTGTTCTAAAGATATAGTTATCCGCAAGTGCACGGATCTATCATTGTAGCATTTCACCCGGGGAGTATTCTCAGGGTATCGTTATTTATATTTCCCGTAGGAAGGCATGGTGTAGATGTGTCTAAACATGGATATGGATGATTGACCTCATGTCATTGAAATGAGACTCTAAGTACTATACGGGGGTAAGTATAAATGGTTTTGCAAGATAGTGGACACACATTTGGCCAAACTCAAGGATAAAGAATAAAAGAAAGAATAAACGAATGAACGAATAAAGAATAAAAATAAGCGGAGCAGGTAGGTCAATTGTAGCTATGTCCTGAACAACTAAGTCATATAGTCTACAGGGTTAGAGACAGATCAGAGCCTAAGATAACAGGGAGACCCCCGCAGCTGGCGACCAGCCAATAGAGGCATTTACGAACTCCTACACGACATACGGACGTGGGGGATTACAAAGGACGGACAGGGCTGTCACCACCTGCCGTCTACCCCTCAACCGTGGCATGCCGTCATATCCGAAGGCTCTCTCGTATCCGGACACCACGCCCGCATATTTGAGAACTACCTACATCCCCCGCGGACTCCCACCCTACGGATGGACGAGCTAGAACGTAGGCAAACCCGAAGGAACAACGAACCGTTACCCCATTCTCATCAAGATCTCTACTCCTATAAATCATATGAACGATGAAGAACAACGAAGAACATGCTAAGAACTGATCATAAGAACTTTGGTCTAGTTCATATGAATCAGGTTTAGCAACAACGCAACTATACTCTAGTTCAAGAACAAGGCTACATAATATGAATAAGAACTTGAAGTAGGAAGAACACTCCATAGTATATTACCAAGTGATGAACTTCTTCCTAGAGGACAAGCCCTCCTTGATAGCTCAACCTAGCTCCTAAGCTACTAGACTAGGCTAGAGAACAAGAGTAGAGGAGAATGGCTCAAATGAATGTGTGTGTGTGAAATGGCTTGGATTTCCCCTTTTATATATTGAGCAGGTCGGTTCGAGGGTAGAAATGGAAGGAACACCAGCGCACCGCCCTCCTCTGCAATTAATGTACCGCCTCCAGGAGGATGGCCCCACCTGGCAGGCTGGGGGGGCGCGAGCGCGCCCCTGGCGCGAGCACGCCAGGTTGGAGCCTCCCCCCAACCGCCTTTGGCCGGTGGGCCTCTCCTGGTAGGTGGGTCTCGGTGATGTGGTGTTTTGGCCCACTTCTATTCTGGTTGGGCTTGTCTCCTCTTTGTGCCTCTTTTGCGCTTTGCCGGAAAGCGCCTTTTCTGTGTAAAAATCCCCTGTACTTGGTGTATTTCCTGTAAACGTTGCTAAACTCCAGGTACAAGTGGAATTCGGTTAATAGCACAAGTATATGCATGTAAGAACATGTAATTCTCCCTTTTCTATCTTAAGTTGGCGGTTAAAATGTGTCAATAAGGACCGCCAACAAGATCCCCCAAGCTTACCCTTTGCTCGTCCCGAGCAAAGCTGGGCTTTTTGGGTTGTTGATCAGGAGCTGCTTCTATGCCGATCGTATTTCTAATATACCATAGTTATACGCATGTTCTCCATTGAATTTGAATAAACCGGCATTTCTATCCACCCTTTTATTATCTCGCTCTAATGGGGCTTTATGGCTCCCAAGTCTTGGGTGATTGCAAGGTAAAACAGCACCACGGCCTGTGCTTATCTTTTGTCCAAAGCTTGACCATTCTTCCGGAGGTTTTAAGAGTTTTATAAAATAAAATCCCAAGTTCCTCGAATGATTCTCTCGATCACTCAAATGTGTATAGCAACGTCACCAAAGGCATTTTGAGAATTTTGCCTTCTTCCTACCACTAAAAACCTGAGAGTGGAGTTTTGGGTAGGTATGTAAGTGGGCATACTTGTATCACATATATTGTATGGTCAAGGATCGGACCTTACGGAGATTAAGCCATACACCTTGATTGAGATTGTGCAAGTGTGTGGACTGAAAGAAATGGTTCCTAACTTTTGGATATTTTTGTGTACTCCATGCATCATGTCTCTCTTTTATTTGAATGATGATGATGATAAAAAGAGGAGTATGGACTATGAGTGGAACAACCTTTTTCTTTTTCTTTTTCTTCTTTTTTTTTTGAACGGGGATCTAAAGATTTTCCCGTTGATTTATTGCACTATCCTATCCTTCTTTCTTTCCCTTGCTTTTTTTTGAATGAATGAATAGCCCATTTCTGACGAATATTAAAAAAAAATGGAGAGAGACGTTATGATGAAAATGCAAGGTGTACTTTTTGGTGGCTAAAGAATGCGCGATCCTCAGGATAAGCATCGGCATTTTTATTTGGTGGAAAAATGATGCGCAACTCTCAGTGTAAGAGTTGGCGGATGGAAAGGGGTGCATGTTGTGCGCGACTCTCAGTGTAAGAGTCGGCATTTTATTTGGTGGGTGCAAGTGAAATCTCAATCATGGGTGTAAGGTCATAATCTCACGTCGGTACCTGATCTGACCGAACTCAATGTACGAACAAGCAGCGTATGAAGGTTTATACTATAGATAAATCATATGGCTCTGGTGGGTATTTCATAATCATTGAGGAACTTTTTGTTTTGAATGTTTTGCAAATGAAAACTCCGGAAGTCAAGTCGTACTCTAGAGCAAAGTCATAGCGGTGGCTATAGTACTATGTCATACCCAAAGCAATAACTTAGACAAGAAAACACAAGTGCTCCCACTAAAAAGCAAGTTTTCGGGATGAGACATTTCTAGCCGATAAACCCAAATCTAGAGAAAACAATGTTTATAACTAGGGTACAAAGAAACAAGAGACAGAGCAACCTCATCATTTCAACAAGGGTTGTTGGTGTTTCGTACCCCGGGGGGTATCACACCAACAAGTAAATTTCTAAGCGTGCTCCCTAATCTGGATGGTGATGCAAGAAGAACACAAGGGATTTATCCTGGTTCGGGCAAAAGAAGGCCCTACGTCCAGCGGGGGGAGGAGACTTGTATTATCGTGCACCGAAGTGCTTGTACAGGGGTGAATACAAGGTAGTCAGGGGACTTGGTGCGTGGAGTGCGTTGTGAGCGTGAGAACCTGCCCTAGACTAGGCCCTGGCGTCCCCTTTTATAGGCCAAGGGCTCAGGAGTACAAGAGTAGGTAGGGCAGTCGTATGCATGACGTCGAGGCATGGGCGTCAGGTCGAGTCATGGGTACTGTGGACGCTTCCTATGGTCCGGTTCGAGCCTGTGGATTCATGCTTTGGCCTGGTTCGAGCCTGTAGCAGCATGGGTGATGATGTCCCGACCGTCCTTGCTGATGCGAGCCGACGTAATCGAGACGCGGGCGATGATGGCTTGCCCGGGAACCCCGTCGAGCGGCTGTCGAGGTGGGATGGACGGGTCTCTACACGCCCCGTACGCCAGTCACATCCGTCATCATTCTTCGAGCGGTTGAGGGCCGCCTTGAGGGGTCGAGAGTCCGTGCGATAGGACTGAGCGACGGTCTTAGTGGTACGGAGAGTTGACAATGGCATTTGAAGGGGTGCCGTACGCAGCACAGTGCATGGCGTGGTATCACAGTAGCACCTGACATCCTCGAATCCGGGGCATGGGCAGCGTAATGGTGGAAGCGACCCGTGGATGGTCCACTATTACAAGCCCTGTAGCCATGGAGTTTGGCGGAGTCGGTGTACTGCGGCACTGTTCGAGCCCTGTAGCCATGTGCGTGCTCTGGGTGGGCAATCATTGTAGGTAGACTCGAGCGGTCGCTCGCTCGAGCGCTCTCCGTCACCGCCCGAGCGGTTGCTCGCTCGAGCAGTTTCCGTCACCGACTCAAGCGGTCGTTCGCTCGAGCGGTTTCCATACTTTCTTCTCGAGCGGGCGGGCGGCTGCTGCTCGAGTTGGTGGGCCTTGTGGTTTTGTGGGCCTTATTTGCGTGTCGGCCCAGTTCGAGGAGGAGTGGAGGTTTCTTTAGTTAGTTTTTTAGTGGGATTAGAGATGAGTCAGGTAGGTTTGCCTGTCTCTAATCCACCTAGTTTAGGACCCCCTAATCTAGGTACCCGACAGTAGCCCACGAGCCCTTGCTTGATTGTGGAACTTCGGGCAAGGGATCATGATGTGGAGTTGAAGTACCTAGACGCGGGGTTAAGTGGTTTCGTTTCGAGGGATGAGTTTCTCGCTTTTCCGTGGGGGGCGCGCGAGCGTTCCCCCGCGGGGTTAGCCCCCAAGGCCCCAGAGGAATGAGGCATTCCTCTGGGGGCTTTGATACGTGCTGTTTTGAGCAAGAATGTCATTAACTGGAGTTGTAGTGGCTTATGTCGGGGGTTTTAAGGATTTTTTGAGCCCCCGAGCAGCTCCTACTCCTCCCGTGTCGAGGGAAGTTTTCGGTGTGACTCGAGCCCCCGAGCCTCGAATGGCTGAGCTAGAGTCCTGATCCAGTTTCCTCGCTGAATCTCTTGGATCAGATCCAAGTGGCGGGAAGACTGATGCTACTCACGGTCGAGCGAGCGCCAGGCGTCCCCATGAGCTGGTAGCGGGTAGTCCAAGTGAGAGCTCGTTTCCTTTCGAGGGGAGACGGCATCGTGGCCCGGGGGCGCTCTCATTAGAGCTGGGCGCTTAGCTTCTAGAGGACCGGCCCTGCTCGAGGGGACCGGCGGCTCGAATGCCTCCCGTCGACGGGATCTCTTGGAAGTTTAGTGCCTTGCCTTGGACACGCCGTCAGGGTTCGAGTGATCGTTCTCGAGTGGAACCTTTCGAGGGATCCTTCCCATAGGCGCCCCTAACTCGGGTGCTCGAGGGCGGCTGTTCGAACCCGTTCGTGGGTCAGCCTCCGCTCCCTCGAGACTTACTCGTGGGACTAGGATCCCAGGTTTTCTTACCGTGTAAGGAACCGCCTATCGAGACGTCCCATCATTGCGTCCATTCGAGGCAAATCCGTCCGTTGCAGGCGGTGCGCCTTTTTAGGCGGAAACCGGCGCGTCATGATGATCGTGGCCTCGTGGCGTCAGTTCAGTTCCGCCTCGTGACGCGCGCGCTGTGAGTGGAAGTAGGTGGCAGTTGTCAGATGGAAATAAATGCGGTTACCGTTTCTCGTCGAGTCCGCCGGGGGCGCGTGGCCGTTGGATGGCGCGACTTGGGCCATTGGATGTGATTCACCCGGATCGGCTCGGGCTCTATAAGTATGGAGATGGGGGCTAACGGTTCTTCTTCCCCGCATTCTCGCCTTTCTTGCTGCTTCCGCCGCCAGTTGCATTCCGCCCTCAGATCCAATCGCCACCGCTTCCATCCGCAACCACCGCCGCCGTTCTCGCCTGCGACCATCGCCGTGGTGCTTGCTTGCGACTGCGTTCGCACTTTGCGTCGCTGTTCTCCACGCCATTGTTCTCCGCGTTCCGCCGCCGTTCCTGCTCCGCCGTCTCACCGCCATCCTTCCGCCGTCGCCATGGTGAAGTTGTGGAGGTATAAACTCCATATACCCTCACGGCCTAGTTTGGGCCAACACGCTATCACCAGGCCGGCCCATCAAGCTTCAAGACCGATCGGCTCAGGCTGGTCGGACAGCCTAAAACAGCAAGATTCCCGAAGACCGACAAGAAGGACAAGACCTAGCCGAGATAGGAAAGTTTAGACTTGTAAAGTATGTAAACTTAGTACCGAGATAGGCTAGTTCCGACTTGTAACCTTGCTCCCGTGATATATAAGGAGAGCAAGGACCCCCATGCCGGAGGACGAGAATCGGCATAACGCACGACTCATACATCCACATCATAATCGAAAAGAGAGCGGGACTAGGGTTTTACGCATCTTTGCGGCCTGAACCTGGGTAAACCTCGTGTGATTGCTCCCTGTTTACGTCTTGCTCACAATCTCGTGCGCCTTCCGCCAATCCATTACCGGTCAGGGCATACCCCTGGTTGGACTATCGCCGATATTTTGTCAACAGTGGCGCGCACCGAGATTTTACGTCGATCAAGATGGTTTCCTTCCCGGCTTCCATGACCTTCGAAGCCGGCCTCACCTTCACCATTGGGACGATGACCTGGACAACCGCTCTAGACACCTCATACATCGAGAGTCCGCCCTCGATCCTAGCTCCACAAAGCAATGAAGGTACAAATCCTTTGCCTCCTCGGTACGAGGCATCATCATCAAAGCTCGAGTTATCGAACTCCAGCCTTTTCTTCTAGGCACCAATCAACCACGAGACGAAAATTGGGCCGATCTGTTCGAAGCAACTCATGATCAACGGGATAGGCTCATGGAGTTTTTTGCTCGCTTTGGATCTATCCGATTGAATCAAAGCAAGAATCACCTACTATCCTTCAACAGACCAAGTGCCAACAAAACGCCCAACAGAAATCATCGGATCGCAAGATCCTAGATCCAAGGGTTGTATCACCGTTCCCATACGGGTTGCCAAACACCGCCGACCTATTCAGCCACCAACTTTTAGCAGAATACCTCAAAGGCTACAACCGAATCCCTGATCCGCGTCCAGATATGATCGGCTACGCTTTCGACGCACCCGCAGGACATATCGTCAACCATGTGCGCCTCGAACAAGTCACGGACGACCAATCTCCAGAGAAAACACGTGACATTACTCCAGACACGCCCAGACTCGATGATTACTACAATATCTTAGAACTCTCAGGATCTGCCCATACGATGGTCTACTCCGACAACGAAGAAGAGGTACAATCTGCAAATAACAGCACCAAGCGTATCGACACTACTCCAGATCTACAACTTACCATGTTCCGACCAGAGGAACATGAGGAAATTCAGTCAGAAATCCATAACCCGGCCAAATCCGCTCAAGAATTACAGCAATTCCCATCTTTCCCTCCCAGCCTAGGGAACGCAGTATGTCATGTTAGTGACAACGAGGTCACCATCAATGGAGAAACCGACGAACAAAGGCAACGGCGAGAGGGTCGAAACGCAGCCGGGAACAACGGAGACAAAACGAAGCCGCAATCCAGCAGCCGACCAAGATCGTATGGTCGGGCGACGCAGGGTTTTCGGCGAAATCTCGCCGATGATTTTGACCTTGTAAACGAAAGACAAGTTCACACAACCCCAAGTGCTAATCTGGCAGTTGCTATTGACCGCCTCAAGACGACCAATATTCCTCAAACTCCCCAAATTGAGGAAGCGATTGATTTTCTAGTAGCCGCTAAAGCTCAAGTGAACCATATGAGAGAACAAGCGCGCCCAGCCGCATCTCTCAGAAGCCACCGGCCGCGTAGTTTCTTCAGCAATCAAATCCCAGACTCTAGAGAGGGAGGTGCTAACGACAACAACTACGAAGACGATGGAGAGAGTTGTGGGAATTTTCCTCACAACAGATTTCACCGAGACACAATGATAGAAGACAGATCAACCACGAGACAACGAGAGATTATGGTCAACCCTTCAATCACCATCATGATGAACAATATGACGACAATGACCTCCGAGCAGTCATCAACAACCGATACCGAGCTCGCATGGATGCCTCGGGACCAAAGCCTTATTCGGCTACCTCGCGAGAGGTAGTCTCGGCCCAAAAGTTTCGGGATACCGAGACATCAAAACGTACGATGGCAAGGTCGACCCGAGCATTGGATCCTCTTATACGAAGTAGCCGTACGAGCGACGGAGAGGGGATGAACACGTCATGGCCAATTACCTCCCTATCGTACTCGACGGTGGGCCGAATAATTGGTTATTATGACAACGAGAGGGGTCGATTCACACCTGGCCTCAACCTGCGACATCTCTTCATCGAGAACTACTGGAATAACATGCCCGGCTGAGCCCGGCACTAAGTACGATCTAGCAAAGATCATCGATTACCCGAATGAACCACTATGTCACTACATACGACGCTTCTCGAAGTCCGGACAACAATTCCGGACATATCTAGCCGAAGTCGTGTCCCTTTTCGTACGGGGATTACGACAACCCGGAAATATTGATCTACGAAAAGAACTTTTGAGAAGACAACCCACTACAACCGACGAGATGTTCAGAATAGCCCGTGAATTCGCTCGCGTTGACGATGCCATGCAACAATTGCCCGAAACCGGACAAGGATACGTAAAACAGGAAGAAACGATGACAGAAAGAGATTTTCAACGCAAAGACATGCGCGAAACGACAGACATGACAATAACCGTCGCAATGAACGACGACGCGACAATCGCATACAAAACAATTATAGCGAGAGACACAGATCAACGCGTCCATTCGGTACCACCTAGCGAGAAAAGAAGCGAGACTTCGATCCGAATATGAGAAAATTCTAGGCCGGGACTGCCCTAAACACCCGGGGGAAAAGGGCATACCATGGGCGAGTGTCGCGGATTCACAAAGCAATCTTGGCCGGGGCAGCCGCCAAGAAACGAGAGATTAATAAAACAAAGTAAGGAGAAACGGCCCGAACGAAGGACAAGGCCGAGGAAGAAGAAGAAGACACGACAAAGATCCTCGGCATCGGTTCAACGAGCCCACCAAACACTTGTCGGCTATGATTTTTGGCGGCAAAGTTGGTCTCGAAAACTCGCGGGACAAAAAGTTACTAAAAAGGAGGATCATGGCAATCGCTAAGTCCGATGGACCAAATACGGAACATCAAAGCTCCCACTGGTCGGAACAACCAGTAACCTTTAACGAGCCGACATGTGGGCAAATATACCGAGATGCCGGGCGTTTCCCTTTGGTACTCGACCAGTCGTTAATCACATACGTATGGAAAGAGTACTCATAGATGGCGGCAAGTGCTTTAATTCTATTCCTACAAGCGTTTGCCGAGCTAGGTTTAAAGATCGAAGATCTTGAACCTTACGACTCACCATTCAGGGAGTCATGCCAGGCAAACCTTCAATGCCATTGGGAAAAATAACTCTACCCGTTCAGCTCGGAACAAGACAACACTTCAGAAAAGACTACGTCAGCTTCATTGTAGCTGACTTCGAAGGCGTTTACCACGCCATACTCGGTCGACCAGGGATCGCAAGGTTCATGGCTGTCCCTCACTACGGATATCTAGTGTTGAAAATGCCAACATCAAAGGGCATTCTTTCTCTCAGAGGCAATGTGCTTATGGCTCACGATCATAAAACAAACGCCTACGCGCGACGAATTAGCAGACCTCAAAGCCCATATGGAACAAACATGCTTTGAAGCAAAACAGATACCCAAAGCCGACCTTCGGATCCTAGTCAAACGAGTCAAAAGGTCACCAACAAAAGCAATGACACAAAGAAGATCGAGCTCATCCCCGGAGATAAGGAGAAAACTGCTCTTATAGGAGCCAATTTAGGCGATAAATAGGAAGACGCGCTCTTCCAATTCCTACGGGACAACATAAGCATATTTGCTTGGAAACCAGCAGACATGCCGGGCGTCCCAAGGGAAAAGGCCGAGCACTTCCTTAATGTCTCGAAACCGCCAAACCAATCAAACAAAGATTACGACGGTTTGCTCGCGACGGGAAGGAGGTGATTAGGGTAGAAGTGTTAAAGCTATTAGCAAAGCTGGTTTTATAAAAGAAGTGTATCATCGACCGGCTATCCAATCCAGTTCTTGTACAAAAGAAAAATGGCGAATGGAGAATGTGTGTTGATTATACCGATCTCAACAAACACGCCCTAAAGACCCCTTCAAACTACCTCGCATCGACGAAGTAGTTGACTCAACCGCAGCAGCCGCGAACCTGTTGTCCTTTTTAGATTGCTATTCGGGGTATCACCAAATAGCATTAGCAACTCACGATCAAATAAAAACATCATTCATCACGCCTTTCGGCGCATACGCTATACGACCATGTCGTTTGGCCTCAAAAATGCTGGTGCAACATACCAACGCGCTATCCAAGAGTGTCTTCAAAAGAAATTTCCGACCAGCTAGTCGAAGCATACGTAGACGACGTAGTCGTAAAAACAAAGGAGAGCGGATCCTTAGTTTCAAACCTAGAGCGAACCTTCATCGCTTTAAACAAATTTCAGTGGAAATTAAACCCACAGAAATGCATATTCGGAGTACCATCGGGATACTACTCGGCAACGTAGTTAGCCAAGATGGCATTAAACCAAACCCCGAAAAAGTTAATGCAGTTTTAAAATGACGCAACCCAAAGGTATAAAAGATATCCAAACTTATGGATGCATGGCGGCTTTAAGCCGCTTCATATCAAGACTTGGCGAAAAAGGCCTCCCCTTTTTCAAACTATTAAAGGCCAAGCAAAAATTTGAATGGACAACCGAACAGACAAAGCCTTCTTCGAACTCAAGACATATTTAACATCGCCACCAGTGCTAACAGCACCTAAAGATGACGAAGAATTATTGCTATACATTGCGGCTACCGATCGAGTGGTCAGCACAGTAATAGTCGTCGAAAGACAAGAAGAGGGACATACATATGGCATACAAAGACCAGTCTACTACATCGAAGTATTAAACGACTCGAAACGAGAGATACCCACACATACAAAAACTTTTGTACGGGATCCTAATAACGAAACGAAAGCCGCTACACTACTTTGACACATATCCGATCACAATAGTAACGTAGAACATGCCGTTGGCGACATTCTTCGCAATAAAGACGCCGTGGTCGGATCGTCAAATGGGCAATAGAGCTCAGCCCATACACCCTAAAATTTCAAAGCCGTACAACCATCAAATCCCAAGCCTTGGTTGATTTCCTAGTAGAATGGACGGACATGTCCCTACCACCATTTCAAAACCGAAGCCGAACGATGGGAAATGTTCTTCGATGGCTCCCTTAAAATAAAAGGAGCAGGAGCAGGCGTCGTGTTCAAAGCACCAAGCGGTGATACCCTAAGATACGTGTGGCGTATCCATTTCAAAGCTTCAAATAACGCGGCCGAATACGAAGCTGCACTTCACGGCCTCAAGATAGCCATAGAATTGGGTATAAAAAGGCTCCTCGTCTTTGGAGACTCTAATTTAGTTGTCCAAAGCAAATCAACAAAGAATGGGACCGCACTAATGAAAAAATGGAGGCATACGTGGCGAGATAAGGAAGCTAGAAAATAAATTCTATGGCTTGGAATTCACCTATATACCAAGAGAAAAGAACAAACTTGCGGACCGAGTTATCTAAATTGGGATCCGATAGAGCAAAAATGCCACCCGACGTATTTGTTCAAGATCTACTATTACCTTCCGTCACACGGGGAGGTAGCACAGAACCACCACAAAAAGAAACAGATCCATCGACGGCAAAACCAAAGCAGATAATATTCAGCAAAGCATACCATTGCCCACCTCGACAAAGCTGAAAACAAGTATCATTGCTTGCAATCCGACCAAGACCTTTCGAATAAGTGCTCCAAAGTAACAAGATCGGGCAAAAAATCTATAGATAACTCCAAAGTTATTTATCCAAAGAAAAGAAAGCGACAAGATCCCTCAACTACAAAGGGATGTAACGAGCAAATACCATCGTGGAACCTTTGGAACAAACAAAGGAGACAAAGCCGGTGGAGAATTCCCTTTATTCGGTATCTCATTGACAAGGACACACCCACGAGATAAAACAGAAAAACAAAGCGTCTCATAAGACGCGAGAAACATTATGTCCTAGTCGATGGGCAACTTATGCGCAAAAATGCAAGCGCTGAAGTCTTGCAAAAATGCATTTCTTTCGAAGAAGGAGCGTAACTACTACTACGTATTCATGAAGGCATGTGTGGAAATCATGCGGATCAAAAACACCGGTCGGAAAGGTATTCCGAGCAGGTTTTTACCGGCCAACCGCACTAGCCGATGCTAAGAAACTAGTTCAAGCATTGTAAAGGTTGCCAATTCTTCGCTAAACAAATTCATGTCCCTGCACATGAGCTTCAAACAATACCAGCCGCATGGCCCTTTTCATGCTGGGGACTAGACATGATAGGACCATTCAAAAAAGCCCCGGGCGGCTATCAATTTGTCTATGTACTTATAGACAAATTTTCAAAATGGATAGAATATAAGCCCTTAGTCAAGGCAAATGCTCAAAAGGCCGTCGAATTCCTAACGACGTCGTACATCGTTTCGGCGTACCCAACACCATTATAACAGATTTGGGATCCACATTCACAGTGGTGAATTTTGGGATTTTTGCGAAGACTTAGGAACAAAAGTAAAATATGTATCGGTGGCTCACCCTCGAGCCAATGGTCAAGTAGAAAGAGCAAATGGGATGATCATAGACGCCCTACGAAAAAGGCTATACCGAGACAACGATACCCATCCGGGAAGATGGTATCATGAATTACCCGTTGTGATATGGGGACTTCGAACTCAACCAAGCGAAATACCGGCGTCTCGCCTTATTTCATGATATTTGGTCCGGCGGTTTTACCGAGATGAAGTAGCATTTGGCTCACCAAGAATTAAAAACTATGACGAGGAAGCCACAAATGAAGTCAGAAAAACTATCATCGATTCGGGAGAAGAGCGCAACTTGGAAACACTCCCAAGAACGGCTAAATATCTAGCGTCTCTACGGCGCTATTACAACAGAATGTAAAAGAAAGACGGTTTGTGGTTGGAGACCTCGTCCTCAAAAGAATTCGAAAACGAGACGACCTCCACAAATTGTCATCTCATTGGGAAGGACCTTTCCTAGTCAAAGCGGCCACAAGACCAACGACTTATAAACCGTGTACTCTAGACGATCCACCTAGAGATTTGCCAAACTCTTGGCACATAGAACACTTAATTAAATTTTATGCCTAGCACACAAGGCAATTGTAATTGTTCCTAGACATGCAACAAAAGTACTACCATTTGTATCAAAGAACACCAGATATTGTTACAAAACGGTGCAAAGCACCACAGAGTTTAATACCACAAATTAATTTCAAGTTATTGTTCAGGCACAAGATCTATCTTGTCAGCAATAACACACTCGGTACCCCAGCAAGCATTTTGCAAGTCTCTGAGCTTTTCTGGAGAAGTATCTGCGGGTGTTGACGGTCGTTAACTCATAAAATTAACCGTCAACTTAGCATGCAAATGGACCTATTCATAAATACTTAATAGATATAGGGTTACCACCTGACGTAATTCCACGAGTTTTGGTGAATATCTATTTTCACGGGGGGTGACATTTGAAAACTACCCAAGATGGCCCACATGTCGGGTTTACATAGAGAGAAAGACCGAACGGGTGAAAAAGTATAATCTAGAAGACTCGAGAAGGCGACACACGAAACACGGGGCCCACCCGCACCGGGGGTCGGCCGACCGTGGGGGGGAGTCGGCCGACTCCCCATCTCCACCAATCGAGGTGGAGTCTCGCGGATCCCGCCTCCACCGACTTTGAAGATCAATAATTATCGTCCATTTAGGTCGGTTTGATCCGAGGGCTGTGGTTAATCCTAGGAGGCTATATAAGCGAGCCCCCGGCCCCCGGGTAAAACCCTAATTCATTCTCCAATTCATTCAAGACTTCAATCCGAGAGAGAGAGTTAGATAGAGAAGGGTCCTCGAATGGATCTATCTCTATAGGGTATTAGTATCAAGAGAGATTGAAAGAGTATAGAGTGGAGGTAGATTTGGAGGAAGCCCGGCTGTCGGTGTCTCCTCTCTAGTGTATCTCATAGGATCAAGTCTCCTAACCCGAGGCTTGGTTTCAGAATCATTCGGCAATTCAACTTCTAATACTAGTAAGTTCGTTGTTATTGTTCTTTGGTTTACAAGTTTACTTTATTCGCTTCGCGTTGGGAATAGAGTAATCGTTCTTTAGCATAAGTGTGGTGCTTAGGCTAGGTTCACTTGTAGATGCTCCCTATTCGGCCGGAATCGTGGTAGTAGTGAGGGAAGTGACAATCCCTTTATTACCTTTGTAATCCACTTCCCGTTGGTAGGTAAGGTAGGTCCTTTGTGCCCGGTTTAGCATCCTCTCGTGGTGTCTATTCCTCAGTACCCCCTTAGAACAAGTAGTCTCAAAGCTTGCCATAGGTTGGAAGAAGGCGACGAAGGAGTTCTCTCTATATCGCTTAATTCTCACTTGACTAGCAGCCCGGGGTAGAAATAAAGATCGGGTTAGTCTATTGCACGTTTTCTCTTAGCGGATAAAAACAAATACGATACTCGGGACTTATCTCCCGGGTGAAGTGCTCACCGATATCCGTGCGCTTGCGGATTATTTCTCTTTGATTCTTTCGTGTGCGTATCTAGTGTCAACAAGCATTTTCGGCGCCGTTGTCGGGGAGAAAGATGGTCCGCTTAGATAACCTAAATCTTGCTCTACCTTGTACCTATACTTTTATCTTTTTCTTTCACTTTACTTTTCCGTACATTTTATCTTTTTCTATCCTTATGGATAACTCCAATTCCATTCCTATCATTCAATTTTCTGCACCCACGGAGACCAGCCTAGTGCCACATGAGTCATCACAACCTATCCAAACACCTAGCTATAAGCTGAGTCCGCGGTTGATTGCATTGGTCCAAAGCCTATCCTTTTCAGGAGAAGGAGACGAAAACCCTTACCTTCACATTAGAGACTTTGAGCAAACATGTGACTGTCTTCGCATAGAGGGCATGTCCGACAAAACCCTCCGTTGGAAGCTATTTCCTTTCTCATTAAAGGGGAAAGCTAGACAATGGTATGATAAAGCTGTAGGTAAGCAACAAGGAGATTGGGGGTCCTTACGCTCCAACTTTTGCCTAGATTTCTATCCCATCTCCCAAATCATTGACCTTAGAGTCAAGGTTCTGACTATTAAGCAAGAACCCGAAGAATCTTTGGCCTCATCCGGAATCGTTTTACTACACTTTTAGCATCAGCCCGGACCTTAGTCTACCGGATCCCATTCTTTTACAACACTTTTATAAAGGTCTCGAGTAGAGACAAGAGAAAATTGCTCGACACAACTTCGGGAGGATCATTCTTGCATATCTCTCACGAGAAAGCAAGATCAATCCTAGACCAAATCCTATCCAAGTGAATTAGACTACCTCCTAGAAGTAGAACCTCAAGTAGCCGAAGACAACCCTTTGCCGATACACCATCCACCTCAGCTAATCCATGTCTTGAGCAAGACAAGGAAGACATTCCACTTCCCGATTTTATGCTAGATATTGAACCCGATCTCGTTTTCCGATTTTGGAAACATCTTCAACTATCACAAGGTGAAGAAGCCACAAGGCAAATATCACCCAATAAAGCCATGCAATATTGATGAGGATATTCCAACGGGAAAAACTTCGGGAGAGTTAGTGTCCATGTCATGAGCAATGAGTGGTTAGAAGAGTCGAGCTTTCCTCCGAAATAATTCGGTGGATTCATCTTCTCTTCCCATTCATTGCATGATTAACAATGATCGCATAGACGCTCTCTACAATCCGAGTTGTGGGTATAAATATCATGTCTACCACACTAGCAAAATATTTGCAAAGAAACATGACATTGACCCCAACAAGTGAAGTTCATAAGAAATCTTTCAAGACAAATTCTTCCTTGTTTAGGAATCCTACATGTCCTACCACTCCGGGTAGAAGGAACCCCTGTTCACTTAAGCTTTTATGTCTTTGACATAGGGGATTTCCATCGTTGATAGGACAACCATTTAGAAGACTTCTTTATGAAGGACAAACTGGGAAACTAAACATTTGTTTAGGCAAGAAACTCCAGTTTGCAATGTCCATTTCACACTCTTTAAATGCTAGGACCGAGCCCCATCCACATTATGATCCGTTGGAGGACTTTAGAGCGACCTCTCTAGAATTCCTAGTTAAACCGGAATTAGAAGACGAAGCTAGATTCTTCATAGAAGAAGAAGTCGAGCCCTTCCGAGAATGAACCATTAGACGAGTTTACCCTACCACCTAGGCCTCCTATTGAGTTCAAACCTTTACCGGCCCGGTCTTAGATATGCCTTTCTAGGAAATGATCTAGACACTCCTGTCATCATAAGTGATACTCTCACTCGGGAGCGAGACTTTTCGCTTAATGGCTGTCCTAGAAAAACATAAAAAAGCTTTTGGCTACTCACTCAGGACCTCAAAGGAATCAGTCCCCCCTTTGTACCCATCGCATTCCCACAGATCCCGATATTCCACCATCCAGAGAACCCCAACGTAGGCTCAATAATGCGATGAGGGAAGTTGCTAAGAAAGAAGTTTTAAAACCGTTGCACGCCGGGATTATTTACCCCGTGCCACACAACGGAGTGGGTCAGCCTGTCCAAGTTGTGCCTAAAAAGGGAGGCATGACTGTTGTCCAAAATGAGAAGAATGAGTTAATCCCACAAAGAACCGTCACGGGATGGCGAATGTGCATAGATTATAGAAAGCTTAATAAGGCAACAAGAAAAGATCACTTTCCTTTGCCTTTCATTGATGAGATGCTTGAGCGATTAGCCAACCATTCTTACTTTTGCTTCCTTGATGGATATTCGGATATCATCAAATCCCTATCCATCTTAATGATCAAAACAAAACGACCTTTACATGCCCTTATGGAACCTTTGCTTATCGTAGGATGTCTTTTGGGTTATGTAATGCACCGGCTTCTTTTCAAAGATGTATGATGTCTATATTTTCCGATATGATTGAAAAGATTATGGAAGTTTTCATGGATGATTTCTCTTTACGGAAAAACTTTTGATGAGTGCCTTGAAAACATAGATCGAGTTTTGCAAAGATGTGAGGAAAAACACTTAGTCCTTAATTGGGAAAAGTGTCATTTCATGGTTAGAGAAGGAATAGTGTTAGGACACTTAGTGTCCGAAAGAGGCATCGAGGTAGATAGAGCCAAAATAGAAGTTATTGAACAACCGCCTCCTCCCATCAATGTGAAAGGAATTAGAAGTTTCCTTGGTCATGCTGGTTTTTATCGTAGATTTATAAAAGATTTCTCTTACATCGCTAGACCTCTTACCCACTTATTGGCTAAGGATGTTCCTTTTGACTTTGATGATGCCTCGCTTACAATCATTTGAGATCCTTAAGAAAGCGCTCATCTCTCGCTCCAATCATTCAAACGATTGGACTTTACCTTTTGAAATTAGTGATGCAAGTGACTGTTAGGAGCGGTGTTAGGACAGACTAAGGATAAGAAGCATCATGCAATAGCTTACGCTAGCAAAACTTTGACTGGACCTTAGCTTAATTATGCTACCACTGAAAAAGAGCTCCTAGCTGTTGTCTTTGCTATTGATAAGTTTAGATCCTACTTAGTGGGTGCCAAAGTGATTGTTTACACCGATCATGCTCGCTTTAAAATATTTGCTCACTAAGAAAGATGCTAAACCTCGTTTGATAAGATGGATTTTATTACTCCAATAATTTGATCTAGAAATAAAAGATAAAAAGGGAGTAGAAAACTCGTTGCCGATCACTTGTCTAGAATGCGCTTGAGAAACCACAGGAACTACCCATCGACGACGCACTCCGGACGACATGCTCTACGGAATCAACGATCGACCCCCGGTATGCGAGATATTGTTAATTTTATGGTTACGGGTTACGTACCACCAGGAGGCAACAAAAGGAAACTTATCCAGGAGAGTCGTACTCACATATGGGATGAGCCTTACCTCTTCCGAGTGTGCTCTGATGGTCTGCTCAGAAGATGTGTGCCAACTGAAGAAGGAATCAAAATCATCGAAAGATGCCACTCATCACCATATGGAGGCCATTATGGGGTGTTCCGTACACATGCGAAGATTTGGCAATGCGGATTTTTCGGCCAACAATGTATGAAGACACAAAAGATTTCATTCGGAGATGCGGTCCTTGTCAAAGACATGGCAACATTAACTCAAGAGATGCCATGCCACTTATCAACAACCTTCGATCGAGCTCTTTGATGTCCGGGAGTTGATTTCATGGGACCATTTCCACCGTCGAAGAAATGTGAATACATCCTCGTAGCAGTGGACTATGTGTCCAAATGGGTCGAAGCTCTGCCATGCAAAAAGGCAGATAGCTCAAGCTCCAAAAAGATGTTCGAAGAAATAATATTCCCAAGATTCGGTGTCCTAAGGATAGTCATAAGTGATGGAGGATCACATTTCATCGACAAACGCTTTGAGCAATACTTATTGAAGCATGGAGTACGCCATAATGTTGCTACTCCGTATCATCCTCGACAAGTGGCCAAGCGAGAGACATCAAATAAGCAAATCAAGAATATTCTTGAGAAGACAGTGAATGAAATGGGAACTGCATGGAAGGACAAGCTTCCTAATGCACTATGGGCATATCGACAAAGATACAAGACACCCATCGGGATGTCACCATATCAACTAGTCTATGGAAAGACTCGCCACTTGCCGGTAGAGCTGGAATTCAAAGCTCACTGGGCCATCAAAAAATGGAATATGGACCTAGAAGCAAAGCGGGAGAGAAGAGGAAGATGCAAATCTCGAATTAGAAGAATGGAGAGAGAAAGCCTATCACAACGCCAAGATATACAAAGAAAGAGTGAAAAGATGGCACGACAAGAGAATCAAGATCAAGGAGTTCACACCCGGAGACAAGGTATTACTTTTTAATTCCGGGGTCAAACTCTTCGGGCAAGGAAAGCTTCGAAGCAAATGGGAAGGACCGTTCGAAGTAGTAAGCTCATCATCGCATGGAGCCGTTACGCTTCGCAACAACGAAGGTACGATATTCAAGGTAAATGGTCAACGCCTTAAAATATTTTTAGAGCCCATTGAGGAAATAGGTGAAATAGATGAATTAAACTTCTTTCTCAATTAGGTAGTTGGGCCCGACCTTTTTACTTTTCGTTTTTCGGGGTCCAGGGTATTTTTTCCGAATGACAAAAATACGCTAAATAGGTTGCGAAAAACCCTGGCAGGGGAGCCCACCTGCCAGAGTCGGCCGACCCAAAGGGGGAGTCGGCCGACCCATGGACTCCCCCATTCACCGCCAGCTTTTGCACTCGTGATCCTTCCATACTCTTCCTTCAGGAATTTTTGCCGATTAGGGTTTTTGAGATCACATTGACGCGTTATTCCTTCGGAGATCCCCTTTAGATGCCCTTTAGATGCCTCTCCATCCCCCCTATATAAAGAAGCCCAGCCTCAAGCCAACCTCATTCCATCTAAAGCCTCCTCCTCCTAGCATCAAGCTTGCTACGCAAAGCAATGGCAAAGTCGAGCCGAGAATTTAGATAGGAGATTGATCCGCTTCGGGATTGATCTCAACACCATCCCAAGAGAGGAGCACGAGAGCAAGGCCATCGTTCTTGCTAAGCCCAAACCCCTAGCCTCTATTCCTCCAAAACCTCAAGCTTATAGCCATAGCTACTTCGCCCAACCATTCATCGCTGCACCCAAGCCTTTGCTCCTAGATGGACCTCCACCAAAGGGTCCTATTGTGAAGCTCCCAGAAGGCACCAATATCCTCCCTCCTAAGCACAATGAGATGCTTATGGGAGTGAAGACCAACAAGCAAGGAGAGATCGTCTGTGCTAAGTATAGCACTGGAGAGCGCTCGTATTTTGAGGGAGTCCGTGCTCACCCGAGCAAAGTGAAGTTCGTTCCTCCAAAAGAAGCCCCAAAAGCAGCTCTCGCCGCCTCAGAATCTCCAAGGAAGCGTCGCAAGACCGTTGCAGACTTAGAGAAGGAGTTAGAAACTCAGCGCGACGTTATTGCATCTCTGCGAAACTCCCAACATATCCGGAAGCAAGTAGCATTGTCACTCTCATAGATAGACTTCGTGCGCAAGAGAAGAGGACGGATAAGTTAGAAAAGAGGTTAGACGCTCTAGAGAAGCGAGTTGATTAGATGAGATTTGTCTTAGCATCAGAAAGGCCTAGTGTGTTTAGATTAAAAGTTTTAGTTTGCAAGAATGCTTAGTTAAAGTTTAGTTCGATCTTAGTTCCTTTCAATACTTGTAATCTAGGCCTTAATGAAGATGAAATAAAGTTTTCTAGTTATATTTAGTATTGCATATGTGTTGCCTCTTTTGTCTCCACCTTGTTGTGAATGAAGATAACAGGAATCTAGTGTGGGGGAGGCAACCGACGACGAAACTAACGGATATCAGCGAACCAGCAAAATATATTTGAGAGTACATGACGCAAAGATCACGCACGACGAAGCGGACCCCGAGGGGCCACCTGCGAGTCGGCCGCCCCACATCCGGGGTCGGCCGCCCATGGGCCGGGCCCGGTTGGCTCCGATTTTCGTCCACGATCGGGTTTGCTTCCCTATGTTCCAAATTTTATACCGATCACGTTTTTCCGATTCGTTTGGGGAACACTTTGAATTAAATCACTTGCTATATATATCTGAGAAGGTAGATTATTTTAATCATGACCCCAAGATAGACTCACACCATGATAATTCCTGGGAATCCCTGTTGCTGTTGGGAATGTATTTTATAGGGACCCCATTTTACTTAAGTTGTTGAGGACAGTGATATAGCATGGACCATGAGAACCTGATTTCTTTATATCTAGTTGCTTGGAGAATTTCTTTTCGAAAATCTTAAAATGTTAGCTATACTTCTCCTCTGTGGTTATAAATGCCTATAGAGCCTCATCGACAAAATTCTGAAAGACCAGCACATAAGCTTTTTATTTGTGTTGAGAATAGTCTTGGCAGTATTAGAGCCTTAGAGAAGGGTCTCTTACTCATATGATCAAGTGCACTTACACCCACATATATATCTGCTGCTCCTACACTGGGGGTACGCAAAAACATGCTTTCCGCCATTCATCCATCTCCTACACTGGGAGAAGGATACATACACTTTTTAGGATTTCTATATGCTCCAAGAATTGTTATCATCATCCAGTTGTCGAAAGATTATTATCGTCAACATCATCATCGTATTCAAGAAAGTTATTGTGTCCGAGAGTGAGACATGGGCTATGCAAAAATAATGTTAAAAAAAAAAGAAGAGAAAGAAGAAGAAAAGAAAGAAAAGAGATAGCCCATGAGCTCTTAAGTATTGTGATCCCAAGAGAAGGAAAGTTCAAAGAAGCTCAAAGAGCTATTCAAGAAAAGATCAAGCAAAGCAATGTTCAAGAGAAGAGTGTGCAAGAGAGGGAAGGAGCATTATTATCATCAATTTAGCCACCAAATATTCCACACACTTGCACACACTTGATCTAGAGTAAGGTCCCCCTCTCCTTGGTTCCCGTTTTTGACTAATCAATATGCACAGTAAAAATGCTATTCCTTGACATACCTTAAACTCCACATAAGCCTTAGTAGAATAGGAGGCATACCCTTTCACATGCCTCAAGTGAGTTCCAAAAATACTACATACATTGAGAGATTTGAGTGCTCTATACATAATGATGAGTTCCACAAATACCACATATAATGAGTGATTCGAGTGTGCTACATGATGGAGAAGGGTAAAGCTAAGTTTTCTTTGCAAAAATGTTATAAAAACTCCGAGTGACAGGATTGATAGAAGAAGGATCTCTACTTCGCGCTGTTCCATCTTTCAACTCCCCAAAGTTCAATGGTAGACACTTTGAATCCCGCAAAGTACAGGTATGATCAGGGATAATCTAATGTTGATGTCTTAGTTTGAGGCTATGCTTAAAGTAATCCATCCTTTTCCTCGAGACGAGTAAAAGACAAGTGTGGGGGAGTTTGTTGACGGTCGTTAACTCATAAAATTAACCGTCAACTTAGCATGCAAATGGACCTATTCATAAATACTTAATAGATATAGGGTTACCAACGACGTAATTCCACGAGTTTTGGTGAATATCTATTTTCGCAACGTGGATGTGCCTGAAAACTACCCAAGATGGCCCACATGTCGGGTTTACATAGAGAGAAAGACCGAACGGGTGAAAAAGTATAATCTAGAAGACTCCAGAAGGCGACACTGAAACTGGGGCCCACCGCACCGAGTCGGTCGGCCGACCGGGGAGGGAGTCGGCCGACTCCCCATCTCCACCAATCAGGTGGAGTCTCGTGGATCCTGCCTCCACCGACTTTGAAGATCAATAATTATCGTCCATTTAGGTCGGTTTGATCAAAGGGCTGTGGTTAATCCTAGGGGGCTATATAAGCGAGCCCCCGGCCCCCCGGGTAAAACCCTAATTCATTCTCCAATTCATTCAAGACTTCAATCCGAGAGAGAGAGTTAGATAGAGAAGGGTCCCTCGAATGGATCTATCTCTATAGGGTATTAGTATCAAGAGAGATTGAGAGAGTATAGAGTGGAGGTAGATTTGGAGGAAGCCCGGCCTGTCGGTGTCTCCTCTCCAGTGTATCTGCAGGATCAAGTCTCCTAACCCGAGGCTTGGTTTCAGAATCATTCGGCAATTCAACTTCTAATACTAGTAAGTTCGTTGTTATTGTTCTTTGGTTTACAAGTTTACTTTATTCGCTTCGCGTTGGGAATAGAGTAATCGTTCTTTAGCATAAGCGTGGTGCTTAGGCTAGGTTCACTTGTAGATGCTCCCTATTCGGCCGGAATCGTGGTAGTAGTGAGGGAAGTGACAATCCCTTTATTACCTTTGTAATCCACTTCCCGTTGGTAGGTAAGGTAGGTCCTTTGTGCCCGGTTTAGCATCCTCTCGTGGTGTCTATTCCTCGGGTACCCCCTTAGAACAAAAGTAGTCTCAAAGCTTGCCATAGGTTGGAAGAAGACCGACGAAGGAGTTCTCTCTATATCGCTTAATTCTCACTTGACTAGCGGCCCGGGGGTAGAAATAAAGATCGGGTTAGTCTATTGCACGTTTTCTCTTAGCGGATAAAAACAAATACGATACTCAGGACTTATCTCCCGGGTGAAGTGCTCACCGATATCCGTGCGCTTGCGGATTATTTCTCTTTGATTCTTTCGTGTGCGTATCTAGTGTCAACAGCGGGCCTCCCAGACTCCAAGCGCTTGAAATCTGCCCGAGGAAAGTAAGATTGCGCAAGAGCTAGAACACTTGACGCAACAAAGCGACTCCCCTTCCCGACAAACTCCTTGAGCAAACGCCATGAACGACGGCACTGATCCACAACAAATTCAGGAATGAGAAGGGGATTTGCCGGCCTCACTTCACCCCGCGCAAGTACAGCAAACAGAGGTTGCAATCCATCCGCCATGGACAAGTAGCGCTCGTCGATTCTTGGTTATCATCTTTTAGCACGCCGAATTGTGCCATATGACGCTCATGCGTTTCTACATAAGCACAACTTATAAGATACGATAAGAGCCAAACAACAACAAGATAATAAAAAAGGAGAAAACACACCTCGTGCCTCCTTTTCCAAGCGCTCAATCTCGTACGAGCTTTCTTCTCCGCTCCGTCGACGAGCAATTTCGGTGGCCTTCGGGGCTTTTTCACTCTCCAAATCTACAAAGTACACAATCGAACCGACATATTCGTCAAAACCACGGGTAACAAGAATGAGTAAAACAAACCTCGTTTTGCTCGAAGGGCCGCAACTTTTTTCAACAGGGAATCTTTCTCAAGTTCCCAAAGCTTTTCACGACCTTCGTGAACACGGATCTCGCCGCTCCAAATCTTCATTTTGCTTCCGCAAAAGACCGTTTTCACACATGGTCGGTTTGAACCGCTCTATGCGAGACGACGCTTTTCAGCAATATCTTCAATCACCTGCAAAAAGGATCCTTCACAACATGACAGAATGGGCAAAATAGAAAAAGCCACTAAGACAAGTACTAACCTTAATATGAGCCATTCAAAAACCATCAGAAATGGCACCCCTGGTAACATTTTCAAAAATGTGCCATTCACCATTGTCATCCTAACGAGCTACATAGCTACGGCTACCAGGAATATGGGCACCAGAAGAAGTTCCCCCCTGATCTCTTCCATTATCTCAGGGCGATCTGCTGTCGATGCACTGGGTCTAAAACTACCCAAGCGCATATTCGATATTGATCACCTTCACAGATGAGGCCGGGGAAAGAATCAAGCGCTAAACCCGGCAAAGACGGCCGAGCATCCTCGAGAGGAGGCCATAATGTTGATACCCGCAAAGTGACCACTACGGGTTCAAGAACGACATTTGCAAGAACTATCCCCGGATCCTCAACAAAGATCGCAGCAGGTGGCACAACTTCGGGAATAGTTTCTTGATCCATGACTACATTGGCAAAGCAGGAGTTACAACTTCGGGAACGGCTTCTTGGCTCACCAAAGCAGTTCCGGCTTCCACCAAGGGCTCCCGCCCAAATCTTCAACAATAGGAGTCCCGGCAACAACAAATTTTTCACAATAATCAAGAGAATTCAAGGTATAGCAAAGATACAGCCAAGAAATTCATATACTCACGGTTCGGATTGCTCAAAGTGAAGGTTGAACCAATCGGCATATCGGTCTCCGCGTTCGAGTAAGTAGAAGACCCAATAACAACAACATCGGCCTCGGTATCACGAGGCAATACAAGAGAGAGGCATTCTTATCCTCTAAACCCTCGGCCAAACTACCAGCCGACCATCATCACCAAAAGCCCGGTCCTAATAATTGGCATAATAGGTTGATTCCCGGAATCAATGCCAATTGAGGAGGTACACGGGGAGGAGTACAACTCCGACCACCACTCCTTTCGACGCAAACGCTTGCGTCGAGCAAATTCAGCAATGGACAATTTATCTTCGTAATCGATTCAGAATCGATGACTCCACAACCCGACGATAACGGCGTTTTTGACCACTAGAAGCACAAGGTCAAGCGATAGAGAACCCCCGTCGAACACCGAACGTTTCTTTTTCTTCTCATACACAACCTTCCGCTTTCCGGCAGCCTTTAGATTGATCATCAACGTGCTCTGCGGCGTCATCATCGCCTTCCATGTCAATTCCCCGATCAAATCCGGTGCGGCCGGTATTGCAAAGCTTCTCCAAGAAGGAAGATCATCAAGAGGGACGCGAGACACATAAATATGACGACCCTATACTTATAACCGAATTTAGCATCAAAACAATCAAACCAAAGCAAAGCACGTAAATAAGAGGATAAAAAATAAAGAAACATACCGGGGGAGGTGGTTGTCTCCAATCAAATGGCCTTCTTACGGGCTTAGGGATATGAGTTTCATCCCCTCGTTTAAACATCTTCATGAGCCTCAAAGAGATATCATCGCAGAAATTTGCTCCGAGTCTCACGAGAAGGGTCGTCCTCTCCATGATATTCCCAAAGAAAGTTGAATCTCTCCTTAAGAGGTGAATACGGCGAGAGATAAACAACAGCCGCCACCGTAAAACCATTCGGGCCCTTTAAGTTCATCATCGCGAATTTCATTCACTTCAATCATCTCGTAGTGTTTGGCTTATCCGACCGAAGTGATTGGGTTCAGGAATTTGAGTAATATCACAAGGAACGGGCCTTCCCTGTTCATTGTCATTTACATAGAACCATTTCTTGAACCAATCCTTCACATTATCGTGTGTGTAAACGATAACCAAGACGACCGCATCCCGTCACGGAGCGAAATGTAACATGCCCCGGCCTCGGATTTCGCCACCCAAATTCCCTTTCCTCTTCAACTCATAAAAATGTCTGAAGACATTGAAATTTGGGGGAATGGCAAGATACAACTCACAATACGCAACAAAAAGAGCGATTGTCATAATAGAGTTCGGCTGGAGATTGCGATTGATATCTTCCAAAGGATGCGAGTTCTACCAAAAAGTATGGATCGGAATACCTAAACCCCGATAAAATAATCTTTGAATACAACTATTTCACCATCATAGGGATGGGGAACGCCTCACCTCGTGGCGGCACACGCCACACTCCAAGAGCCGCCGGCGGAATCATACCGCCATCCGCCAAAGCATTCGAGACGCCGCCGTCGATTGAGTGGGCGACCACATGAGCTTCATTTGCTTCTCATATTCCTTTCGCTCCTTCTTCTCCTTCCTCTTTTCTGTTGCAGATTGACGCTTCTTCCCCATGATCTTCGGGCGGAAGGATGCGGTTGTTTCGGACTAACCCTAGACACGGAGCACGGGAGCAGAAGGAACCGGTTGCAAAAACGGCAGGCAAAATGAGAGCGAATAGTCCAAATGACGGCGGCACCAGAAGTTTTTAACCACACTAGGTTTTTTACCCTTAATGGGCCAGAGAAACTGGGCCGCCTCCAGCAAAAAAAAGACGCACAGCTTACCAGACAACCTGAAAGCTGGCCCAGTAAGCAAAGCTACTGATGGCCATTTAAGTCTGTCTTCTAGCTATAGTCTTAAAAACAGCCTCGCTAAAAAGATCGGGTTCACAAAGAAAGTCGTTTCCAACCCGCCGTAACAAAGTTACGATATAGCATATAGCATCAACAATTCAACCCACACAATCCGACAGTGACCGAGCTGGGATTTTTGGCCAATGATACCGGTTATTTCGGCACACAAATAGCTAAGCTATTTTCATGGGTTTAGATTCAAAACCATGGTCTCACAGCCACGTCAGGGACCGAGTTAAGTAGCAAAGCTGCTTTAACTTAATCATGACAAAGTCATGGCATGGTTCAAACCGACCAGCCCAAATGAAATTTGGCTCGCTCGGTGTCACTCAAAGAGTGGTCGGAAACACATAAAGCACGATATAATGATCAGTTGTCTTCTTTTTAGACCCCGACATAACGTGTTCCACCTCATCTCGGGCTCGGGGACTACGTGGGCCCACGTCACCTGAGAGGTGACATGGGTTAGATCCTTCTTTTAGAGCTTGCTGCAACATATACTATCTTACAGCAACCTCGGGGACTACGTGGGCCCACGTCATTTGCATGACTCGGCCTAAATCTTTCTCTTTAGAAAGGAGTTTAGTTCAAAACTAAGCTAAGGCAACAACCAATCACAACAGATAACATGTGATGGCAGGCATCACATACTAACGTGGGCTCACGTCTCCAGATTTGGGACCCTTTTCAAAATTCTTTTTTCTTTTCAGGAGTATCATAAATCTTTCGGTCAAAACCGAAAACGTCAACCAAGTGTAAGCAAAGTGTGGTCGGAAGCATTAGACGGTCCTCCAGCCCTGCTCGGACCACATGTCGAACGTGTGTCCGGCCACCCTTTCTCACTCGACCAAGCAAGATGGTATTTTTTCCCTCAAAGATCTATGATGCTCGGGGACTAGCTGTGGAGGTATAAACTCCATATACCCTCACGGCCTAGTTTGGGCCGACACGCTATCACCAGGCCGGCCCATCAAGCTTCAAGACCGATCGGCTCGGCCGGGGTGGACACCCTAAAACAGCAAGATTCCCGAAGACCGACAAGAAGGACAAGACCTAGCCGAGATAGGAAAGTTTAGACTTGTAAAGTATGTAAACTTAGTACCCGATAGGCTAGTTCCAACTTGTAACCTTGCTCCCCGTGATATATAAGGAGAGCAAGGACCCCCATGCCGAAGGACGTAACCGGCATAACGCACGTACTCATACATCCACATCATAATCGAAACAGAGAGCAGGACTAGGGTTTTACGCATCTTTGCGGCCTGAACCTGGGTAAACCTCGTGTGATTGCTCCCTGTTTACGTCTTGCTCGCAATCTCGTGCGCCTTCCGCCAATCCATTACCGGTCAGGGCATACCCCTGGTCGGACTATCGCCGATATTTCGTCGACAGAAGTCCAGCAAGAAGACGGGCCAGAGCTCCGGCCAAGGTGCTGGGGGTGGCAAAAGCAAGGAGGCCGCCAAGCCTCCCACGCCGGTGGTGATGCATGAGGCGCTCCCGTGGCCTCGGTCCACGGTGACTGAGGCGATGTTGGCGAACCTCGTCAACGGCGGGCTGCTTCTCCCCAACCCGGTGGAGGGGCCGCCGGCGTGGCAGGTGCCGGACGACGACCACCTCGAGCCCAGGGTTCCGCCAGGCTACGTTTTGAGCTTTGTCAAGTTCCACCGGCGGGGACTTGGCGCGCGGCCGAGCCGCTTCATGCGGGCGCTCCCCCACCACTTCGGGGTCGAGCTCCAGCACTTCAACCCAAACTCCATCTTACACGCGGCCGGTTTCGCCGCCGTGTGTGAGGGGTATCTGGGTATGGCGCCGCAGTGGGATTTGTTCACCCACATCTTCAAGGCGACGCTGTTCACCAAGGCGGTGAGCAGCGGCGGTGACGACAATGATGGTGACGAAGGTGACGAGGAGGGGGAAGAGGAGAAGGAGGAGGAGAAGGAGGAGGAGAAGAAGAAGGAGAAGGCCCGTCGCTACATTCGAGCGGGCTCCTGCAACCTGGGGAGATCTTGTAAGCAGATGCGGGTATATCTGTTGTTGCACCAAAAGTTACTTGACCATAAGTTTGCTGCTCGGCAACAGGAGGCTTCTCTTTTTCATCATGAACAGCTCCATCCTTGCTTGTACCGATCATCTCTTCTCCTCCAGTTGACTTCCCTGAAGATTGCTGAGTGTTGAAGTACACTGGCCCAGCAAGCTCTCCAAATCTTTCTTCAAAGCGTTTGTCAACCGCTGGACCAAAAGTGTCACCATGATTTTGCGGAAGGTGCCCGAGAAAAAGCCGTGTTGTGATTCAACATAGTGTCTCCCACAGCTTTGTATATGGCTGCAACTACCCTCTCGCATTTCCTCCTCGTCGCAATGTCGATCGACGGCGAGAAGAACTCGTGGCGTTGATTGCTTGACGATCACTCGCCACTCTTGTTCTTGGAAAAAGACATCGACATTTCGCCGAAACCGCTCCATTGCCTGTTCCACTATCTGGCGTTGCTCTGGCTGCAGCTCGTCTATGGTCACGTTTAGAACGTGACTGTTGTCAATTTCCGATCCCATCCTAGACGGAGAAGTTGTCCCACTGGGCGTGCCAAAAAGTGTGTTGACACAAAAATGTGGCGCACTGTGTCTCACACACAGCAAGCCGGAAAGCCTAGCTTCAATCGGGTGCCCGGGCGTCTGAATCCGGTGGCGTGCCAGTCGATTTGACCTGAAAATCGACAAGGGATAAAACGGTAAGATCATAACTGGAACGTGCTGGGTGAGACCAGACAGTTCCATCTTTACGGCCCTGAAGCCACTTACGACGACACATAGCTATAGAAGCTATCTGCCAACAGATTGCAGTTCATTCGGCTAAAGTAACATAACTGATGTAAACAGAACGAGCTTGCCGAATGCGTGTAAACGAAGACATGTTTGAACAAGATTAAATTATCAAAGCATATCAAACTACATCTCAGGTTTAAAGCATCATCAAGCACTAATAATTAAGGATAAGCAACTTATAAATATAAATCTATTAAACAACACATGCATAGGCTACTCCAACTAGTCTGCCGCACGTCTAGCCTTCATAAACCCGTCGAGCATAAACCCTAGCAAGCTAATCCACCGCATGATACCACTCGCTATGAATTTACACCACTCCTTACCACTAGATCAATCCACCGCATGATACAATCTAACAGTAAAGAGCTAAAAGCACGTAATTACCTAACAAATCTATAAATACTCGCTACATGTGTGAGCATAACCGTATTGGCAAGATTGCCGAATCGGGGTCCATGAAGAAGGAACAAACAAGTAACATGTAAAAGGAGCCTATCAGATTAAACCGATCTCTAGTCCACCGGATGACTAGCTCTAGAGTAACCCAAAGACCTGCATCTGCCGCACGGTACCCGGTCCTATCAAGGCTTATTTACATCTAACGTGAATGAACCCACAACACGTGACAATCTAGATCGATCTAATTCGGCTATATGAGCTTGATCTACCCGATATTGAATAAGCATGAAAGAAACGATCAACAAGCCGAAAGAATATCAATCTAGATTGGGCAAAAGAGTGTTGCAAATAATTAAACATTAAATAAAGCAAGCAACACGTGATAACTTAATGAATCTATTAGATCATGCCAAATCTAAAAGAGCCGATAACTATCTTTACTCATGTCTTAATCCGCCGCACGATACAAGGCACAAGCAAAAACTTCCCATCATTAAGCTTAAATCCGCCGCACGATACTAAGCAAAACGGATGAGACTACTTGCATCACATCTAAATCCGCCGCACGATACTAGACATGATAGCAAGGTTGCCGGGACTTACGGAGGTCGACGGATCGATTGGCCCTCTCGAAGAACTCGACGACACGACTAAAGGACTCGAAGGGTGGCACGTAGCCGGTTGTATTGATTTGGTTGTGAACCCCTATTACAATGGTCGAGGGTTTATATTTATACCTGGACGTAACATGAGTTCTAAGCACTTACGAACTATCTAAACAAAATTGGAAAGACAAAGACACGCTAACTCTATCCATAATCGGAGTCCTCGATCATCACGACTCCTTCCCTTTTCGATCAGCTTCCTTTTTCCTTTCTCCGCCTTCAAATAAAGCAGTTGCCGACCGCTTGGCCATTTGCCAAACACATGGAAATTAGCCGACCGCATATGCATTTGCCGAATCCCTCTCTCTGCCGCCTGCGGGTCCACCTGTCATATTCCTGACCAATTTCTGGTGTTAACACATGCCCCCTCAATTTCGAGATAAAAGGATTTTATTTTGAAATTGACTGTCAGCGCCTTTCATCTAGGTCAGCACCGCCGACGCCCGCAGCCGCCACTTGAGATCTGCGCTTGTTGCCGTCTTCAATGGCAACGGAGACTTCAACCAGCTCCATTATGGCAACAGGAACTCAAGAGGAGCTTCTAGAGGTAACCCTACTTGCTTTACCTATTCGGCAATTCTTTTGAATCAATTTCCAGATGCACTTTTTGATCCATTCGCTTCAATTTCTTCTTAAAGGAAATGAAGAATGAGATCTTGATCTCCAATCTTGCGTGTCCTGGATCATTTTTTCTTGGTCCGCGGGGAGACCCCAATCCGAGGGATTTTATTGAAAAGGAAACCCTGAGGATCCCCTTTAAGTCTAGGATTGCTCCTCCAAACAATGGTCGAATACTTTCAAAACATGGCCTCTCCCTTCAATCACAGGATGGCATGATTGGTACCGTAGGATGCAATCCAGGAACAGCGATTTCTGGGAGTCACAAGACATTCAGCACTGTTTGGAGCTCTCTTTAGCCGAAATGCCCAGAAATGACTCCCTCCTTATAGCTGCTTCTCATTTTTGGTCTGACGCCATCAATGCGTTTATCTTCGGCCATGGCCCAATGTCAGTCACTTTGTCAGACATTTTCATGATGACTGGCCTGAATATCACCAAACCAACCTATCCCTTCAAATACAAAAGCACTAGCTCACAGAAGGCAGTCAAATCAGGAGGAGGTTGGGCCAAGTATGTTCGAGACTTATGCTTCAACCGGCCCCGTGTCTCGATAAAGAATATAGGGCTTTCATGAACATGTGGTTATGCAGATTTATCTTTCGTGGTAAGTCCAATGAGCCCACTCGAATCACATAGTGATGGCTGAAGAATTGGCTGCAAAGCAAGTTGATTCCCTTGGGCAAATATCTGCTGGGAGCATTCTATCACATGATGCATCAGATCACTGTTCAGATGAGAAATCAGGGTGAAATCTCCTGTGTCAATGGACCATGGTGGCTTCTTCAGATGTGGTTGCAACTATATATGCATCAGATTGTCTCTGTTGATCTTCACAACCTGAACTTTCCTTCAATCAACTACGCTGAAGGTGAAGATCCCAGATACAAGTCTTGTCAGACATATGGAGAGGCTGCATCTTCAATCATTATTGACTTGGACCTGGGTCATCTTTTCAAGATCTTCTACAAGGGATTCAACCACATGATTTGGTTTCCCTACAGAGAGAATGAAAATTTAACCCTTCCCTGCAGATTTAGCTATGAGTTGGGCTGTATAGATGATGATTCCAGGGACATTTTTAACTCTTTTATCAGGCCCTGTGCTCTACCAGCAGAATTTCATCATGGCCGGCTGATAAGCTCAACCTATGAATTTTACAATCCAAACATGGTTGCCAGGCAGCTTGGACTTGGTCAATTGCCCCCAAGGCCATATTTTTCAAGCATCATCAGACCCAGGGAGTCATTGCTGAATGCAATCGAGGCCAATAAAGTTTTCAATCTTGGATGCAAGCTTCCAATATATGAACCCAATCCTCTGGTGATAATCGAAGCTGCTCATCCTTCATTCAACCTTTGGTGGCAGGAATGGCATTCTCATATTTTCAGAGCACAAGTCCACCCTTTATGCCAAGTTCTAATGCCCTCATTCTCTTCGATGATGAGGTACACTTTTATAACTACCTTATATTTGATGTCTCGCTCTGTTTCTAAAACATCCTTTTGAACAGGACAATGCTCCTCCAAGTCCTCCGAGGTTCAATACCGGCAACTTTGGCCCCATAGCTGCTCTTGGACATGATGCTCCAAATCGACAAAGCATTCAACAAGATACCTGCTGATGACACAGTGCTCCTGAAGGACCTCAAAAGAAAAACTCCTTCTTCCCCTATCAAGGACACTGCAATTCCCAAGAAAACAAGATCAAAGAAAGCTAAACCACTCCCTCAGGTATGAATGTTTTTGACCCTTAATTTTCCATCTGCAAATGTGTTTGCACTTATCACTTTCTTTCAACAGGTGCAGGCCAACCCTCAAAGTCCTGACAGGGTAGTGATATTGGAAAACTCTCCTGGAGCTTCTGCTGGTCAAGCAAACGCTAACGAGCCTACTAGCGATATGCATCGCGAGATGACCAAGCGAGTGAACAAGGAGAAGCAAGCGAGAAGAAATTCCCTCTCATCGAGCGGATTTAACTCCTTCAAAGCAATTCAAGATATATCAACAAGCCATGACACTGCTATCCATGAAACACAAGAATCGTGTCGGTGATTCAAAATCTTGATGCTACCCGGAGACTATTGATCGGGCTTTTGCCGAAGAGGTATTATCTTTAATCTTTCTCGGTCATTCCCTCTTAAATTATTCGGCTAAAATAAATTTTCCTTCGTTGTCGGGTATTGCTCTCCAACAAAGCTAGCTTTTCTCTCATTGAAGAGTTTGCCGATGATGATGAAGTCTCCTCCAATCGGCAATTATCATCAGAGAGTCAGGTCAAACTGAAGGCCATAATTTCATTCTTGGAGAGGGATATTGTTGACCTAACTCGGGAGTCTGACAAAATAAGGGAAATAGCAGAGCCACTTGGCCAAGAGCTCCCTTCTGATCTCAAGGATGCCATAAACGCCTTGTCCCATCTTGATGACCATTTTGCCGTTGTCAAGAGAGCACATAAGAATATATCTGACAAGGCTATCTTGGAGACTGAGAAGGCAACCAGAGAACAGCAGGTTAAGGGGCTCTACTCTGAATTTAAGTCAGCCAAACAGTCTTGGGATACCTTGGAGCCGGAGTTGCAGAGTATGAGAGATGAGAGGATCGATCGGTAGCCTAGTTGGCTCAATTGGACGCCAACATTCAATCTTATGAAGCCAAACTTGCTACCCGCCACCTCTTGATTCGGCTAAGACCAAGATAAGCTCCCTTGTCAAAGAGACCAAGCAAATCAAGAACAGGCTACTGCAGATCCAAAGTTCTGAAGTTGAAGATAAAAGAGCCCTTGATGAAGTTAATAGAATCAAGACTGATGCCCTGAATATCATCAGTTCTTATCTGAATGTGTAAATCCTTCAATCTGTAGGATGAAATCTGTAAACATTATGCTCTGAATGCATTGCACTCGGCAAAAATTTATTTCCTTCTGATTTAATATTTTGTTTTTCTCTTTCTTCTCTGCTTCTTTTATCATTCGGTTTCTCCAATCACAATCGTACTCGTGTGTTTTAACCGAATGTAACCGCCGCTTGCCTCAAGTGCTCACTTTAGCCGAATAGCTCTCATCAGCTATTTAGCCGACCGAGCGCATGGTAACTGAATCGCCAGCGGTGATGGGCTCGGCCCAACTCAACATCGGCCCATAAGCGTGGAAACCCTATCCTGTCGCTTGGCTTTCCCGCAGTCTCGCCACGGCTCCCACGTTCATAAATAGGACCAGTCGGCTCCCACCATCATCACATCAAGCACAAGCAGTTGCTATCATCCCCAATCTCTTCCACTTCCTCTCCGTCTTCAAGCCTCCAAAAAAAACCCCCACCACCACCAATGGCGAGCGGCGGTGATCGCAACAAGCGTCCTGCTCAGGACGAGGTGGAGGGAAGTAGCAATCGGCGCCGGCGGTGAGATTTTCAATCCCTTGAGTTGTGCTGCTTGATAATTTTTACCCGATCTGAGTCTCTGCCCCCTTGCGGTTGTTCATCTTCTCGATCTGTTTCAGGGCCGTCGGGAACACCGGCGACTACGTCGCCAACTTCCAGAGGCGGGTTGCTCGGGCTGGCACCCACACTCCTTCTTCTGCTTCCGCTCCTGCTCCTGCGGCGGATGCGGCGGAGGGAAGCAACCGTGGTGGTCGTCGTCTGCAGTAAGAGATAACCTCTCCATCCTGTTTGCGGTTTCCTTTTGTTTTAGCCGATCTTGATTTGCACTTTGTCTGTAGGACGGCGAGGATCAGCACCGGCCAATGGCGTTTCCTGGCGCCGGCCGCGGCGTTCGACGCCTCTGCCCCTGCTCCGGCACCGGCTTCCGCCTCGGCCTCGTCAGGGTCCGCCTCTTCGTATCATCCTATATGGGACAGGAACGACGAGGAGATCCCACCGTACAGCCGCTACGACGCCGCCGCGTATCGCCGCGAGCGGGACGAGGCGATGGAGCTTCTTGGTGAAGAAACCAAGAAGTTTGGGATCGCTCAGCTGGAGTTGGAGGACAACTGCCGGCAGCTAAGCGAGGCCATCACCAGTATTAGCTCTTCAACAATTGTTTTCGATTTTCCGTTCTTCCCGATTCATCTGCTTACTGATCTATCTTATGTTCCTTTGCAGACCTCACCGCGGAGCTGGACCGCCTGAAGGTGGCGGCGACGAGGGTGGCCGATCAGGTGAACGCCAGGGGATCAACCGTGGCAGATCGTCTGGAGGCTGTGCCTGATCAGATTGATCGGGCAGCCCTTCATGGTGTGCGCCTCGGCACCTCCCTCGGCCTGGCGGGGATGTCGTCCTGGACCGGGGACGACTACGCTCCGATGCCGACCGGCTTCCGCGGCGGGCTTCCCCACGAGGTCGACGACATCGAGGGCCTCCTGGCGGGATATGACGCCCACGCCGACGCCATGGCCAACGCCACCAACCCGAGTCCGTCCTCAACAAGCTCTTCACCGAAGAAGAGGAGTAGCTTGTATTAGGATTGGCGCGGGTTGTAAATAAAAAATTTTAATGAAGAATGTTGGTCTTTTCCTTGTTCTTGCTTGTATGTGATGGTGTTCATCTGTCGCATTTGCCTTTTTGCAAATTTTTCCTTAGCTAGAACTCGACTGCAACACTCTTTCCGAACGAAGTCTCCCGAATCGCATGACATCACCTTAGCCGATTAGATCTTGGCACTGCTCCATGATTTGACGTTTTGTAACGTAGTTCTTCAACTCTCTTTATCTTCTCCCGATAAACCTATCAGCTGAGAGATAAGATCAAACTGTTCACTTATACTTTTAAAAATTGACTAAAGGCGATACAACTGTATCGGCTATTTTTGTTCTGAAGACGATACACACGATATCGGCTATTTTTGCACTAGAGGCGATACAATAATATCGGCTATTTCTCTCCAACTTCTTTCCTTTGCTCTGAAGGCGATTTTATTCAATCGGCTATGCCATATTCACGTCATAGTCATAGTTAAGATCCAACTTCGATACTTGGATAAAATTTCTTAAGGTATCTGCCATTGATGGCTCTAGTAAGTTCTTCTCCAAATAGCGTTTTCAATATATACGCATTGCCAGGTGCACAACTGACAACCCGAAAAGGTCCTTCCCAATTCGGAGACCACTTGCCGAATGTTTTATCCTTCGTACCAATCGGCAATATTGTTTTCCAAACCAATTCTCCTTCTGCAAATTGCTTAATTTTAACTCTCTTGTTGTAGTACTTGGCAATACGCATTTTATTCTTCTCGATGTTCTCCAAGGCTTTAAGACGAATCAAATGCAAATCTTCTAATTCATCCATCATCAAATCCTTATAATCTTTTTTCGTCAAGTCCTTTTGTAACTCGACTCTCCTTGATCCCGATTGCAACTCCCAAGGCATTATAGCATTATGTCCATAAACCAACTCATATGGAGATGCTTGTGTAGATCCATGGCAAGCCATTCGGTAAGCCCACAATGCTTCATTAAGGACCAAGTGCCATCTTCTTGGCTTCTCATCGATCTTCTTTGGATAATCTTGATCATGATTTTATTTGACGCCCCGCTTGGCCATTGGCTTGTGCGTAATAAGGAGAAGAATTATACTGACCTTATCCCCATGCTTTCGGCAAAGTCACAAAACTCGAAGAAGTGAACCGAGTCCCCGATCGGTTGTAATGGTCTCGTGGAATCCCAAACCTATGAATTATATGCTCCTTGACAAAACCGATCATATTTTTCGATGTGACCTTTTTCAAAGGGATAGCTTCAACCCACTTGGTGAAATAATCTGTTGCAACAACACAAATTTGTGTCCTTTGCTAGATGGAGGATTGATCTGTCCAATTAAATCTATACCCCATCCTCTCGAACGGCCAAGGTTTGATTATTGGATTCGCGAGCAGATGAGTGCTCTTTGAACATTACCAAATATCGACAATCTCGACACCCTTTGTAATATTCAAAGCAATCCTCCAACATAGTCGGCCAAAAGTACCCCGTCCTTCGATTATCCACTTCATTCGGTAAGCCGACCGATGTGCACCACAAGCTCCTTCATGAACTTCAAACATAATCTTTTTAGCCTCTTCTTGACTCAAGCACTTGAGCAACACTCCATCTATAGACTTGTGGTACAACTGATCATCAAGAAGTACGAATTTAAGGGCCTTATACCTGAGCCTTCGGGAAACTTTTTGAGATGGGTCTTTCAGATAACTGATAATGTCACTTCTCCAGTCATCTTTTATCTGATCACCATTGAAAGCACCTTCTTCTGCTGCATAAATTTCACGATTTTCCCGATATCCAGAAGCAGCTTGAGCCAATTTGTTTGCTTCTCCATTGTGCTCTCTGGGTATATGATGCAAAGTTACTACTGAAAAGCTCTTCAAAAGTTCTCGACATTGCTCATGATATTCTTGCAATATATCGTTTTTGCATTCATATTGCCCTGTCAATTGATTGATCACCAATTCAGAGTCACCAAATACTTCAACAGCAATAGCCTTCACTTCTATTAACAGCCGAAGCCCTCTAAGCAAAGCCTCATACTCTGCTTGATTGTTAGTGACAGGATATTCAATTGAAAAAGCAAACTCAAATATCTTTCCACGTGGGGATACCAAAAGAATACCAGCACCACCACCTTTGTCACATGATGATCCATCAAAAAATAATGCCCATGGGGCAATGTTAATCATATCAACAGATAAATCACGATGTTGAGTAATAAAATCGGCAATTGCCTGTCCTTTCACCGCTTTTGCCGACTCATACTTTAAATTAAACTCTGACAGTGCTAGTACCCATTTGCCGATTCTTCCACTTAAAATCGGCATTGACAACATGTGTTTAATTACATCAAAACTAGATATCACCACGCATTCGGCATTTAACAAATAGTGCCGAAATTTTGTGCATGAGTAATAAACACATAAACAGAGCTTTTCTATAGCCGAATACCTTGTTTCAGGATCTAACAGTTTTCGGCTAAGGTAAGCTATTACTCTCTCTTTTCCATCAAACTCTTGCATAAGGGCCGATCCTATTGTTAGGCTATCGGCCGCCACATACAGACTTGAAAGGCTTCTCAAGTTGTGGAGGTACCAACACCGGTGGTGCCTTCATATATTGCTTGATCTCATCAAAAGCCTTTTGCCGTATGTCACCCCTGCACAAATTTCGATCTTTCTTGAGCTTCAACAATGGAGAGAAAGGCAATACTCTTTCCGATAAATTGGATATGAATCTCCTTACAAAATTGATCTTGCCCAAGCAATGATCGCAACTCGTAAGGTTAGTTGGGGGTACAACTTTGTCTATTGCTTCCATGCTCTTTTTCCCAACTTCTATCCCTCCTTTGTGGATCAAGAACCCCAAGAACTCACCGCCCGAGACTCCAAAAGCACACTTATTTGGATTCATCTTTAAGCCATGCCTTCTCGTGCACTCCAGAGTCTTCCTCAAATCGGCTAAATGTCCTTCATGGTCTCTGGATTTGACTACCACATCATCAATGTAAATTTCCACAATTTTGCCGATTAACTCATGAAAGATATAATTCATGGCTCTCTGATAAGTTGCACCAGCATTCTTTAATCCAAATGTCATTACTATCCATTCAAATAACCCAATGTGGCCAGGACATCGAATGCGTCTTTGCAATATCTTCAACTCGCCATGAAAATCTGATTGTAGCCTAGCATTGCCATCCATAAAGCCGATGACTTCATACCCGCGTCGCATCCACTAGTAAATCGGCAACCGGCATTGGGTAACCATCCATGGGAGTAGCTTTGTTGAGATCTCGAAATCTATGCATACTCTCATCTTCCCATTCTTTTTGTAAACAGGTACTATGTTTGAAATCCACTCGCATACCCGCATGGCCGAATAAAGTTTGCTTCAATCGGTCTTTCAACTTCTTTCTTTACATCGGCCAATACCTCCTCTTTATAGATTTTTCTTGGAGGTTGTTTGAAAGGACGAAATCCAGGTTTTATAGGCAACTTATGTTCAACAATTGATCGATCCAATCCAGGCATTTCGTGTAATCCCAAGCAAAACAATCTTTGAACTCCTTCAAGCAACTCTATTAATTTCGATTTATATTCGGGTCTAAGTTTGCACCGATATACATCGGCCTTGACTTTGTGCTATCACCAACATCGATTTCTTCTAACTTGTCGGCCGACATGAAACCACGACCCAGTTTGCCTTTGTTGCCATCGATTGGATTGCCCATTAAAAGTTACTGTCAGAGCCGACTGCTTGGATCGGCTGTTGATCTCTATCGAACACATTGACAGGACCTTCCTTCCATATCTTACCCGAAAGGCAGTCTAGTCCATCATACTCCCAATAAGCAGGCTCGGAAGTGGCAACACTCACTGAATCATCAGCTTGAACAATCTCTACATCATCTCCTATCCACTGAATAAGAATTTGATGCATAGTTGATGGCACACAGCAATTAGCATGGATCCAATTCCTTCCAAGAAGCATGCTATATGCCCCCTTGCCATCAATGACAAAGAAAGTAGTGATCAAAGTCTTGGATCCAATCATCGGCTCCACATGTCTTGCTCCACGAGTATCGAAGCATTGCCAAGCAAAATCCCTAAGGATCATGTCATCTGCAACAAATCCTCACTTGTCATACCAAGCTTTCGAAAGTAGAATAGGGCATAATATTGATAGCAGCCCCTCCATCAACAAGCATCTTGGTTAAAGGCTTGCCATTGACATATCCTTTCGGGTATAATGGTTTCGATGACGGTTTTTAATCGGCTTGTCAAAGACCGCTTGCCGAGTCAACACAAGTTGAGCCATCGGTCTCGGCATTCGGTTTCATCAAAGTCCGAGTACACTTCATCCGAACTTCTTGATCTTCGGGGCTCTAAACTCCAATGGGATAAAGAACACCATGTTAGTATCGGCCGAAGGACCTTGTCCATCATCCTTTTTCTTAGGACGCCACACCGATTTCTTTTCGGCTAATTCGCTTCAGCTCTTGATTTCTCAAACGCTGAACTCTTCTCTTCTCGGCTTTTCCGCAAACCGGGAGGACACCATTGACCTCTTTGCCACCTGTATGAGCTCTCTTCCGCATTATGGGCACTGCTGTGAGCCCAAGCTTGGTCTGCAAATCTTTTCCTCCGATGTCCATCAAAACTGTTTATTTTTAGGCGCCGATCGTTCTCTGGAACTTTGATTCCAAGTCTATCATGAACGGGACGGCGGTTGACTCGAGATTGCCTGTACTCTGAATATTGATCACTGCATTCAGGGCAATTGTTCCTGGCAGGCAACTTCAAGCCTTCATTCCAACAGTGTCTGAAGAAGGAACAGTTCCAATGTGACTGCTCTTGTTCTCTCCTGTACTCTTCTTGTTCTCTTTGGCGCACCTCTGCCTCATATCTCCGACGTTCTGCCATGAACCTGCGCTCTTCTTCAATGTACTACTGTTCTTCATCATACTCCATCTTCTTTTCCCACTGCCACTTATTCAACAAATGTCGTGCTGTAACTCTGCGCTTCGGCTCAGCGTGTATTCGGCAATTTCCCTTAACTGCATCTGAAGTCTGACCCTTCTCTGTTCGGCTATTTCTGAACCATACTTGTTGCACTTCCTCCTTGGTAACTTGCCGATCAGGGTCAACAGCACCACTCTCCTTGGCTCTTTCAGAGGTCAGAACTTTCATCTTTCCCTTTTCCTTGGACTCACTGGCATCAACCATGCCTATAGAGAAAGAGACCATGTTCGGGGAACGGATTTTTGTCTACTTTCATTTTGCCATCAAATCTCAAGTGTCCATCTTGAATAGCCTTCTGAATCTTTACTCTGAACACTCGGCAATCATTGATATGATGAGAACTTGTATCATGGAACCCACAGTACTTCTTATCCTTCACCCCTTCGGGCGTAGCATAGGATGTCCTTCTCGCGGCTTGACGCGTCCCTCTTGGATAGATATAAAGAGCTTATCTCGCTTTACCGACATCAAAATCATAAGATCCCTTTTTTGCTTCACCCATCGATGTGACCAAAGTAGGCTCCTTTGTCCAGTTCAACTCGCAGCTGAGCCTACTTCATCTTCATCTTCATATTCGATGCTTCTTCTAGAAATCCACGATACATGTCAACGGTTGCACTATTCTTCGAAAAGGAGCATCTCTTCTGAAACCTTGGGCTTGATTGCTCATGGCTGTCAACTTTTGTGCAAGCTGTCCAAGGTCTTCAAACTCCATGCCAAATAGCTTATCTCTGATATGTGGCAGCATGCCTGCAATGACCAATTGTGCGAGTTGGTCATCAGGAATAGTCAGAGAATAGCACATATTCTTCGCTTCTCTGAATCTACGAAGATACTCCATTGGTGTCTCAGTAGTCTTCATCCTCATAGCCCAAAGATCAACCATCTTCTTCTCATTGGTTCCTGTATAAAAGTATGAATGGAACTTTTGCTCCAATTCCGCCCATGTACCAATGGAATTAGCCGGCATTGCGATGCAAACCATGTGAAAGCCGGCCCCTGTTAGAGACATAGGAAAATATCGATCCTCCATGCTTCATCACTAGCGGCTTCTCCAAGTTGCATCGGATATCTCGCGACATGCTCAATGGTACTGGTGTCATCCCGACCGAGAATTTGGTCAAATCCGTTGGTGGGTTAACTCTTGGTGGAAGAGCTACCCTATTGTACCACTCGGGAAAGGAGATTTGTATGCATATGTCTCGATGCTTTGGTTTAAGGCCGAATTGATTCTCGCATCATGTCGGCCATTCCGCTTAGGAGGTCATCATTTGCATCTTTTGCTCCCCTGTCTTCTAGAAGGCATTCCGATGCACTCCGTACCCTCGGATTCGGCAAAGCATTAAGAGCACCGCAATCGTGAATTCATTGTACCCATCTCCATAGACACTCTTCTCGCAATCTATTTGCCATTGGGGAGATCTTGTAAGCAGATGCGGGTATATCTCGTTGTTGCACCAAAAGTTACTTGACCATAAGTTTGATGCTCGGTGATAGGAGGCTTCTCTTTTTCATCATGAACAGCTCCATCCTTGCTTGTACCGATCATCTCTTCTCCTCCAGTTGACTTCCCTGAAGATTGCTGAGTGTTGAAGTACACTGGCCCAGCAAGCTCTCCAAATCTTTCTTCAAAGCGTTTGTCAACTGCTGGACCAAAAGTGTCAGCCATGATTTTGCGGAAGGTGCCCAGAAAAGCTGTGTTGTGATTCAACATAGTGTCTCCCACAGCTTTGTATATGGCCGCAACTACCCTCTGCATTTCCTCCTCGTCGTAATGTCGATCGACCAGCGAGAAGAACTCGTGGCAGTGATTGCTTGACGATCACTCTGCCACTCTTGTTCTTGGAAAAAGACATCAGACATTTCTGCTGAAACTGCTCCATTGCCTGTTCCACTATCTGGCGTTGCTCTGGCTGCAGCTCGTCTATGGTCACGTTTAGAACGTGACTGTTGTCAATTTCCGATCCCATCCTAGACGGAGAAGTTGTCCCACTGGGCGTGCCAAAAAGTGTGTTGACACAAAAATGTGGCGCACTGTGTCTCACACACAGCAAGCCGGAAAGCCTAGCTTCAATCGGGTGCCCGGCCGAATCCGGTGGCGTGCCGTCGATTTGACCTCAAAATCGACAAGGGATAAAACGGTAAGATCATAACCGGAACGTCTTTGGGTGAGACCAGACAGTTCCATCTTTACGGCCCTGAAGCCACTTACGACGACACATAGCTATAGAAGCTATCTGCCAACAGATTGCAGTTCATTCGGCTAAAGTAACATAACTGATGTAAACAGAACGAGCTTGCCGAATGCGTGTAAACGAAGACATGTTTGAACAAGATTAAATTATCAAAGCATATCAAACTACATCTCAGGTTTAAAGCATCATCAAGCACTAATAATTAAGGATAAGCAACTTATAAATATAAATCTATTAAACAACACATGCATAGGCTACTCCAACTAGTCTGCCGCACGTCTAGCCTTCATAAACCCGTCGAGCATAAACCCTAGCAAGCTAATCCACCGCATGATACCACTCGCTATGAATTTACACCACTCCTTACCACTAGATCAATCCACCGCATGATACAATCTAACAGTAAAGAGCTAAAAGCACGTAATTACCTAACAAATCTATAAATACTCGCTACATGTGTGAGCATAACCGTATTGGCAAGATTGCCGAATCGGGGTCCATGAAGAAGGAACAAACAAGTAACATGTAAAAGGAGCCTATCAGATTAAACCGATCTCTAGTCCACCGGATGACTAGCTCTAGAGTAACCCAAAGACGCATCCGCCGCATGGTACCCGGTCCTGTCAAGGCTTATTTACATCTAACGTGAATGAACCCACAACACGTGACAATCTAGATCGATCTAATTCGGCTATATGAGCTTGATCTACCCGATATTGAATAAGCATGAAAGAAACGATCAACAAGCCGAAAGAATATCAATCTAGATTGGGCAAAAGAGTGTTGCAAATAATTAAACATTAAATAAAGCAAGCAACACGTGATAACTTAATGAATCTATTAGATCATGCCAAATCTAAAAGAGCCGATAACTATCTTTACTCATGTCTTAATCCGCCGCACGATACAAGGCACAAGCAAAAACTTCCCATCATTAAGCTTAAATCCGCCGCACGATACTAAGCAAAACGGATGAGACTACTTGCATCACATCTAAATCCGCCGCACGATACTAGACATGATAGCAAGGTTGCCGGGACTTACGGAGGTCGACGGATCGATTGGCCCTCTCGAAGAACTCGACGACACGACTAAAGGACTCGAAGGGTGGCACGTAGCCGGTTGTATTGATTTGGTTGTGAACCCCTATTACAATGGTCGAGGGTTTATATTTATACCCTGGACAGAACATGAGTTCTAAGCACTTACGAACTATCTAAACAAAATTGGAAAGACAAAGACACGCTAACTCTATCCATAATCGGAGTCCTCGATCATCACGACTCCTTCCCTTTTCGATCAGCTTCCTTTTTCCTTTCTCCGCCTTCAAATAAAGCAGTTGCCGACCGCTTGGCCATTTGCCGAACACATGGAAATTAGCCGACCGCATATGCATTTGCCGAATCCCTCTCTCTGCCGCCTGCGGGTCCACCTGTCATATTCCCGACCAATTTTCGGGTGTTAACACATGCCCCCTCAATTTCGAGATAAAAGGATTTTATTTTGAAATTGACTGTCAGCGCCTTTCATCTAGGTCAGCACCGCCGACGCCCGCAGCCGCCACTTGAGATCTGCACTTGTTGCCGTCTTCAATGGCAACGGAGACTTCAACCAGCTCCATTATGGCAACAGGAACTCAAGAGGAGCTTCTAGAGGTAACCCTACTTGCTTTACCTATTCGGCAATTCTTTTGAATCAATTTCCGATGCACTTTTTGATCCATTCGCTTCAATTTCTTCTTAAAGGAAATGAAGAATGAGATCTTGATCTCCAATCTTGCGTGTCCTGGATCATTTTTTCTTGGTCCGCGGGGAGACCCCAATCCGAGGGATTTTATTGAAAAGGAAACCCTGAGGATCCCCTTTAAGTCTAGGATTGCTCCTCCAAACAATGGTCGAATACTTTCAAAACATGGCCTCTCCCTTCAATCACAGGATGGCATGATTGGTACCGTAGGATGCAATCCAGGAACAGCGATTTCTGGGAGTCACAAGACATTCAGCACTGTTTGGAGCTCTCTTTAGCCGAAATGCCCTAGAAATGACTCCCTCCTTATATTTGCTTCTCATTTTTGGTCCGACGCCATCAATGCGTTTATCTTCGGCCATGGCCCAATGTCAATCACTTTGTCGACATTTTCATGATGACCGGTTTGAATATCACCAAACCAACCTATCCCTTCAAATACAAAAGCACTAGCTCACGTATGCGATCAAATCGGGAGGAGGTTGGGCCAAGTATGTTCGGACTTATGCTTCAACCGGCCCCGTGTCGATAAAGAATATAGGGCTTTCATGAACATGTGGTTATGCAGATTTATCTTCTCGTGGTAAGTCCAATGAGCCCACTCGAATCACATAGTGATGGTGAAGAATTGGCCGCAAAGCAAGTTGATTCCCTTGGGCAAATATCTGCCGGGAGCATTCTATCACATGATGCATCGATCATTGTTCGAGATGAGAAATCGGGTGAAATCTCCCGTGTCAATGGACCATGGTGGCTTCTTCGGATGTGGTTGCAACTATATATGCATCGATTGTCTCGTTGATCTTCACAACCGAACTTTCCTTCAATCAACTACGCCGAAGGTGAAGATCCCGGATACAAGTCTTGTCGGACATATGGAGAGGCTGCATCTTCAATCATTATTGACTTGGACCTGGGTCATCTTTTCAAGATCTTCTACAAGGGATTCAACCACATGATTTGGTTTCCCTACGAGAGAATGAAAATTTAACCCTTCCCCGCAGATTTAGCTATGAGTTGGGTGTATAGATGATGATTCCGGGGACATTTTTAACTCTTTTATCGGGCCCCGTGCTCTACCAGCGAGAATTTCATCATGGCCTACTGATAAGCTCAACCTATGAATTTTACAATCCAAACATGGTTGCCAGGCGGCTTGGACTTGGTCAATTGCCCCCAAGGCCATATTTTTCAAGCATCATCGACCCAGTGGAGTCATTTTGAATGCAATCGAGGCCAATAAAGTTTTCAATCTTGGATGCAAGCTTCCAATATATGAACCCAATCCTCTGGTGATAATCGAAGCTGCTCATCCTTCATTCAACCTTTGGTGGCAGGAATGGCATTCTCATATTTTCAGAGCACAAGTCCACCCTTTATGCCAAGTTCTAATGCCCTCATTCTCTTCTGATGATGAGGTACACTTTTATAACTACCTTATATTTGATGTCTCTGCTCTATTTCTAAAACATCCTTTTGAACAGGACAATGCTCCTCCAAGTCCTCCAGAGGTTCAATACTGGCAACCTGGCCCCATAGCTGCTCTTGGACATGATGCTCCAAATCGACAAAGCATTCAACAAGATACTGCGATGACACGGTGCTCTGAAGGACCTCAAAAGAAAAACTCCTTCTTCCCCTATCAAGGACACGCAATTCCCAAGAAAACAAGATCAAAGAAAGCTAAACCACTCCCTCGGTATGAATGTTTTTGACCCTTAATTTTCCATCTCGCAAATGTGTTTGCACTTATCACTTTCTTTCAAAAGTGCGGAGGCCAACCCTCAAAGTCCCGACGGGGTAGTGATATTGGAAAACTCTCCTGGAGCTTCGCGGTCAAGCAAACGCTAACGAGCCTACTAGCGATATGCATCGAGCGAGATGACCAAGCGAGGTGAACAAGGAGAAGCACGGAGAAGAAATTCCCTCTCATCGGCGGATTTAACTCCTTCAACAATTCAAGATATATCAACAAGCCATGACACCGCTATCCATGAAACAAAGAATCGTGTCAGTGATTCAAAATCTTGATGCTACCCAGGAGACTATTGATCAGGCTTTTGCCGAAGAGGTATTATCTTTAATCTTTCTCAGTCATTCCCTCTTAAATTATTCGGCTAAAATAAATTTTCCTTCTGTTGTCAGGGTATTGCTCTCCAACAGGCTAGCTTTTCTCTCATTGCTGAAGAGTTTGCCGATGATGATGAAGTCTCCTCCAATCGGCAATTATCATCGAGAGTCGAGTCAAAGCGAAGGCCATAATTTCATTCTTGGAGAGGGATATTGTTGACCTAACTCGGGAGTCTGACAAAATAAGGGAAATAGCAGAGCCACTTGGCCAAGAGCTCCCTTCTGATCTCAAGGATGCCATAAACGCCTTGTCCCATCTTGATGACCATTTTGCCGTTGTCAAGAGAGCACATAAGAATATATCTGACAAGGCTATCTTGGAGACTGAGAAGGCAACCAGAGAACAGCGGAGTTAAGGGCTCTACTCGAATTTAAGTCGGCCAAACGGTCTTGGGATACCTTGGAGCCGGAGTTGCGAGTATGAGAGATGAGAGGATCGGGATCGGTAGCCCAGTTGGCTCAATTGGACGCCAACATTCAATCTTATGAAGCCAAACTTGCTACCCCGCCACCTCTTGATTCAACTAAGACCAAGATAAGCTCCCTTGTCAAAGAGACCAAGCAAATCAAGAACAACTCTGCACGCAGATCCAAAGTTACGAAGTTGAAGATAAAAGAGCCCTTGATGAAGTTAATAGAATCAAGATCGATGCCCCGAATATCATCAGTTCTTATCGAATGTGTAAATCCTTCAATCTGTAGGATGAAATTGTAAACATTATGCTCGAATGCATTGCACTCGGCAAAAATTTATTTCCTTCGATTTAATATTTTGTTTTTCTTTCTTTCTCGCTTCTTTTATCATTCGGTTTCTCCAATCACAATCGTACTCTGTGTGTTTTAACCGAATGTAACCGCACGCCTCAAGTGCTCACTTTAGCCGAATAGCTCTCATCAGCTATTTAGCCGACCGAGCGCATGGTAACTGAATCGCCAGCGGTGATGGGCTCGGCCCAACTCAACATCGGCCCATAAGCATGGAAACCCTATCCTGTCGCTTGGCTTTCCCGCAGTCTCGCCACGGCTCCCACGTTCATAAATAGGACCAGTCGGCTCCCACCATCATCACATCAAGCACAAGCAGTTGCTATCATCCCCAATCTCTTCCACTTCCTCTCCGTCTTCAAGCCTCCAAAAAACCCCCACCACCACCAATGGCGAGCGGCGGTGATCGCAACAAGCGTCCCGCTCGGGACGAGGTGGAGGAAGTAGCAATCGGCGCCGGCGGTGAGATTTTCAATCCCTTGAGTTGTGCTTTGCTTGATAATTTTTACCCGATCTCGAGTCTCGCCCCCTTGCGGTTGTTCATCTTCTCGATCGTTTCGGGGCCGTCGGGAACACCGGCGACTACGTCGCCAACTTCCAGAGGCGGGTTGCTCGGGCTGGCACCCACACTCCTTCTTCTGCTTCCGCTCCTGCTCCTGCGGCGGATGCGGCGGAGGGAAGCAACCGTGGTGGTCGTCGTCTGCAGTAAGAGATAACCTCTCCATCCTGTTTGCGGTTTCCTTTTGTTTTAGCCGATCTTGATTTGCACTTTGTCTGTAGGACGGCGAGGATCAGCACCGGCCAATGGCGTTTCCTGGCGCCGGCCGCGGCGTTCGACGCCTCTGCCCCCGCGCCGGCTCCGGCTCCAGCCCCAGCTCCTGCTCCTGCTCCGGCACCGGCTTCCGCCTCGGCCTCGTCAGGGTCCGCCTCTTCGTATCATCCTATATGGGACAGGAACGACGAGGAGATCCCACCATACAGCCGCTACGACGCCGCCGCGTATCGCCGCGAGCGGGACGAGGCGATGGAGCTTCTTGGTGAAGAAACCAAGAAGTTTGGGATCGCTCAGCTGGAGTTGGAGGACAACTGCCGGCAGCTGAGCGAGGCCATCACCAGTATTAGCTCTTCAACAATTGTTTTCGATTTTCCGTTCTTCCCGATTCATCTGCTTACTGATCTATCTTATGTTCCTTTGCAGACCTCACCGCGGAGCTGGACCGCCTGAAGGTGGCGGCGACGAGGGTGGCCGATCAGGTGAACGCCAGGGGATCAACCGTGGCAGATCGTCTGGAGGCTGTGCCTGATCAGATTGATCGGGCAGCCCTTCATGGTGTGCGCCTCGGCACCTCCCTCGGCCTGGCGGGGATGTCGTCCTGGACCGGGGACGACTACGCTCCGATGCCGACCGGCTTCCGCGGCGGGCTTCCCCACGAGGTCGACGACATCGAGGGCCTCCTGGCGGGATATGACGCCCACGCCGACGCCATGGCCAACGCCACCAACCCGGAGTCCGTCCTCAACAAGCTCTTCACCGAAGAAGAGGAGTAGCTTGTATTAGGATTGGCGCGGGTTGTAAATAAAAAATTTTAATGAAGAATGTTGGTCTTTTCCTTGTTCTTGCTTGTATGTGATGGTGTTCATCTGTCGCATTTGCCTTTTTGCAAATTTTCCTTAGCTAGAACTCGACTGCAACACTCTTTCCGAACGAAGTCTCCCGAATCGCATGACATCACCTTAGCCGATTAGATCTTGGCACTGCTCTATGATTTGACGTTTTGTAACGTAGTTCTTCAACTCTCTTTATCTTCTCCCGATAAACCTATCACCGAGAGATAAGATCAAACTGTTCACTTATACTTTTAAAAATTGACTAAAGGCGATACAATTGTATCGGCTATTTTTGTTCTAAAGACGATACACACGATATCGGCTATTTTTGCACTAGAGGCGATACAATAATATCGGCTATTTCTCTCCAACTTCTTTCCTTTGCTCAAGGCGATTTTATTCAATCGGCTATGCCATATTCACGTCATAGTCATAGTTAAGATCCAACTTCGATACTTGGATAAAATTTCTTAAGGTATCGCCATTGATGGCTCTAGTAAGTTCTTCTCCAAATAGCGTTTTCAATATATACGCATTGCCAGTGCACAACCGACAACCCGAAAAGGTCCTTCCCAATTCGGAGACCACTTGCCGAATGTTTTATCCTTCGTACCAATCGGCAATATTGTTTTCCAAACCAATTCTCCTTCTGCAAATTGCTTAATTTTAACTCTCTTGTTGTAGTACTTGGCAATACGCATTTTATTCTTCTCGATGTTCTCCAAGGCTTTAAGACGAATCAAATGCAAATCTTCTAATTCATCCATCATCAAATCCTTATAATCTTTTTCTGTCAAGTCCTTTTGTAACTCGACTCTCCTTGATCCTGATTGCAACTCCCAAGGCATTATAGCATTATGTCCATAAACCAACTCATATGGAGATGCTTGTGTAGATCCATGGCAAGCCATTCGGTAAGCCCACAATGCTTCATTAAGGACCAAGTGCCATCTTCTTGGCTTCTCATCGATCTTCTTCTGGATAATCTTGATCATGATTTTATTTGACGCCTCTGCTTGGCCATTGGCTTGTGCGTAATAAGGAGAAGAATTATACAGCCTTATCCCCATGCTTTCGGCAAAGTCACAAAACTCTGAAGAAGTGAACTGACTCCCCTGATCAGTTGTAATGGTCTGTGGAATCCCAAACCTATGAATTATATGCTCCTTGACAAAACTGATCATATTTTCTGATGTGACCTTTTTCAAAGGGATAGCTTCAACCCACTTGGTGAAATAATCTGTTGCCAGCAACACAAATTTGTGTCCTTTGCTAGATGGAGGATTGATCTGTCCAATTAAATCTATACCCCATCCTACGAACGGCCAAGGTTTGATTATTGGATTCGGAAGCGGATGCGGGTGCTCTTTGAACATTACCAAATATCGACAATCTCGACACCCTTTGTAATATTCAAAGCAATCCTCCAACATAGTCGGCCAAAAGTACCCTGTCCTTCGATTATCCACTTCATTCGGTAAGCCGGCGATGTGCACCACAAGCTCCTTCATGAACTTCAAACATAATCTTTTTAGCCTCTTCTTGACTCAAGCACTTGAGCAACACTCCATCTATAGACTTGTGGTACAACCGATCATCAAGAAGTACGAATTTAAGGGCCTTATACCACGAGCCTTCGGGAAACTTTTTGAGATGGGTCTTTCAGATAACTGATAATGTCACTTCTCCAGTCATCTTTTATCTGATCACCATTGAAAGCACCTTCTTCTGCTGCATAAATTTCACGATTTTCCCGATATCCAGAAGCAGCTTGAGCCAATTTGTTTGCTTCTCCATTGTGCTCTCTGGGTATATGATGCAAAGTTACTACTGAAAAGCTCTTCAAAAGTTCTCGACATTGCTCATGATATTCTTGCAATATATCGTTTTTGCATTCATATTGCCCTATCAATTGATTGATCACCAATTCAGAGTCACCAAATACTTCAACAGCAACAGCCTTTATTTCTATTAACAGTCGAAGCCCTCTAAGCAAAGCCTCATACTCGCTTGATTGTTAGTGACAGGATATTCAATTGAAAAAGCAAACTCAAATATCTTTCCACGTGGGGATACCAAAAGAATACCAAAGCACCACCACCTTTGTCACATGATGATCCATCAAAAAATAATGCCCATGGGGCAATGTTAATCATATCACAGATAAATCACGATGTTGAGTAATAAAATCGGCAATTGCCTGTCCTTTCACCGCTTTTGCCGACTCATACTTTAAATTAAACTACGACGGTGCTAGTACCCATTTGCCGATTCTTCCACTTAAAATCGGCATTGACAACATGTGTTTAATTACATCAAAACTAGATATCACCACGCATTCGGCATTTAACAAATAGTGCCGAAATTTTGTGCATGAGTAATAAACACATAAACAGAGCTTTTCTATAGCCGAATACCTTGTTTCAGGATCTAACAGTTTTCGGCTAAGGTAAGCTATTACTCTCTCTTTTCCATCAAACTCTTGCATAAGGGCCGATCCTATTGTTAGGCTATCGGCCGCCACATACAGCTTGAAAGGCTTCTCAAGTTGTGGAGGTACCAACACTGGTGGTGCCTTCATATATTGCTTGATCTCATCAAAAGCCTTTTGCTTGTATGTCACCCCGCACAAATTTCGATCTTTCTTGAGCTTCAACAATGGAGAGAAAGGCAATACTCTTTCGATAAATTGGATATGAATCTCCTTACAAAATTGATCTTGCCCAAAGCAATGACGCAACTCGTAAGGTTAGTTGGGGGTACAACTTTGTCTATTGCTTCCATGCTCTTTTTCCCAACTTCTATCCCTCCTTTGTGGATCAAGAACCCCAAGAACTCACCAGCCGAGACTCCAAAAGCACACTTATTTGGATTCATCTTTAAGCCATGCCTTCTCGTGCACTCCAGAGTCTTCCTCAAATCGGCTAAATGTCCTTCATGGTCTCTGGATTTGACTACCACATCATCAATGTAAATTTCCACAATTTTGCCGATTAACTCATGAAAGATATAATTCATGGCTCTCGATAAGTTGCACCGGCATTCTTTAATCCAAATGTCATTACTATCCATTCAAATAACCCAATGTGGCCGGGACATCTCGAATGCGTCTTTGCAATATCTTCAACCGCCATGAAAATCGATTGTAGCCGCATTGCCATCCATAAAGCCGATGACTTCATACCCGCTGCTGCATCCACTAGTAAATCGGCAAGCGGCATTGGGTAACCATCCATGGGAGTAGCTTTGTTGAGATCTACGAAATCTATGCATACTCTCATCTTCCCATTCTTTTTGTAAACAGTACTATGTTTGAAATCCACTCGCATACCGCATGGCCGAATAAAGTTTGCTTCAATCAGTCTTTCAACTTCTTTCTTTACATCGGCCAATACCTCCTCTTTATAGATTTTTCTTGGAGGTTGTTTGAAAGGACGAAATCCAGGTTTTATAGGCAACTTATGTTCAACAATTGATCGATCCAATCCAGGCATTTCTGTGTAATCCCAAGCAAAACAATCTTTGAACTCCTTCAGCAACTCTATTAATTTCGATTTATATTCTGGGTCTAAGTTTGCACTGATATACATCGGCCTTGACTTTGTGCTATCACCAACATCGATTTCTTCTAACTTGTCGGCCGACATGAAACCACGACCCGGTTGCCTTTGTTGCCATCGATTGGATTGCCCATTAAAAGTTATCGTCGAGCCGATTGCTTGGATCGGTTTGTTGATCTCTGTCGAACACATTGACAGGACCTTCCTTCCATATCTTACCCGAAAGGCAGTCTAGTCCATCATACTCCCAATAAGCAGGCTCGGAAGTGGCAACACTCACTGAATCATCAGCTTGAACAATCTCTACATCATCTCCTATCCACTGAATAAGAATTTGATGCATAGTTGATGGCACACAGCAATTAGCATGGATCCAATTCCTTCCAAGAAGCATGCTATATGCCCCCTTGCCATCAATGACAAAGAAAGTAGTGATCAAAGTCTTGGATCCAATCATCAGCTCCACATGTACTGCTCCACGAGTATCAGAAGCATTGCCAGCAAAATCCCTAAGGATCATGTCAGTCTGCAACAAATCCTCACTTGTCATACCAAGCTTTCTGAAAGTAGAATAGGGCATAATATTGATAGCAGCCCCTCCATCAACAAGCATCTTGGTTAAAGGCTTGCCATTGACATATCCTTTCAGGTATAATGGTTTCAGATGACGGTTTTTAACTGGCTTGTCAAAGACTGCTTGCCGAGTCAACACAAGTTGAGCCATCAGGTCTCGGCATTCAGTTTCATCAAAGTCTGAGTACACTTCATCCTGAACTTCTTGATCTTCAGGGGCTCTAAACTCCAATGGGATAAAGAACACCATGTTAGTATCAGCCGAAGGACCTTGTCCATCATCCTTTTTCTTAGGACGCCACACTGATTTCTTTTCGGCTAATTCCTGCTTCAGCTCTTGATTTCTCAAACGCTGAACTCTTCTCTTCTGGCTTTTCCGCAAACCAGGAGGACACCATTGACCTCTTTGCCACCTGTATGAGCTCTCTTCCGCATTATGGGCACTGCTGTGAGCCCAAGCTTGGTCTGCAAATCTTTTCCTCCGATGTCCATCAAAACTGTTTATTTTTAGGCGCCGATCGTTCTCGGAACTTTGATTCCAAGTCTATCATGAACGGGACGGCGGTTGACTCGAGATTGCCCGTACTACGAATATTGATCACCGCATTCGGGGCAATTGTTCTGGCAGGCAACTTCAAGCCTTCATTCCAACAGTGTCTGAAGAAGGAACAGTTCCAATGTGACTGCTCTTGTTCTCTCCTGTACTCTTCTTGTTCTCTTTGGCGCACCTCTGCCTCATATCTCCGACGTTCTGCCATGAACCTGCGCTCTTCTTCAATGTACTACTGTTCTTCATCATACTCCATCTTCTTTTCCCACTGCCACTTATTCAACAAATGTCGTGCTGTAACTCTGCGCTTCGGCTCAGCGTGTATTCGGCAATTTCCCTTAAGCGCATCGAAGTCGACCCTTCTCGTTCGGCTATTTCGAACCGTACTTGTTGCACTTCCTCCTTGGTAACTTGCCGATCGGGGTCAATGACACCACTCTCCTTGGCACTTTCGGAGGTCGAACTTTCATCTTTCCCTTTTCCTTGGACTCACTGGCATCAACCATGCCTATAGAGAAAGAGACCATGTTCTGGGGGAACGGATTTTTGTCTACTTTCATTTTGCCATCAAATCTCAAGTGTCCATCTTGAATAGCCTTCTGAATCTTTACTCTGAACACTCGGCAATCATTGATATGATGAGAACTTGTATCATGGAACCCACAAGTACTTCTTATCCTTCACCCCTTCGGGCGTAGCATAGGATGTCCTTCTCGCAGCGGCTTGACGCGTCCCTCTTGGATCGATACGAAAGAGCTTATCTCGCTTTTATCGACATCAAAATCATAAGATCCCTTTTCTTTGCTTCACCCATCGATGGTGACCAAAGTAGGCTCCTTTGTCCAGTTCAACTCTGCAGCTGACTACTTCATCTTCATCTTCATATTCGATGCTTCTTCTAGAAATCCCGATACATGTCAACGGTTGCACTATTCTTCGAAAACGAGCATCTCTTCGAAACCTTGGGCTTGATTGCTCATGGTGTCAACTTTTGTGCAAGTTTGTCCAAGGTCTTCAAACTCCATGCCAAATAGCTTATCTCTCGATATGTGGCAAGCATGCACGCAATGACCAATTGTGCGAGTTGGTCATCGGGAATAGTCGAGAGAATAGCACATATTCTTCGCTTCTACGAATCTACGAAGATACTCCATTGGTGTCTCGGTAGTCTTCATCCTCATAGCCCAAAGATCAACCATCTTCTTCTCATTGGTTCCTGTATAAAAGTATGAATGGAACTTTTGCTCCAATTCTGCCCATGTACCAATGGAATTAGCCGGCTGCGATGCAAACCATGTGAAAGCCGGCCCTGTTAGAGACATAGGAAAATATCTGATCCTCCATGCTTCATCGCAGCGGCTTCTCCAAGTTGCATCGGATATCCGCCGACATGCTCAATGGTGCTTGGTGTCATCCCGACCGAGAATTTGGTCAAATCCGTTGGTGGGTTAACTCTTGGTGGAAGAGCTACCCTATTGTACCACTCGGGAAAGGAGATTTGTATGCATATGTCTCGATGCTTTGGTTTAGGCCGAATTGATTACGCATCATGTCGGCCATTCCCGCTTAGGAGGTCATCATTTGCATCTTTTGCTCCCCGTCTTCTAGAAGGCATTCCCGATGCACTCCCGTACTCGGATTCGGCAAAGCATTGAGCACCGTAATCGTGAATTCATTGTACCCATCTCCATAGACACTCTTTCGCAATCTATTTGCCACTCGGGGAGATCTTGTAAGCAGATTCGGGTATATCTCGTTGTTGCACCAAAAGTTACTTGACCATAAGTTTGATGCTCGGCAACGGAGGCTTCTCTTTTTCATCATGAACAGCTCTATCCTTGCTTGTACCGATCATCTCTTCTCCTCCAGTTGACTTCCCCGAAGATTGCCGAGTGTTGAAGTACACGGCCCAGACAAGCTCTCCAAATCTTTCTTCAAAGCGTTTGTCAACCGCTGGACCAAAAGTGTCAGCCATGATTTTGCGGAAGGTGCCCGGAAAAGGCTGTGTTGTGATTCAACATAGTGTCTCCCATGCTTTGTATATGGCTGCAACTACCCTCTCGCATTTCCTCCTCGTCGTAATGTCGGCCCGACCGAGCGAGAAGAACTCGTGGCGGTGATTGCTTGACGATCACTCGCCACTCTTGTTCTTGGAAAAAGACATCGACATTTCGCTGAAACCGCTCCATTGCCTGTTCCACTATCCGGCGTTGCTCGTCGCCGGCTCGTCTATGGTCACGTTTAGAACGTGATCGTTGTCAATTTCCGATCCCATCCTAGACGGAGAAGTTGTCCCACCGGGCGTGCCAAAAAGTGTGTTGACACAAAAATGTGGCGCACCGTGTCTCACACACAAAGCAAGCCGGAAAGCCTAGCTTCAATCGGGTGCCCGGCGTCCGAATCCGGTGGCGTGCCGATCGATTTGACCGAAAATCGACAAGGGATAAAACGGTAAGATCATAACCGGAACGTCTTTGGGTGAGACCAGACAGTTCCATCTTTACGGCCCCGAAGCCACTTACGACGACACATAGCTATAGAAGCTATCGCCAACAGTTGCGTTCATTCGGCTAAAGTAACATAAGCGATGTAAAACGTAACGAGCTTGCCGAATGCGTGTAAACGAAGACATGTTTGAACAAGATTAAATTATCAAAGCATATCAAACTACATCTCAGGTTTAAAGCATCATCAAGCACTAATAATTAAGGATAAGCAACTTATAAATATAAATCTATTAAACAACACATGCATAGGCTACTCCAACTAGTCTGCCGCACGTCTAGCCTTCATAAACCCGTCGAGCATAAATCCTAGCAAGCTAATCCACCGCATGATACCACTCGCTATGAATTTACACCACTCCTTACCACTAGATCAATCCACCGCATGATACAATCTAACAGTAAAGAGCTAAAAGCACATAATTACCTAACAAATCTATAAATACTCGCTACATGTGTGAGCATAACCGTATTGGCAAGATTGCCGAATCGGGGTCCATGAAGAAGGAACAAACAAGTAACATGTAAAAGGAGCCTATCAGATTAAACCGATCTCTAGTCCACCGGATGACTAGCTCTAGAGTAACCCAAAGACCTGCATCTGCCGCATGGTACCCGGTCCTGTCAAGGCTTATTTACATCTAACGTGAATGAACCCACAACACGTGTGTCGGTGTTTCGTACCCCGGGGGGTATTACACCAACGAGTAAATTTCTATGCGTGCTCCCTAATCCGGATGGTGATGCAAGATGGACACAATCGTTTATCCTGGTTCAGGCAAAGAGCGCCCTACGTCCGGCGAGAGGGGAGAGTTTTGTATTATCTTGCACCGGGGTGCTTGTACGGGGTGAATACAAGCGAGTCCTGAGACTTAGCGTGCGTGGAAATGTGTTGTGAATGAAGGCGTCCAAAGCCGTCGTTACGTGCCCTGAACTAAACCCTGGCATCCCCTTTTATAGGCCAAAGGGAGGCTCGGGGAGTACGAGTAGATAGGGCTGTCGTGGCGTGACGTCGAGCTACATGCACCGTGTCAAGTCGTCGAGGCGTAGGCGCTCCGCTTGGTCCGGCTCGAGCTGTAGCGGCGTGGGCATTGATGGCCTGCTTTGGTTCTTCTCGATCGTGGGCTGAGGCGTAGTCGAGGTATGGCGCTGTCGTAGTCGAACACGTGCGCCGGGAACCCCGCGGTATGGTCGTCGAGGTGGGAAAAGGAACACCTTGTGCGTCCCTTGTTCGGGGTTGCGTCCGTCACCATTCCTCGAGTGGTTGGTAGCCGCCTCGAGGGGGCGGTGATCCGAGCGACGGGACGGGACGACGTAGTTGGTGGCACGAGTGTTGACGACGGCGTCGGGGAGGGAATGCCGCTCGCGCCACGGTACTCGACGTGGTGCAATAGTGTTGCACGGCATGCCTATATCCGGGTATGGGCAGCGGAATAGGAGAAGTGACCGGCGTTCTTCTCTCCATGCCGCGCACCTTGTAGCCATGGGGTTAGGCGGAGCAAGCATACTTCCCACTATTACATATCTGCAGCCATGTGCGTGTCTTGGATAGGTAATGTTTGTGGGCGGACTCGGCGGCTGCTCGCTCGAGCGTTCTCCGTCCCGCTCGAGCGGTCGCTCGCTCGAGTGGTTTACGCCATCGTCTCGGCGGTCGTACGCTCGGCGGTTTCCGTATTTCTCGAGCGGGTGGCGGCCGTTGCTTGAGCCGGCGGGTCTCGAGGCCTTGCGGGCTGGTAGTGGGCGGCCCGGTGTGAGGAGGATTGGGGTTTCTCTGGTTAATTCTCGGGAGATTTAAAGGTAAGACGGGTTGGGTCATTTTCCTCTAACGTACTGATTTAGGACCCCTAATCTAGGTACCCGACGGTAGCCCCGAGCCTTTGTTTGATTGTGAAACTTCAAACAAGGGATCATGAAGTGGAGTTAAAGTACCTAGAGTTGGGATTATTGTCGGTATTTCGAGGAGTCATTTCGTCCTTTTCTCCGTGGGGGGCGCGCGGCGTCCGCGGGTAGCCCGAGGCCCGGAGGAATGAGGCATTCCTGGGGGCTTTGAGATGAACGATTTTGGGCAAGAGTATTATTAATTGGAGTTGTGGTATCTCGAGGCGAGAAGATTTTGTTCTCTTTGTTCGAGCCCCCGAGTTTTTCCTGCTCCTCCTGTGTCGAGGGAGGTTTTTTTGTATGACTCGAGCCCCCGTGCCCCAGATAGGTGGGCTGGAGTCGTGATCCAGTTCGTTGGATCTCTTGGATCAAATCCAAGTGACGAGGGGTCTGACACTACTCGCGGTCGAGCGAGCGCCACACCCCTCGTGGCGATGGCGGGTAGTCCAAGTGAGAGCTCGTCTCCTTTCGAGGGGAGACGGCCGTGGCCGGGCGCCCTCATTGAAGCTGGGCTCTTAGTTTCCGGAGGACCGGTCCCGTTCGAGGGGGCCGGCGGCTCGAGTGCCTCCGTCGGCGGGATCTCTTAGATACATAGTGCCGGCCTTGGACACGCCATGCGGGTTCGAGGGTTCGTTCTCGAGCGGAACTTTTCGAGGTTCCTTCCCATTGGCGCCCCTAACTCGGGTGCTCGAGGGCGGCTGTTCGAACCCGTCCGTGGGTCGGCCTCCGCTCCTCGAGACTTACTTGTGGGACCGAAGTCCCCGGGTTTCTTACCGTGTAAGGGGCCGTCCGTCGAGACGTCCCGTCATTGCGCTCATTTGATGCGCGTTTGTCCGTTGCAAGCGGCGCGCCTTTTTAGGTGGAAACCGGCGTATCGTGGTGATCGTGGCGACGGTTCCGCTCCACCTTGCGTCGTGTGCGCCTAAAAAGTAGGTGACGGTTTGTCAGGGCATTTAATGCGGTTACCGTTTTTCGTCGAGTCCGCCGGGTGCGCGCGGCCGTTGGATGGCGAAATCTGGGCCGTTGAACGTGGTTCACGCGGATCATCTTGGGCTCTATAAATATGGAGGAGCAGGCTCCTGGTTCTTCTTCCCCGCAATCTTGCCTTCCTCGCCGCCTACGCCAGCAGTTGTGCTCTGTCTTAGATCCAATCTGCCGCCGCCGTCTTCCGCAATCGCCGTTGCCGCCACCGCCGTGACCGCCACGCCATTCTAGCCCGTGACCGCCTCTGTTCTCTGCGCCACCGCTCCCGGCGCCACCGGCGCTTGCGTTGCGGCTGCCGCCGTTGCTCTCCCCGTTCCACTCCCGTCTTGTCATGGGGAGGTCATCCAAGAAGACGGGCCGAGCTCCGGCCGGGCGGCGCGGTAAAGGCAAGGGCAGGGCAAGGGCAAGGGCGCCGCCAAGCCTTGTGCCGGTGGTGATGGCGGACGCGCTCCGTGGCCTCGGTCTACGGTGACCGAGGGAATCTTTGCTCAATGCGGTGAACGGCGGATTACTTCCGCCTAATCCGACGGAGGGTTACCGGAGTGGAGGGTGCCGGACGACGGCGACCTCGAGCCCAATCCCCCGCAGGGCTACATTCCCGAGCTTCATCGGGTTCCACCGGCGGGGACTTGGTGCGCGGCCGAGCCGCTTCATGCGGGCGCTCCCCACCATTTCGGGGTCGAGCTCCGGCATTTCAACCCCAATTCCATCTCGCTCGCGGCTACCTATGCCGCCGTGTGCGAGGGATATTTGGGGATGGCGCCGCATGATGGGACTGTTCACCCACGTCTTCAAGGCGACGCTTTTCACCAAGGCGGTGAAGAGCAAGAAGGCCGCCGACGACGACGGTGGTGATGATGATGAGGAGGAGGAGGAGAACGAGGAGGACAATGAGGAAAGAGGAGGAGGAGAAGGAGGAGGAGGTGCAGCCGAAGATCCGCCGCTATGTTCGAGCGGGTTCCTGCTCGCTCGGGCTGAAGAGGAAGGAATGCTGGTTGTCCGGCACGTGGTCGTCGAACAACGCCAACTGGGATCGAGAGTGGTTCTACCTCCGCAACGAGGGGGCCTCTTCCCGGAATATACCGGTGCGGTGCTAACCGAGCCCGGCTTCAAGCGGGCGCATGGCCGGCCGGCGGCGCGCCGGCCCGTATGAACTCTTTGCTCGACGCCATCTCGAGCCTGCGCAACCGGAGGTCCGGCAACTTCTTCCTCAACATCGCGCATGTGGTGGCCGAGTTCCACGGCCGCCGGGTGCTTCCGCTCGCCGGCGTCCGCTGCGGCTCGACCCGGATGACGGAGAACGCCGACCTGCGGCGCTTGCGGCCCGACGGGATGTCGACGAGCCTCTCCCGGTCGCTACGATCGTGGCTCGGGTGCGCGACGCGATCGACGGGGGAGGAACTTTGGCGAGAACCAAGTCGGCCTCTTCCGCATGCGCCGGAGTACAACTGCTCGGCTTCGTAAGTTTTCTCGAGATCCTCTTTTCGTCGTTTCTTTTACTTGAGCAATTCTTATCGAGGCTGCTCTTTTGTCGAACATCAACGACCACGCGGAGTCGAGGCCTCCGGTGAAGGAGGGACGCGCCGACCGCGAGGTAAGACGCTTGAGGGTGAGCGAGCACATACCGCCGTGGTCTCGAGGAGGGAGGAGAAGGCGCGAAAGCCCTTGCGCTAGAGGAGAAGGAGAAGCGCAAGGCTAGGCGCCGCCGGAACGTGAAATACGCTGGCGGCGGACGGACCGCCCTGGACCCCGGTCTCGAGTCGTCCGATGAGGACGAGGAGGAAGATGACGATGACGATGATGACGAGGCGACCGTCGGTGATGACGCCGTCGTCGCTCAAGCCCGACGCTTGCTCGCTCTCGCGTGCGGGAGCCAACGTTGGCGCCCGGGCCTTCGCGCGACGACTCGTCGCTCGTTCGAGCGGGTCGGCGGGAGGGTCGTCGGCCGCGGTGCTCGCGCCGTCGTCGGCCCAAGCGGGGGCAACGGGGTGGGGCGTCCCAATACTCCGGCCCGCCGCCGCACTCGCTCGTCGTCGCCGGCTCAAGCGGGGGCGGCGGGAGGAGTCGCCCGTCCTTCTAGCCATGGCGGGCGGGCGCCGTCTCCGGCGCGGGCGCCGTCTCCGACGCGGCGGGAATCTTCCTCCCGCCACCGTTCCTCTTCAACGGGCGCGCACACCCGGCAGCGGGAGGCTGCAAATGTGCGCACTTCATCTTCGCACGGTCCGGCGGCGCGCCGGGCTCCCTCTGCGCCGCCGGGCGGAGCGGATCCGACTCGCGGGTCCCGGGATCCGGTGAGGGACGCGTGCCCGAGCCGCTCAAGGAGTCGGCTAAAACGGGAGCGGGCGCCGGGGTCTCGAAGCCCTCGGCGGCACAAGCGGCGGGCTCGAGGCCCCCAAGTCCTCGAGTGACTCGAGGGGGCAAGCGAGGCTCGGAAGCCCCGAGCGCTCCGAGCAAGCCAAGCGGCTTGAGCGGCGCCACTCCGACCGCGGGGTAAGTCTCTGGTCGACCTACTCCCTAATGCATTGTTTTGTTTGTGTGCGAGTATTTTGTCACAATGATTTTTTGTTTTTCTCTTTCTTCCGGGACTAAGCGTTCCCTGCGGTCCTTGCCATCCCTCCCTTCCATGGTGCCTACTAAGAGGTGAGGACCACGGGAGGGTCGAGCGGTACCCCGTCGATGCCGGGTGGAGTGACTCTCCCTCCCTCTACTCCCATTTGGTTAGAGCGGGCCAAGGATGCGCTCAAGCGCGGCAGTCTGATGGCAGCCGCATCCCGTGTAGGTGCCGGGGTCGTGGCCAAGGCAGCGGAGGAGAAGGACGCCCCCACCACCACGGCCTTGACCGCCGTCCCGCTCGAGACCCCGGCATCGTCAGGCGCGCTGGGTGACGCGGCGGCGGGCGAGCAAAGGGCAATGGTGTCGGAGCCGGCGACGGGGGCTGAATCGGAGCAGCAGCCCATCGTGCTCGAGGAGAGTCCGGGCTCGGGCGCCCAGTCTTCCTGGCCAGTCGGCCTGCGCCAGCTCGAGGAGGAGCGCGGGGAGAAGGAGGGGGAGGAGACGCCCGCAGCCGCCGACCGGCCCGTGGGAGATGTGGAGATGCAGGAGGCGGGACCGGTGCCTGAGCTTCAGCCGAGCCGGGCCTCAACCCCTCCTCGGGACATGGAGGTCGAGTCCTCAGCTGGGCAACGGGTTGAGGAGGGTGAGGCCCAGGCTGCCGCTCGAGAGGATGCGCTCGAGGAGCACCCTGCTGCCACACCGGAGGGTGAGAAGGCGGAGGAGCCGGTGGCGCGGCAGGTGGGACCGGTGGTGCGGCTGCCGCCGGCGGCATCGAGGAGATCCGGCCCGCAAGTGGAGCGGCGGGGCGAGCAAGAGGAGCGGCGGGTGGAGGTGGGGGCGGCGGCGGAGCCGCCCGCCGCCGTAGGCGGCGATGAGCGCCGGGCGGCGATCAAAGGGAGGAGCGACACGAGGAGCACCGCACGGCGCCACATCGGCGCCGCCGCACGGCCCGCGGTTGGGGGAGGTCGTGGTGCCTCACCTTGTGCCCGACTCGACGACGGGCGAGGTGGAGTTCACCGTTATGTCCGAGGCCGACCACCGGGAGGAGGCCCGGAGGAGGCGAGACGGCGGCGGCCATCGTTGACGGCCATATGCGGTCGGTTGGTCTCGGACCCGTTGAGCCCTCCGATGCCTCTATTGAAGAACGGAGGAGGCTTGAGGCGCGGGCGCTCGCCCGGGGGCGTCCTCTTCCCGGGGCTGCCGCAACGTCCGGCGCCCGGGGCGGCGGGTGGTGACGGCGGGCGTCGATTTGGAGCGGTGAGGAGACTCCACTCCTCCGTCGACAAGGAGATGCGGGAGGAATTCCCTTTGTGGGAAAGGCCGCCGCTGGTGCTCCCCGACCCTCTCGACCACGAGGCCCCTGCGATCGTGATGAACGATCGAGGAGCTCGAGGCGCATATGGAGGCCGAGGAGCGCCGTCGGTGGCTTGAACATGCTACGAAGGCCGCTCGTCGCTCGTCTCCGAGGACTGCCCGGCTTTCTTACGTAAGTACCTTCGAGCACGACTCCCTTTTATTTGTGTTTGACTTATCGCTACTTGTATTTGACTTTTCCTCTCTCGTGGCTTAGACGGCGCAAAGCTGTTCATACGCCAAGTCGGTTCACATCCGCGCTCTCTGTGAGAGTGAGGACGAAATCCGGCGGTATGTGCGCTTGGGGCGGGATGCTGAGGCAGAGCTGCACCGGTCTGCCCGGCTTCTTCGAGTGGCCAACGCCGCCCTGGACGCCGCCAAGGAGGATGCCAAGAAAGCCCACGACGAACTCGCTCGAGTGGCGCAGGAGGCCGGGGCAGCGCAGCAGGAGGCAGGTGAGAAGCTCGCTCAGGCCGCGCAGGACGCGGCGACCGCGCTGCTGGGCTACAAGGCCAAGCAGCGGGACATGGAGCAGCTCCAGAAGGAGAAGGCCGGCGTCGAGGCCTACGTGAAGGAGCTCCAGGCCTCGGTCACCCGAGTGGCTGCCGAAAAAGAGGCCCTTGCTAGCGCGCTTGAAGCGGAGAAAGAGCGGGCGAGCGGTCTCCAAACGGAAGCGGTCAATCTCCGTCTAGAGATGACGACGAAAGACCTCGCAATCCAGGGCGCCGGCAGGGCTTATGAGGAGCTGCGCGTGGAGAAACACGACGTCGAGCGCGTCCTCCAGAGAAAAGAGGGTGAACTTACGCGGGCGCTCGATCGTGAGCAAAGGCTCTCGACCCGCTGCACTGGTGAGTGCTCGAGTCTTTTAGTCCTTTTTCGTGCGTGACTTATACGGGTTGCTCGAGTACCTGATTAAGTACTTGATTCTTGTCATCTTTTTCAGGTTTGGAGGCGGACCTGGCGGGTGCGCGTGAGGACGCAAGGCTGACCCAGGTGTTGCTTGATGGCGAGGTTTCGTCCAAGGCCCGCATCACCGGCGCCATCGACACCCTCAGCGCCAACTGGGGCTTCGCGCCCGTGGTGGACGTCGAGGGGCCAGACGCCGGCCGTGGGTACGCCACCCGAGTCGTCGAGTTCGGCGCTTCTCTGCGGGGCCGTGTCCGAGATGCCCTCGTCTTCGCTGTGCGCCGGACGATGGCTATCTTCTACTCGGGGTTCAGCGTCTCGAGGGAGGAGGCCCGGACCGGGATGGAGGCCGTGGCGAGCGGCTTTGCCTACGTCGAGGGCGAGCAAGAAGGAGGGTCAACCCCGGATCGAGCGGCTCAAGGCCGAGGCGAAGAACCGGGCGCCCGTCTTGGAGGCGATCTGCTGCATGAAGTCCTCCCGCCAGGCGTAGAGTAGATTCCAACCGGCCTGCGAGCCGTAATCTGGGCAACAAGGCCCTTGTAAGAAAACAAGTATTTTTGGTTATGGGAGTGGCCCAAGTGGCCTTGAACCGTCATACTCAGATGTTTATAATCGTTAATCGTTATGCTCTAGTTTTCTCCTCGCGCTTGATGTCATTTTCCACTTCCTGCCTTTACTTTGTTTTAGCTAAGCGTTGGCGCTGTGCTCGGACCATTTCGAGAGGGGATGAGTTAAGGTGCCGTAGCTCGGAAGCGTGGGAAGCCTTGTGCTCGATCGCCCTGGCTCGACGAGCTCGAGGTAACGCAAATACTTAGCTTTCGAAAAGTTTCGAGGCGAGGAGGGGAAAGATTACGTCGAGCACTGTTTCTGAAAAAACTAGGGGCGTTTTTTCGAGGACTTCAGGGGGGTTCCCCCCCTGGTCGAGCCCACCTTGCGTATGAACAAAAAGTAAGAAATTGACTTATTTACTCATACGAGCGCTAAAATTTTAAGCGAAAATATGTACAAGGCATCGAGGCCTAGGAGAAAAAGCGACGTAGGCTGTTCGATGTTCCACGCGTTGGTGAGGGTCGAGCCTTTTCCGTCGGCTAACTTGTACGTCCCTGGTTTCAACACTTTGACCACGATGAACGGACCTTCCCGGGGAGGAGTCGGCTTGTGGCGCCCCTTGTTATCTTGGCGTCGACGGAGCACGAGATCGCCGACGTTGAAATCCCTCTTGCGCACATTCTTTTCGTGATATTGCCGTAGCTTCGTTGGTAGCGCGCGAGTGTAGGAGCGCCGTGTCTCGAGCTTCTTCGGCTTGGTCGATGGCGTTTGCCGGTCTTTCAGTTTGTACGCTCGTTGTAGGCCCCGAGTCGGGGACCCGTATTCGAGGTCGGTGGGGAGGACGGCCTCGAGACCCATAGACCAAGAAGAACGGGGTGAACCCGGTGGCTCGACTCTCAGTCGTCCGCAAACTCCACAGGACAGATGGGAGTTCGGTCACCCACTTGTTGCCGTGTTTGTTCAAGCGTTGGAAAATCCTTGGCTTTAGACCTTGCAAGATCATGCCATTTGCGCGCTCGACTTGGCCGTTAGTTCGAGGGTAGGCGACTGCCGACCAGTTCACACGGATGTGGTTCTGATCGCAGAAGTCCAAGAACTTTTTGCCTGTGAACTGGGTGCCATTATCGGTAATGATGATGTTAGGGACTCCGAAGCGATGGATGATGTCGGTGAAGAACTCGACCGCTCGCTCCGAGCGGATGTTAGTGATGGGCTTGGCCTCGATCCATTTGGTAAACTTATCGATGGCCACGAGCAAGTGGGTGTGGCCTCCGGTTGTCTTTTTGAGGGGTCCGACCAGATCGAGCCCCCAGACCGCAAATGGCCATGTGAGGGGATCATCGGAGCGCGTGTCTTTGGAAGATGCGTTTGCTTGGCGTAGAATTGGCATCCTTCACACGCTCGAACAAGCTTGATGGCGTCAACGGTTGCGGTGGGCCGGTAAAAGCCTTGCCGGAAGCGTTTCCGACAAGGGCTCTTGGCGCGGCGTGGTGACCACAAGCTCCCGAGTGCATGTCTACGAGTAGCTTCTGCCTTCCTCGATCGAGATGCACCGTTGGAGTACGCCGGTTGGGCTCCGGCGATAGAGCTCTGTCGTCTCCGTAAAGGACGTAAGTTTTGGCTCGACGAGCTAGTCGTCTTCGCCTCGTTCGATCCTCTGGCGGCTCCCCTCGAATGAGATACTCGAGGAATGGTGCACGCCGGTCGGTTGGCGGGCTCGTAGCTGGTCGATCTCCATGGCTTGTGGCCCCGTCGAAGGGGGCTCAACAGCTGGTCCGCCCCTGCCCCCGAGTCCCACTTTACGGATGGCTCATGGAGGTCTTTCGAGAAGACGTCGGTGGTAGCGGCGCTCGAGATGAAGCGATTTTGGCCGGCTCGTCTGCGGCCTCATTGAAGCGCCTTGGGATGTGGTTGAGCTCGAGACCATGGAAAGCGGCTTCCAACTTGCGCACCTCACTGCGGTATGCGTCCATTTTTCGTCATGGCAGCTCGAGGCTTTCATTACTTGGTCGATGACAAGCTGCGAGTCGCCCGAGCATCGAGGCGTCGGACCCCAAGCTCGATGGCAATGCGCAACCCATTAACGAGCGCCTCATACTCGCCATGTTGTTCGAGGCGGCAAAGTGGATGCGTACTACGTAACGCATGTGTACTCCGAGAGGTGAGATGAAGAGCAAGCCCGCGCTGCTCCTGTCTTCATAAGTGACCCGTCGAAGTACATGGTCCATAGCTCGGCTGGATGCGGGCGAGGGGAGTTGGACGTCGGTCCACTCGGCGACAAAGTCGGCCCGGCACACGAGATTTGATAGCCTTTCGTGGGGCGTACGTGATGGTCTCGCCCATGAGCTCGACCGACCACTTGGCGATTCGACCCACGACTTCCCGGTTCTGGATAATTTCCCCAAGTGGGAATGATGTTACCACCGTCACCGGGTGGCTAAGAAAGTAGTCTTTGGAGTTTTCGACGGGTGAGTACGATTGCGTAGAGCAGCTTTTGGATATGGGGGTATCGAACCTTGGCGTCCGAGAGCACCTCAGCGATGAAATACACCGGCCGCCGGACGGGGAGCGCGTGCCCCTCTTCGCCTCTCGACCACTATGATCGTGCGACCACACAGTGGTTGCGGCAACATAGAGGAGGAGGGATTCGGCGGGTAGGCTGTCTCGAGCCGGTCGGCGGCACGAGCACGGGAGGAGATGTGAGCATGCTCTTCAATTTCGAGAGGGCCTCCTCGCCTCGGGCGTCCACGTGAAGTGCTCGGATTTTTTCGAGGAGCCGGTACGGAGGCAAAGCTTTTTCTCCCAGACGCGCAATGAACCGGCGAGTGCGGCTAAGCATCCGGTGATCTTTTGTACCCCTTTTAGGTCTCGAATCGGCCCCATTCTCATGATGGCCGCGACCTTCTCGGGATTGGCCTCGATGCCGCGGCGGGAGACGATATACCCTAACAACATGCCTCGAGGCACGCCGAAGACACACTTCTCGGGATTCAACTTGATGTTCTTAGCCGGAGGCATCCAAACGTCAACTTGAGGTCCTCGACAAGGTTTTCTACTTTTCGAGTCTTGACAACGATGTCATCGACGTAGGCCTCGACGGTCTCTCCTATGTGTTTTTCGAAGACATGGAGCATGCGGCCGCTGGTATGTTGCCCCGGCGTTTCGAAGGCCGAAAGGCATTGTGACATAACAATACATGCCCATGGGGGTGATGAATGAAGTCGCGAGCTGGTCGGACTCCTTCATTTTGATTTGGTGGTAGCCGAGTAGGCGTCGAGGAAAGAAAGTACTTCACAACCCGCGGTGGAATCAACGATTTGATCTATTCGAGGTAAAGGAAATGGGACTTTGGGACATGCTTTATTTAAACTAGTGTAATCTACACACATCCTCATTTTCCCATTCTTTTTCTCTACTAATACGGGATTAGCTAACCACTCGGGATGATGTACCTCCTTGATGAATCCGGCCTTCTCGAGCTTCTCGACCTCTTCGCGGATGATCCTACGCTTCTCCTCGTCGAAGCGGCGCGGCGTTGCTTGACGGGTCTTGAACCGGGACGGATCTCCAAGGCGTGCTCGGCGACATCCCTCGGTATGCCGGGCATGTCCGAGGGACTCCACGCAAACATGTCGGCGTTTGCGCGGAGAAAATCGACGAGCACCTTGCTTCCTATTCTTTGTTAAGGGAGGCGCGATGACCGGCGTCTTTTCCCCGAGGAGCTTGGATCGAGCGGAATCTTCTTGGTGTCGTCGGCGGGGTCAAAGTTGCCGGCTGTCGCTTGGGTGTTGGAGGAGAGGCTCCGGCCGCCATGTGATCGAGCATCATGGCTAGGTCTTCGAGATGTTCCCAGCACGTTCATCGGTGATTCCCCGTTCTCGACGCACTCCACATCGCGGTGGTAGGCGTGTTCGTACGTGGGGCCCGACGGTGATGACTCCTTTCGGTCCGGCATCTTGAGCTTGAGGTAGGCATAGGCGGGGATCGCCATGAACCTTGTGTAGCATGGCACTGCCCGGGATAGCGTGGTACGTCCCCTCGAAGCCGGGTACGTCGAAAGTTAAGACCTCTCGACGAAAGTTCGAGCGTGTCCCAAAGACGACGGGGAGGTCGATGCGGCCGATCGTGAGCGCTTTCTTGCCGGGGACCACCCCGTGGAAGCCCCGGCGCTCGGCGGAGATCGGCTCTAGTGAGGCCGAGCAACGTGAGGGTCTCCATGTAGATGATGTTGAGGCTGCTACCTCCATCCATGAGTACCTTGGTGAAGCGGGCGTTGAGGATGATCGGCGCGACGACGAGAGGGTACGAGCCGGGATTGGTGACATGGTCGGATGATCATCACGGTCGAACGTGATGGGAGCATCCGACCGGTCGAGAAATTGAGGCGTGGCGGGTTTTATGGCGAAAACCTCCTGCGCTCGGCCTTCCGCTCTCGGCGTGTCATGCGGGTGGTCGGGCCGCCGTAGATCATGTAGCACTCGGTGATGGGCGGATACCCACCGTCGTCGTCGTCGTTGGCTCGATCCTCGTCACCCTTATCCTTCTTGCCATCGTCCTTGTCAATGCCAAGCTTCTTGAAGTAACCTCGAAGCATACGGCGGTCTTCGAGGTTATGCTTGACCGGCTCCTTGTGGTAGGGGCACGGGCGCCCAAAGCATCTTGTCGAAAACGCCCCCATCCGGAGGGTCTAGGCTTTGCGCTCGGCTGCGGCAACCTCGTCTTCCACGACCGCGCGCTTGCCTTGCCGATTGCCTTTCTTCTTTTCCCGCTCTTCTTCGGTCCTTGCTCGAGCCCTCACCGCCTCCGGGGACGGCGCGGGCTTGTTCCCAGCCCCACCAAAGAAGGCCCCCACGGCCTCGTCGCCGGCGGCGTAGTCGGCGACGACGTCCATGAGCTCGTTCACCGTCTTTGGGCGGTTGCGCCCGAGCTCTCGCACGAGCTCTTTGCACGTGGTGCACGAGACAAACGCCAAGATGACGTCGTGGTGCGGGATGTGCGGCGGCTCGGTGCGCGGTTGGAGAAACGTCGAGCAAAATCCGGAGAGATTCCGTGGCATTTTGTTTGCGATTCTACGGAGATCCCACGAGTTCCGGGTCGGACGTACGTGCCTTTGAAGTTCCCTTCGAAAATCTGGACTAGGTCGGCCCAATCGTGGATCGATGGGGGGGAGCTCCTCGAGCCACCGTCGAGCGGTGTCGAGAGAAGCTTGTGGGGGGGCGGCGTATGATTGCCTTATCCTCTCGAGCCCCTCCCGGTGGCGGGCCGGCCGGAAGTCGGCCGGCCCGAGTTACGGCTTGGTCTCCCCGTTGTACTTGACCACGCTCGTGGGGGTCGAAACGGGTTTGGCAACGGTGTGTTGCGGATAGCTCGGCCCGAAGACTCGAGGGCCCGGTGGCTCGAGAGTCCGCCGATCTTCGTCGCGTCGTAGCGTCCCCCTCGATGGGCCTTGTAGCCACGGTCCTCGGCACCCGCAGCCTTGCGTCGTCGGTTGTCGTTGATGTCATGACGCGCATCTTGGAGCGCGCGGTTGTCGAGGATGCGTTCTCGAGCGGGTGCTCTACCACCTCGGGGTGCCTCTGGTGGACGGAACCCTCCCGCTCGTGTCGTGGTTGTGCAGGGCTACCTCACGCCGTCTCGAGGCGAGCTCTCGGCCCGCTGGACGGCCGCGACTTGGAGGAGCCCTTGGATCTCATCTCGTATCCGTAATGCATGCGGATTCGAGGGCGCCGGCATGTCCCGCGGCGAAGCATAGCCGCCGCAAGTACATTCCGGCTTGCTCGAGGGAAATGGGCTGGCTCGGGTGGCGCTTCCGGTCGCCGTCGTTGACGATGCGGTTGAAGACGTCTCGCGCCTTTCCTCGAGCGCCAAGAGCTCGAGGAGGGCGGATGGTTCTGCTCAAGCGCGCGCTTGAGCGGTTCCATTTGCGCGTTCCTCATTCATCTTGGCCTCGATTTCCCGAGCCGAGCCCATTGTGCCGCTTGAGCGTCGTCTTCGGGCCGCCGGTTATCTTGGGCTTGTGGTGGCGGTCCGCGTGGCTCAATCACTGCGGGGCTGCGGCTGCCGACGTCCCGACCGCCGGGGTCACGTACGCCGGTTGGCTGTAGGGACGGCCACGGCGGCGCCATCTCGGGTCTCCTCATCCGACGGAACGTTGTCGTTGAGATGAAAACACTCGCGAGCCGGGTCATAGCACCCGAGTCCGAGTCATCGGAGTGCAGGTTAGCGGCGGACGGCGTCCGGGGCCTCCCCGTGCTCTCCTCCTCGATCTGCGGCGCATATCCCCGACCGCGGTGTGGCGTTGTGAGCCGGGTGCTGTCAAACCCGCGGTCTACCGACGCCGGCCATACGATCTCCGGGTCCATGGTGACACGCGGGGAGGGGGCCGGGGCTCTCCTCCGTGGTCCCATGACCGACCGGATCTCGTTGGCATACGTGGTGGCGGCGTTAGTAAACCCAAACGGGAGCTGCGATGAGCTCGGTAGATCCCGTGCGGCGGCGAGGTTGGCGGCGTCGGCCGTGCGCGCGCTCGAGGCGCTACGCCGGGCTCTCTTGACGAGCGCATGGCAAACGTGAAGCTAGGGTCCACGTCAAGGACTCCTGTCCATGTGGCACCTCCCGCCGCACACTTGGCACCTCGGCCGGGTGCGTTGTGGCATCGGGCCGGGAGGGCACACGAGCGGGTGCTCAAGGCTCGTGCTTGCTGGCCGTGATGGCGATCTTTGGTGGCGTCGGCGACGTGGTGGCGAGCCATGGTGGCGTGGTCGGCACGCGGCCCCACCGGCGTGCGGGGGTGACGAGCGTCCCCTCCCGGTTCACCGATCGAGTAGAGTCATGTCGTGGCTGGGCCGAGCGACACGAACTCTAGACTTCCAAACCAGATCACCGTGGCGAACGGAAACGAAGGAGTGGGTGATGCCATCCGGAAAATGGCGGGAATCGGGTGAAAACACGCGAGCCCCCTACTCCAGCGCGCCAAGCGTCGGTGTTTCGTACCCGGGGGTATTACACCAACGAGTAAATTTCTATGCGTGCTCCCTAATCCGGATGGTGATGCAAGATGGACACAATCGTTTATCCTGGTTCGGGCAAAGAGCGCCCTACGTCCAGCGAGAGGGGAGAGTTTTGTATTATCTTGCACCGGGGTGCTTGTACGGGGGTGAATACAAGCGAGTCCGAGACTTAGCGTGCGTGGAAATGTGTTGTGAATGAAGGCGTCCAAAGCCGTCGTTACGTGCCTTGAACTAAACCCTGGCATCCCCTTTTATAGGCCAAAGGGAGGCTCAGGAGTACAGAGTAGATAGGGCTGTCGTGGCGTGACGTCGAGCTACATGCACCGTGTCAAGTCGTCGAGACTGTAGGCGCTCCGCTTGGTCTGGCTCGAGCCTGTAGCAGCGTGGGCATTGATGGCCTGCTGGTTCTTCTCGATCGTGGGCTGAGGTAGTCGAGGTATGGCGCTGTCGTAGTCGAACACGTGCGCCCGGGAACCCCGCAGTATGGTCGTCGAGGTGGGAAAGACAGAACACTGTGCGTCCCTTGTTCAGGTTGCGTCCGTCACCATTCCTCGAGTGGTTGGTAGCCGCCTCGAGGGGGCAGTGATCCGAGCGACGGGACGGGACGACGTAGTTGGTGGCACAGAGTGTTGACGACGGCGTCAGGAGGGAATGCCGCTCGCGCCACAGTACTCGACGTGGTGCAATAGTGTTGCCTGGCATGCCTATATCCCGGGTATGGGCAGCGGAATAGGAGAAGTGACCGGCGTTCTTCTCTCCATGCCGCGCACTGTAGCCATGGGGTTAGGCGGAGCAAGCATACTTCCCACTATTACATATACCGCAGCCATGTGCGTGTCTTGGATAGGTAATGTTTGTGGGCGGACTCGGCGGCGCTCGCTCGAGCGTTCTCCGTCCCGCTCGAGCGGTCGCTCGCTCGAGCGGTTTACGCCATCGTCTCGGCGGTCGTACGCTCGAGCGGTTTCCGTATTTCTCGAGCGGGTGAGCGGCCGTTGCTTGAGCCGGCGGGTCTCGAGGCCTTGCGGGCTGGTAGTGGGCCGGCCCGGTGTGAGGAGGATTGGGGTTTCTCTGGTTAATTCTCGGGAGATTTAAAGGTAAGACGGGTTGGGTCATTTTCCTCTAACGTACCGATTTAGGACCCCTAATCTAGGTACCCGACAAAAAGAATATCAATCTAGATTGGGCAAAAGAGTGTTGCAAATAATTAAACATTAAATAAAGCAAGCAACACGTGATAACTTAATGAATCTATTAGATCATGCCAAATCTAAAAGAGCCGATAACTATCTTTACTCATGTCTTAATCCGTCGCACGATACAAGGCACAAGCAAAAACTTCCCATCATTAAGCTTAAATCCGCCGCACGATACTAAGCAAAACGGATGAGACTACTTGCATCACATCTAAATCCGCACGATACTAGACATGATAGCAAGGTTGCCGGGACTTACGGAGGTCGACGGATCGATTGGCCCTCTCGAAGAACTCGACGACACGACTAAAGGACTCGAAGGGTGGCACGTAGCCGGTTGTATTGATTTGGTTGTGAACCCCTATTACAATGGTCGAGGGTTTATATTTATACCCTGGATTTAACATGAGTTCTAAGCACTTACGAACTATCTAAACAAAATTGGAAAGACAAAGACACGCTAACTCTATCCATAATCGGAGTCCTCGATCATCACGACTCCTTCCCTTTTCGATCGCTTCCTTTTTCCTTTCTCCGCCTTCAAATAAAGCGCTTGCCGACCGCTTGGCCATTTGCCGAACACATGGAAATTAGCCGACCGCATATGCATTTGCCGAATCCCTCTCTCCGCCGCCGCGGGTCCACCTCCGTCATATTCCCGACCAATTTCGGTGTTAACAAACCGCGTCCGGATGCGGACCCGAGCGACCGGAGCCCGGCCTCGAGTCGACCGACGAGGACGAGGGGAGGATGATGAGGACGAGGCGACCGACGCCGACGACGCCATCGCCACTCGAGCCCCGACGCCTCCTCGCTCTCACATGCGGGCGTTGTCCCGGCACCGGCCCTTCGCGTGGCGACTCTTCGTTGGTCCGGGCGGGCCCGCGGGAGGGGTCGTCACGCCACTCCGGCCCACGGCGCTCGGACGCCGTCGCCGACCCGGGCGGGGGCAGCGGGGAACGTCCCACCGTTCCAGCCACCGTGCCCGTTCACCGTCACCGGCTCGAGCAGGGCGGCGAGAGGGGTCGCCCCGCCGTTCCGACCATGGCGGGCGAACGTCTTCTCCGACGCGGCGGGATTCCTCTTCCCGTCGCCATTCTTCTTCCACGGGCGCGCACACCCGGCAGCATCAGGCTGCGAATGTGCGCAAATCATCTTCCACTCAACCCGGCGAGCAACTGGTGGAGCATCGTGCTCCTTCCAGTGATCGCCGGGCCGAGCGGACCTCGACCCGCCGGACCCAAGGTCCCGTAAGGGACTCTGTGCCCGACCCGGCCAAGGAGCCGGTGGGAGCGAGGGAGGCCGCCAAGATTTCGGAGCCCCCGAGCGGCACAAGCGGCGGGCTCGAGGCCCCTAGGTCCTCGAGCGACTCGAGGGGGCCCACGGAGGCTCGAAAGCCCCCGAGTGCCTCGAGCAAACCGGGTGGCTCGAGTAGCGCGACCTCGACCGCAGGGTAAGTCTTTCGATCGACCTACCCCTCATGTTATTTCCCATTTGATGTGTGAATGTCTTGTCACAGTATTTTTTGTTTTTCTCTTTCTTTCAGGACCAAGCGCCCTCTGCAGACATTACCGTCCCTCCCTCCCATGCTGCGTACCAAGAGGCTGAAAACCATAGGAGGGTCGAGCGGCACCCCGTCGATGCCAGGTGGAGTGACCCTTCCTCCTTCTACTCCAGTTTGGTTAGAGCAGGCCAAGGATGCAATTAGGCGTGGCAAGCTGATGGCAGCTGCGTCTCGTGCAGGTGCCGGGGCCGTGACCAAGGCAGCGGGGGAGAAGGACACCACCACCACCACGGCCTCGACCGTCCTTCTGCTCGAGACCACCACGGCCACTATTCCGGCAACGGGGGCCGGGTCGGAGCAGCAGCCCATCGTGCTCGGGGACGAGAGCCCGAGCTCGGGCTCCAAGACCTCCTGGCCAATCGGCCTGTGCCAGCTCGAGGAGGAGCGCAAGGAGAAGGAGGGGGAGGAGCAGACACCGTCAACCACCGACCGGCCGGTGGAGGACGTGGAGATGCAAGAGGGGGCCTGGTGCCTAAGCCTCAGCCGAGCCGGGCCTCAACCCCCCTCGGGATACGGGGGTCGATCCTTCTGCCGGGCAGCGGGTCGAGGTGCCTCAGGCTTCCCCGGTCGAGCAGGGGGAGGCCCAGACTACGGCTCAAGAGGGAGCGCCCGAGGAGCGCCCCGCCGCCACGCAAGAGGAGGAAAATGCGGAGGAGCCCGTGGAGCAGCAGGCGGAGCGATCTGCCGCCGCGGGTGTCGAGGAACGTCAGCCGCAGGCGGAGCTGGTGGAGCAGCAGCTGCAGGTGGGGTAGCGAGCGGAGGAGCCCACCGTCGCGGGCGGCGGTGGGCATCAAGATGACGAGCGGGAGCTCCGCCTGGTACCATACTAGGCGGCGCCGCAGCCCCTGCTGCTGCTGGGGACCCTTGTGCCCCACCTCGTGCCCGACTCAGAAACGGGCAAGGTGTGGTTCGAGGATATGGCGGACGTCGATCAGTGGGAGGAAGCCCAAAGGAAGTTGACGGCGTCCGCCATCGTTGACAGCCACATGCGGGCAGTCGGCCTCAGGCCCACCGAGCCCACTGACGTCTCCATCGAGGAGCGGAGGCGGATTGAGGAGCGGGCGCTCGCCCAAGAGGCGTCCTCCTCCTGGAGTCAGCCAGAATGCCCGACGACCTTGGCCGAGCGGGTGGTGACGGCGGATGTCGACTTGGAGGCGGTGAGGAGACTCCACTCCTCCGTTGACAAGGAGATGCGGGAGGAGTTCCCCTTGTGGGAAAGGCCGCCGTTGGTGCTCCCCGACCCCCTCAACCACGAGGCTCCTCCGATCGTGATGAACGATCAGAAGGAGCTCGAGGCGCACACGGAGACCGAGGAGCGCCGGCAGTGGCTCGAGAACGCCTTGAAGACCGCCTTGTCGCTCGTCTCCGAGGACCTGCCCCGGCTTCTCTCTCTGTGTACCCTCGAGTTTAGTTGCCTTTCTTCTTGGTTTGTCGTAATTTATGTTCTAATGCTTCCCTCTCGTGGTTCAGACGACGCAGAGCCGCTCATACGCCAAATCTGCACATATCCGTGCCGCGCGAGAGAGCGAGCACGAGATCCGGAGGTATGTGCGGATGGGACAAGACGCTGAGGGCGAGCGGCACCGCTTTGCTCGGCTCCTTCGAGAGGCCAACGCTGCCCTGGACGCCGCCAAGGAGGATGCCAAGAAAGCTCAAGATGAGCTCGCTCGAGTGGTGCAGGAGGCCGAGGTGGCTCAGCGAGAGGCAGGCGAGAAGCTCGCCCAAGTCGCGCAGGAGGCGGAGACCGCTCGACAAAAGCACGCGCAGCTACAGGAAGTCTTCGAGCAGCTCAAGAAGGACGCAGCCACAGCGGTGCAGGGCTATAGGGCCAAGTGTCGAGATATGGAGCAGCTCCAAAAGGACAAGGCCGCCGTCGAGGCATATACAAAGGATCTGCAGGCGGTGGTCACCCGGGAAACCGCCGAGAAGGAGGCCCTTGCGAGCGCGCTCAAAGCGGAGAAGAAACGGGCGAGCGGTCTCCAGACAGAGGTGGTCAACTTTCGTCAGGTGGTGACGGAGAAGGACCTCGCCATCCAGGGCGCCGGCAAGGCCTACGAGGAGCTGCGGACGGAGAAGCGCGACGTCGAGCGCGCCCTCCAGAGGAGGGAGACTGAGCTAACACGGGCGCTCGAGCGCGAGCAAGGGCTCTTGACCCGCTGCACCCATAAGTAGTCCGAGCCCTCTAGTCCTTTTTCGTACGCGGTTCTTGCGCACTGCTCGATTATTTTATTTTCGTCGTTCTTTTTCAGGTTTGGAGGCGGACCTGGTGGAGGCGCGTGAGGACGCAAAGTCGGCCCATGCGCTGGCTTACGGCGAGCTCTCAGCCAAGGCCCACATCACCGGCGCCATCGACACCCTTAGCGCCAACTGGGGCTTCCCGCCGGTGGTGGACGTCGAGGGGCCGGACGCTGGCCAGGGCTACGCCAGCCGGGTCCGTGAGTTCGGCGCCTCTCTGCGGGGCCGTATCCAGGGGGCTCTCGTCTTCGCCGCGCGCCGGACGATGGCCATCTTCTACTCCGGGTTCGACACCTCGAGGGAGGACGCCCGGGCCGGGATGGAGGCCGTTGCAGGCGGCTTCACTTATGCCGAGGGTGAGCAAGAAGGGGGGATCAACCCCCGGATCGAGCAGCTCAAGGCCGAGGCTGAGGAGCCCGGGGCCCGTCTTGGAGACAACCTGCTGCGAGAAGTCCTCCCGCCTGATGTGGAGTAGCTTTTTTTCGGCCTGCGAGCCGAGATCTGGGCAACAAGGCCCTTGTAAGAACAAAATATTCTGGTGGTGAAATGGCCCAAGTGGCCTTAAAATTTGATGTTTGTGACTTGAGTCATGATGCTCTAGTTTTTTCTCTGTGCTCCATATCATTTTCCGCTTCCTGCCTTTATTTCGTTTTAACTAAGTGTTGGCGCTGCGCTCGAACCGCTTCGAGGGGGGATGAGTTAGGGTGCCGTAGCTCGGAAGCGTGGGAAGCCTTGTGCTCGATCGTCCCGACTCGGCGAGCTCGAGGTGGCGCAAATACTTAGCTTACGAAAAATTTCGAGGCGAGGAGGGGAAAGATTGCATCGAGCGTTGTTTTTGAAAAAACTAGGTGCGTTTTTTCGAGGACTTCAGGGGGTCCCCCCTGGTCTAGCCCCCGAGGGGGGCTTGACTTTGTGGAAACAAAGTCGAACCCACCTTGCGTATGAGCAAAAAGTAAGGAACTGACTTTTGGCATCTTTATTCATTCATACTAGTAGTACACTTAGAACGAAAAAATGTACAAGGTATCGAGGCCTAGGGGAAAAAACGACATAGCTGTTCGATGTTCCACGCGTTGGTGAGGGTCGAGCCGTTCTCGTCGGCTAACTTGTACGTCCCCGGTCTCAGCACTTCGACCATGATGAACAGGCCTTCCCAAGGAGGAGGGAGCTTGTGGCGCCCCTTGTTATCTTGGCGTCGACGGAGCACGAGATCGCCGACCTCAAAATCTCTCTTGCGTACGTTCTTCTCGTGATATTGCCGTAACTTTGCCGGTAGCGCGCGAGTGTAGGAGCACCGTGTCTCGAGCCTCTTCAGCCTGGTCGACGGCGTTAGCTAGTCTTTCCTCGTTGGTTTGCTCGTTGTAGGCCTTGAGTCGAGGGGACCCGTACTCGAGATTAGTGGGGAGGACGGCCTCAGACCCATAGACCAAGAAGAACGGGGTGAACCCAGTGGCTCAACTTTCGGTCGTTCGTAGGCTCCATAGGACAGATGGGAGCTCAGCCGCCCACTTCTTGCCGTGTTTGTTGAGGTGGTCGAAGATCCTTGGCTTTAGCCCTTGCAAAATCATGCCGTTGGCGCGCTCGACTTGGCCATTAGTTCGAGGATGGGCGACCGCCGACCAGTTCACACGGATGTGGTGTTGATCGCATAAGTCCAGGAACTTTTTGCCTGTGAACTGGGTGCCATTGTCGGTGATGATGACATTAGGGACTCCAAAGCGGTGGATGATGTCGGTGAAGAATTCGACCGCCCGCTCCGAGCGGATGTTGGTGATGGGCTTGGCCTCGATCCACTTGGTGAATTTGTCAATGGCCACGAGCAGGTGGGTGTAACCTCCCATCGTCTTTTTGAGGGGTCTGACCAGGTCGAGCCCCTAGACCGCAAATGGCCACGTGAGAGGGATCATCTGGAGCGCGTGTGCTGGAAGATGCGTTTGCTTGGCGTAGAACTGGCATCCTTCACACGCTCGAACTAACTTGGTGGCGTCAGCAGTAGCCGTGGGCCAGTAGAAGCCTCGACGGAAAGCGTTTCCGACAAGGGTTCTTGGCGCAGCGTGGTGGCCGCAAGCCCCCGAGTGCATGTCTTTGAGCAGTTTCCTACCCTCATCGATCGAGATGCACCGTTGAAGTATGCCAGTCGGATTGTGGCAGTACAGCTCTCCGTCATCTCCGTAGACGACGTAGGTTTTGGCTCGTCGTGCTAGCCGCCTTGCTTCTGTTCGATCCTCTGGCAGCTCCCCTCGAATAAGATATTCGAGGAAGGGCGCACGCCAATCTGTTGGTGGGCTCGAAACCTGGTCGATCTCCATGACCCCGGCCTCCGTCGAGGGGGGCTCGGTCGTGGGAGCGGGCTCGATGGCTGGTTCTGCTCCAGCCCCCGAGTCCCACTTCACAGATGGCTCGTGAAGATCTTTCGAGAAGACGTCTGGGGGAGCGGCGCTCGAGACGACGCAATTTTGGCCAGCTCATCCGCTGCTTCATTGAAACATCTCAGGATGTGGTTAAGCTCGAGTCCGTGAAAGTTTGCTTCCAACTTGCGCACCTCGTTGTAGTATGCTTCCATTTTTCGTCATGACAGCTCGAGGCTTTCATCACCTGGTCGATGACAAGTTGTGAGTCACCTCGAGCGTCGAGGCATCGAACCCCGAGCTCGATAGCGATACGCAACCCGGTGACGAGTGCCTCATATTCTGCCATGTTGTTCGAGGCGGCAAAGTGGATGCGCACCACGTAGCGCATGTGCACTCCGAGGGGTGAAATGAAGAGTAGGCCCGCGCCTGCTCCTGTCTTCATAAGTGACCCGTCGAAATACATGGTCCATAGCTCGGCCTGGATCTGCACTGGGGGGAGTTGGACGTCGGTCCACTCAGCGACGAAATCAGCCAGCACTTGAGATTTGATGGCTTTTCATGGGGCGTAAGTGATGGTCTCGCCCATGAGCTCGACTGACCACTTGGCGATTCGACCTACTACTTCCCGGTTCTGGATAATTTCACCAAGTGGGAATGATGATACTACCATCACTGGGTGGCTTAGAAAATAGTGCTGGAGTTTTCGACGGGTGAGCACGATTGCGTAGAGCAATTTTTGGATTTGGGGGTACCGAATTTTGGCGTCTGAGAGCACCTCACTGACAAAGTATACCGGCCGCTGGACAGGGAGCGCGTGTCCCTCTTCCTGCCTCTCGACCACTACGACTGCGCTGACCACCGAGTGGTAGCAGCAACATAGAGGAGGAGGGGCTCGGCTGGTTTGCCATCTCGAGCTGGTCGAGGTGGCACGAGCACAGGAGGGGAAGTGAGCATGCTTTTTAGCCTCGAGAGGGCTTCCTCCGCCTCGGGTGTCCATGCGAAATGCTCGGATTTTTTGAGGAGTCGGTACAGAGGCAGGGCTTTCTCTCCCAGACGCGCAATGAACCGGCTGAGAGCGGCTAAGCACCCAGTGATCTTTTGCACCCCTTTTAGGTCTCGAATCAGCCCCATTCTCATGATGGCCGCGACCTTCTCGGGATTGGCCTCGATGCCACGCTGGGATACGATGTACCCTAACAGCATGCCTCGAGGCACGCCAAAGACACACTTCTCGGGATTCAACTTGATGTTTTTAGCTCGGAGACATCCAAACGTCAACTCGAGGTCCGCGACAAGATTTTCTACTTTTTGAGTTTTGACAACGATGTCGTCGACGTAGGCCTCGACAGTCTCTCCTATATGTTTCTCGAAAACGTGAAGCATGCAGCGCTGATATGTTGCCCCGGCGTTTCGAAGGCCGAAAGGCATCGTGACATAACAGTACATGCCCATAGGAGTGATGAATGAAGTCACGAGCTGGTCGGACTCCTTCATTTTGATTTGGTGATAGCCAGAGTAGGCGTCGAGAATGGAAAGTACTTCACAACCCGCAGTGGAATCAACGATTTGATCTATTCGAGGCAAAGGAAATGGAACCTTGGGACAAGCTTTATTTAAACTAGTGTAATCTACACACATCCTCATTTTTCCATTCTTTTTCTCTACTAGTACAGGATTAGCTAACCACTCGGGATGATGTACCTCCTTGATGAATCCGGCCTTCTCGAGCTTCTCGACCTCCTCGCGGATGATCCTGCGCTTCTCCTCGTCGAAGCGGCGCAGGCGTTGCTTGACAGGTCTCGAACCGGGACGGATCTCCAAGGCGTGCTCGGCGACATCCCTCGGTATGCCAGGCATGTCCAAGGGACTCCACGCAAACATATCAGCGTTTGCGCGGAGAAAGTTGACGAGCACGGCTTCCTATGCGCTGTCGAGGGAGGCGCTGATGATCAGCGTCTTCTCCCCCGAGGAGCTCAGATCGAGCGGGATCTTCTTGGTGTCCTCAGCGGGCTCGAAGTTGCCGGCCTGTCGCTTGGGTGATGGTGCAAAGGCCTCAGCCGCCATGTGGTCGAGCGTCTTGGCCAGATCTTTGGACGTGGACAAGGATTCCCCGTACTCGACGCACTCCACGTCGCAGTGGTACGCGTGCTCGTACGTGGAGTTGACGGTGATGACTCCCTTTGGCCCCGGCATCTTGAGCTTGAGGTAGGCATAGTTGGGGATCGCCATGAACTGGGTGTAGCACGGCCTGCCCAAGATGGCGTGGTAGGTCCCCTCGAAGCTGGGTACGTCGAAAGTGATGATCTCCCTACGGAAGTTCGAGCGTGTGCCAAAGACGACGGGGAGGTCGATGAGGCCGATCGTGAGCGCCTTCTTGCCAGGGACGACTCCGTGAAAGCCCCCGGCGCTCGGCTTGAGTTGGGCCCTCGTAATGCCGAGCAGCGTGAGTGTCTCCATGTAGATGATGTTGAGGCTGCTGCCTCCATCCATGTGGACCTTGGTGAAGCGGGCGTTGAGGATGATTGGATCGACGACGAGGGGGTACGCGCCGGGGTTGGTGACATGCTCTGGATGGTCATCACTGTCGTACGTGATGGGAGCATCCGACCAGTCTAGGAATTGAGGCGTGGCAGGCTTCACGGTGAAGACCTCTCGGCGCTCGTTCTTCCGCTCTCAACGCGTCATCTGGGTGTGGTTGGGCCGCCATAGATCATATAGCACTCGGTAATGGGTGGATACCCATTGTCGTCGTTGTCATTGACTTGATCGTCACCACCCTTGTCTTTCTTGTCATCACCTTTGCCAAGGCCGAGCTTCTTGAAGTAGCCTCAAAGCATACGGCAGTCCTCGAGGTTATGCTTGACCGGCTCCTTATGGTATGGGCATGGCTGTTTCAGCATTCTGTCGAAGACGGCCCCATCCAGAGGGGGTCTAGGCTTCTTGCGCTCGGCTGCGGCCACCTCGTCTTCCACGACCGCGCGCTTGCCTTGCTGGTTGCCCTTTTCTTCTTCCCGTTCTTTTTCTGGGCCTTGCTCGAGCCCTCACCGTCTCCTGGGGGCGGCGCGGGCTTGTTCCCAGCTCCACCAAAGAAGGCTCCCACGGCCTCATCGCCGGCAGCGTAGTCAGCGACGACGTCCATGAGTTCGTCGACCGTCTTTGGGCGGTTGCGCCCGAGCTCTCGCACGAGTTCTTTGCATGTGGTGCCTGAGACAAACGCCAGGATGACGTCGTGATCAGGGATGTGCGGCGGCTCGGTGCGCGGCTTGGAGAAACGCCGAGCAAAGTCCCGGAGGGACTCCGTGGCATTCTGCTTGCAGTTGCGAAGATCCCACGAGTTGCCGGGTCGGATGTAGGTGCCCTTGAAGTTCCCCTCGAAAACTTGAACCAGATCGGCCCAATCGTAAATTTGGTTGGGGGGAAGCTCCTCGAGCCACCGTTGAGCGGTGTCAGAGAGAAACAGAGGAAGCTGGCGTATGATTGCCCTATCCTCTCGAGCCCCTCCCAGCTGGCAGGCCAGCCGAAAATCGGCAAGCCAGAGCTCTGGCTTGGTCTCCCCGTTGTATTTGGCCACGCTCGTGGGGGGTCAAAATGGGTTAGGCAACGGCGTGTTGCGGATAGCTCGACTGAAGACTCGAGGGCCCGGTGGCTCGGGAGCCTGCCGGTCCTCGTCGCTGTCGTAGCGCCCCCCTCGATGGGCCTTGTAGCCATGGTCCTCGGCACCTGCGGCCTTGCGTTGTCGATTGTCATTGATGTCGTGACGTGCATTTTGAGGCGCGCGGTTGTCGAGGATGCGATCTCGAGCAGGGGCTCTACCACCTTGAGGGGGCGCCTCTTGGTGGACGGAACCCTCCCGCTCGTGCCGTGGTTGTTCTGGGGCTGCCTCACACTGTCTCGAAGCTGAGCTTTCAGCCTGCTGAACGGCTGCGGCTTGGAGGAGCCCTTGAACTTCGTCCCGTATCCGTAATGCATGCGGATTCGACGGTGCAGGCATGTCCCGCAACAGCATGGCTGCCACAAGGACATTTTGGCTAGCTCGAGGGAAGTGAGCCGGCTCGACCGGTTCCTCAGGCCGCCCATCGTTGACGATGCGGTTGAGGACGTCTCGTGCTTTTCCTCGAGTGCCAAGTGGTCGAGGTGGAGGGAGTTGGCCTAGCTCAAGGGTCCTCTTGAGCAATTCCAAGTTTGCGCGCTGCGCATCCATCTTGGTCTCGATTTCTCGGATCTGAGCCCACTGAGCTGCTCGAGCGTCATCTTCAGGTCGTTGGTTGTCTTGGGCTCGAGGTGGCGGCCCGCGTGGCTCGATCACCTGCAGGGCTCCAGCTGCCGATGTCCCGACCGCTGGTGTTACATCTGCCCGGTTGGCTGTAGGGACGGCCGCGGCGGTGCCGTCTCTGGTCTCCTCATCCGACGGGACGTCGTCATCGAGATGAAAGCACTCGCGAGCTGGGTCGTAGCACCCTGAGTTCGAGTCATCGGAGTCTGGGTTAGCACTGGACGGCGTCCAGGGCCTCCCTGTGCTCTCCTCCTCGATCCAGCGGCGCATGTTCCCGAACGTGGTGTAGCGTTGTGAGCCAGGTGCTCTATCAAACCCGCGATCCACCGACGCCGGCCATACGATCTCCAAGTCCATGGTGGCGCGTAAGAGGGGGCCCGGGCTCTCCTCTTGCGGCCCCATCGCCGACTGGATCTCATTGGCAAAGGTGGCGGCGGTGTTGGTGAGCCCGAACGGGAGCCTGTGACGAGCTCGGTAGAGCCCGTGCGGCAACAGGTTGGGCGATGTCGGCCGTGCGCGCGATCGAGGCGCCACGCCGGGCTCTCTCGGCGAGCGCATGGCGAACGTGAAGCCAGGGTCTATGTCAAGAACTCCCTGCCCACGCGCCACTCCCTGCCGCGCACTCGGCACCCCTGCTGGGTGCGTCGTGGCATCTGGCAGAGAGGGCATGCTAGCAGGGTGCTCAAGGCCCTATGCCTACTGGCGATGACGCTGGTGCTGATGGCGTCGGCGACGTGGTGGTGAGCCGTGGTGGCGTGGGGGTGACGAGCGTCCCCCTCCTGGTTCACCGATCGAGAGCAGAGCCATGTCGTGGCCTGGGCCGAGCGACACGAACTCCAGGCTCCCAAACCATATCACCGTGGCGAATGGAAGCGAGGAAGCGGATGATGCCATCCGAAAAATGGCGGGAATCGGGCAAAAACACGCAGTACTCCTACCTGGCGCGCCAACTGTCGGTGTTTCGTACCCCGGGGGTATCACACCAACAAGTAAATTTCTAAGCGTGCTCCCTAATCCGGATGGTGATGCAAGAAGAACACAAGGGATTTATCCTGGTTCGGGCAAAAAAAAGGCCCTACGTCCAGCGGGGGGAGGAGACTTGTATTATCTTGCACCGAAGTGCTTGTACAGGGGTGAATACAAGGTAGTCAGGGGACTTGGTGCGTGGAGTGCGTTGTGAGCATGAGAACCTGCCCTAGACTAGGCCCTGGCGTCCCCTTTTATAGGCCAAGGGGAGGCTCAGGAGTACAAGAGTAGGCAGGGCAGTCGTATGCATGATGTCGAGGCATGGGCGTCAGGTCGAGTCGTGGGTACTGTGGACACTTCCTATGGTCCGGTTCGAGCCTGTGGATTCATGCTTTGGCCTGGTTTGAGCCTGTAGCAGCATGGGTGATGATGTCCCGACCGTCCTTGCTGATGCGAGCCGACGTAATCGAGACGCGGGCGATGATGGCTTGCCCGGGAACCCCGTCGAGCGGCTGTCGAGGTGGGATGGACGGGTCTCTGCACGCCCCGTACGCCAGTCACATCCGTCATCATTCTTCGAGCGGTTGAGGGCCGCCTTGAGGGGTCGAGAGTCCGTGCGATAGGACTGAGCGACGGTCTTAGTGGCACTGAGAGTTGACAATGGCGTTTGAAGGGGTGCCGTACGCAGCACAGTGCACGGCGTGGTATCACAGTAGCACCTGACATCCTCGAATCCGGGGCATGGGCAGCGTAATTGTCGGTGTTTCGTACCCCGGGGGGTATAACACCAACGAGTAAATTTCTATGCGTGCTCCCTAATCCGGATGGTGATGCAAGAAGGACACAAGTGTTTATCCTGGTTCAGGCAAAGAATGCCCTACGTCCAGCAGAGGGGAGAGATTTGTATTATCTTGCACCGAAGTGCTTGTACAGGGGTGAATACAAGCGGGACTTAGCCGTGAATGAGTGTGTGAAAATGTGGGAACGTGTGTGCGTGTGAAGGCGTAAAAAACCTCCCTTAGGCTAGGCCCTGGCATCCCCTTTTATAGGCCAAGAGGAGGCTCAGGAGTACAGAGTAGATAGGGCTGTCGTGGGCGTGATGTCGAGGTACATGCGCCATGTCGAGTCGTCGAGACTGTAGATGCTCCCTTTGGTCCGGTTCGAGCCTGTAGCAGCGTGGGCAATAATGGCCTACTCGTCCTCCTCGATCGTGGGCTGACGTAGTCGAGGTATGGTGCAGGCGTAACCGAGCACGTGCGCCCGGAAACCCCGCGGTATGGTCGTTGAGGTGGGAAAGACAGGGCACTGTGTGCCCCATGCTCAGGTCCTGTCCATCACCACTCCTCGAGCGGTTGGGGGCTGCCTCGAGAGGGCAACGATCCGAGCGACGGGACGGGACGACGTAGTTGGTGGTACGGAGGGTTGACAATGGTGTTTGGAGGGAGTGCCGTACGAGGCACAGTGCAAAGCATGGCTTAACAGTAGCGCCTGCCATCCTCGAATCCAGGAGACGGGCAGCGTAATGGTGAAGCGACCGGCGTAAGCTCCACTATTGCGGGTTCTGTAGCCATGGGGTTAGGTGGTGTCAGCGTACGTCGGCGCTATTCGAGCCCTGTAGCCATGTGCGAGCTCTGGACGGGCAATGATTGAGAGCGGACTCGAGCGACTGCTCGCTCGAGCGTTCTCCGTCCCGCTCGAGCGGTTGCTCGCTCGAGCGGTTGTCGTCGTCGCCTCGAGCGGTCATACGCTCGAGCGGTTTCCGTACTTCTCTCTCGAGCGGGTGAGCGGCCACTGCTCGAGTTTAGGAGGTTCTGAGGCTTTGTGGGCCTGATAGTGGGTCGGCCCAGTATGAGTAGGATTACGGGGTTCTCTGGTCAGTTAGCCTTTGGGATTTTTAGAGAGGGATGAGGCCGATTTGCTCATCTTTAATTCACCCAATTTAGGACCCCCTAATCTAGGTATCCGACAGTAGCCCCCGAGCCCTTACTTGATTGTGAAAAACTTCAAGCAAGGGATCATGAAGTGGAGTTGAAGTACCTAGACCTAGGGTCACGTTGTTTCGAGGAGTCATGTCGTCCTTTCTCCGTGGGGGGCGCGCGAGCGTCCCCCGCGGGGGTAGCCCCCCGAGGCCCCAGAGGAATGAGGCATTCCTCTGGGGGCTTTGAGATGAACGGTTTTGCGTAAGAGTATTATTAACTGGAGTTGTAGCAGCTCGAGGCAGGAGATTTCTGACAACTGTTCGAGCCCCCGAGTATTTCCTGCTCCTCCCGTGTCGAGGGAGGTTGTTTATGTGACTCGAGCCCCCCGAGCCTCGAATGGCTGGGCCGGAGTCGTGATCCAGTTCCTCGCTGGATCTCTTGGATCAGATCCAAGTGGTGAGAGGTCCGACACTACTCGCGACCGAGCGAGCGCCATACCCCCCTGTGAGCTGATGGCGGGTAGTCCAAGTGAGAGCTCGCCTCCTTTCGAGGGGAGACGGCTTCGTGGCCCGGGGGCGCTCTCATTAGAGCTGGGCGCTTAGTTTCCAGAGGACCGGCCCCGTTCGAGGGGACCGGCGGCTCGAGTGCCTCCCGTCGACGGGATCTCTTGGATACCTAGTGCCCCGCCTTGGACACGCCATCTGGGTTCGAGGGTTCGTTCTCGAGCGGAACCTTTCGAGGGTTCCTTCCCATAGGCGCCCCTAACTCGGGTGCTCGAGGGCGGCTGTTCGAACCCGTCCGTGGGTCAGCCTCCGCTCCCTCGAGACTTACTTGTGGGACCGGGGTCCCTGGGTTTCTTACCGTGTAAGGGACGGTCTGTCGAGGCGCATCCGTCCGTTGCAAGCGGCGCGCCTTTTTAGGCGGAAACCGACGCATCGTGGTGATCGTGGCTTGGCGACGCGTGCACCCTGTAAGTGGAGGTAGGTGGCGGTTTGTCAGGGCAATAAATGCGGTTACCGTTTTTCGTCGAGTCCGCCGGGGGCGCGCGGCCGTTGGATGGCGTAATCTAGGCCGTTGGATGCGATTCACGCGGATCGGCTTGGGCTCTATAAATATGGAGGAGTAGGCTCCCGGTTCTTCTTCCCCGCATTCTCGCCTTCCCTGCCGCTCCTGCCGTCAGTTGCGCCCTGCTCTAGATTCAATCCGCCGCCACCGTAATCTGCAATCGCCGCCGCCGCCGCCCGCGACCGCCAGCGCCGCTCTAGCCCGCGACCGTGCCTGCTTTCTGCGCCACCGTCCCCCGCGCCACCGTTCCTCGTGCTCTGCCGCCGTCGTTGCTCCACCGCCCCGCTCCCGTCGCCGACATGAGGAGGTCAGTCAGGAAGACGGGTCAGGGCTCTGGTCAGGGCGCCGGTGGGAAAGGCAAGGGCAAAGGCAAGGAGGCTGCCAAGCATCCCACGCCGGTGGTGATGGAGGAGGCGCTTCCGTGGCCTCGGTCCTCGGTGACCGAGGCGATGCCGATCAACCCGGTCAATGGCGGATTGCTTCCGCCCAATCCGGCGGAGGGTCACCGGAGTGGCGGGTGCCGGACGACGACCACTTCGAGCCCAATCCCCGCCGGGCTACATCCCGAGTTTTATCGGGTTCCACCGGCGGGGACTTGGTGCGCGGCCGAGCCGCTTCATGCGGGCGCTCCCCACCATTTCGGGGTTGAGCTCAAAGCACTTCAACCCCAACGCCATCTCGCTCGCGGCTACTTACGCCGCCGTGTGTGAGGGGTATCTGGGTATGGCGCCGCAGTGGGACCTGTTCACCCACATCTTTAAGGCGATGCTCTTCACCAAGGCGGTGAAGGACAAGGAGGCCGCCGACGACGACGGTGATGACGGTGACGAGGAGGAGGAAGAGGAGAACGAGGAGGAAGAGGAGAAGAAGAAGAAACCGAAGGTCCGCCGCTACGTTCGAGCGGGTTCCGCTCGATCGGGCGAAGAGGAAGGAGCCTTGGCTATCCGGCGCGTGGACGTCGAACAACGCCGGCTGGGACCGAGAATGGTTCTACCTCCGCAACGAGAAGGGCCTCTTCCCGGAATACACCGACGCCGTGCTAACCGCGCCCGGTTTCAACTGGACGCACGGCCAGCCACAGGCGCGCCAGCCCCGCATGGACTCCTTGCTCAACGCCATTTCGAGCCTCCGCAACCGGAGGTCCGGCAACCTCTTCTTCAACATTGCGCACGTGGTTGCCGAGTTCCACAGCCGCCGGGTGCTTCCGCTCGCCGAGCGCCCGCTACGGCTCGACCAGATGACGGAGGACGCTGATCCTGCGGCGCTCGCGGCCAGTAGGATGTCGGACGCGCTCCTCCCGGTCGCCACAATCGTGGCTCGGGTGCGCGACGCGATTGACGGTGGGAGGAACTTCGGCGAGAACCAAGTCGGCCTCTTCCGCATGCGTCCGGCCTTCAACCTGCTGGGCTTTGTGAGTTTTTTCGAGATTCTCTTTCGTCGTTTCTTTTACTCGAGCGATCCTTATCGAGGCCTGTTCCCCCCTTTTTTCAGAATATCAACGACCACGCGGAGTCGAGGCCCCCGGTGAAGGAGGACGCGCCCGTCCGCGAGGTAAGACGCCTGAGGGGCGAACGAGAACACGCCGCCGTGCTCTCGAAAAGGGAAGAGAGAGCAAAGAAGGCTCGTGACTTAGAGGAGACTCAGAAGCGTAAGGCTAGGCGCCGCCGGGCGCGTGAAATACGTCTGGCGGCGGACCCGACCGACTGGAGCTCTAGTCTCGAGTCGACCGACGAGGACGAGGGCGATGACGACGGGGAAGACGACGAGGCGACCGACAGCGATGGCGCCACCGCCACCCGAGCCCTGACGCCTCCTCGCTCTCGCGTGCAGGAGCTAGCTTTGGCGCCAGGCCTTCTGCGCGATGACTCGTCGCTGGTTCAGGCAGGCCAGCAGGAGGAGTCGTCGAGCCGCGGCGCTCGAGCGCCGTCGCCGGCCCAGGCAAGGCGGGGGGGGCGTCTCAACGCTCCAGCCACCGCGCTCGCTCGCCGTCGCCGGCTCAAGCAGGGCGGCGAGAGGAGTCGCCCCGCCGCTCTAGCCATGGCGGGCGGGTGCCATCTCCGACGCGGCGGGACTCTTCCTCCCGCCACCATTCATCTTCAACGGGCGCGCACACCCGGCAGCATGAGGCTGCAAATGTGCGCACTTCAACTTTTGCGCAGCACGGCGAGCAACGCCGGGCTCCTTCCAGCGACCGCCGGGCCGAGCGGACCTCGACCCACAGGACCCAGGATCCCGTAAGGGACACCGTGCCCGACCCGGCCAAGGAGTCGGCCAGAACGGGGGCGGCCGCCAGGGTCTCGAAGCCCCGAGCGGCGCAAGCGGCGGGCTCGAGGCCCCCAAGTCCTCGAGTGACTCGAGGGGGGCGACTGAGGCTCGACAGCCCCCGAGCGCTTTGAGCAGGCCGGGTGGCTCGGGCAGCGCCACCTCGACCGCGGGGTAAGCTTTTCAATCGACCCCGCCTCCTGTTGTCTTTTTCGCTTATGTGTGAACGTCTCGTCATAGTGATTTTTGTTTTTCTTTTTCTTTCGGGACCAAGCACTCCCGCAGACGTTACCATCCCTCCCCCTATGCTGCCTACTAAAAGGTGAAGACCACGGGAGGGTCGAGTGGCACCCCGTCAATGCCAGGTGGAGTGATCCTTCCTCCTTCTACTCCGGAGTTTGGTTAGAGCGGGCCAAGGATGCACTTAGGCGTGGCAAGCTGATGGCAGCTGCGTCCCGTGCAGGTGCCGGGGCCGTGACCAAGGCTACGGGGGAGAAGGATGCCACCACCACCACGGCCTCGACTGCCCTCCCGCTCGAGACCCCGACGTCGTCAGGCGCGCTGGGTGACGCGGCGGCGGGCGACCAAGGGGCGATGGCGCCAGAGCCGGCGGCCTCTATTCCGGCGACGGGGGCTGGATCGGAGCAGCAGCCCATCATGCTCGAAGACGAGAGTCCGAGCTCGGGCGCCAAGTCCTCCTGGCCAATCGGCCTGCGCCAGCTTGAGGAGGAGCGCAGGGAGAAGGAGGAGGAGGAAACGCCGGCAGCCACCGATCGGCCGGCGGAGGATGTGGAGATGCAGGAGGCGGGTGTAAGGTCCTAGATGGCTAGAGGGGGGGTGCATAGCCTATAAAAATTTCTACAAACTCACTAAGCAAACTTCGTTAGATACACAAACGGCGGAAAGCAAGTTTTGCTTAGCCTACTAGATGTTGCAAGCCTCTTATCCAAACAATTCTAGTAGGTGATCACTAGCACAAACAATAGCTACCACTAGTGATCAAGAGTTCTACCCACGGGATTTAATCTACACAAGGAGTGGTTCCCGACCGACCACACAAGCAATTCTACCCACGGGATTTAGTCTACACAAGTTGTGGTTCCCGACCGACCACGCAAGCAATTCTACTTTGCAAGAAAGTAATCAAAGTAATACAAGATAGGGTAGGAGCGTGTTATACCAACGCATAGAGTCGAGGTTGACAATCACCAATAAGATGAACAATCAATCACAATCGGCAACACACAAAGGATGATGACCAATCACCGGGAGACAAGATGAACACAATGATTTATCCCCGGATGTTCACTTGGGCACCGCCAAGCTACGTCACCCGTTGTGTCGACCAACACCTAGATGGTTCCTCGGTGTGACCCTCAAGTCACTAGCCCCTCAAGGCTCGCCCCGCAAGGCACCGCAAAACACCACTCTCAAGCGAGGTACTCAACGACACGCGCAATCCACTAGGATGCTCTTCGTGATCCCCACGAGGTGAGCTCAAACCTCTCACAATCAACCGGAGGTGGCCAAGAACAATCACCTTCTCTTGCCAACGCCTCCAACAATCTCCAAGCCGGCTAGGAGCGGTACTCTCCAAGAGTAACAAGAAATCCACCGGCGAAACCACCCACAAGTGCCACTAGATGCCCTCAAGCAATGCAATGCACTAGGTGATCTCTCAATCTCACTTTGGATTCACAATCAAGCAAGAGAGATGAGAGGGAGAGTGTTTCTTCAGCTCAAAGGATGAATGAATGAGTTGGGAGAGCCAAGAGAGAGAGCCAAGCCCGGCCACCCATCTATTTATAGCCCAAACTCTTCAAACTAGCCGTTGCCCCCTCGGGGGTGAATTTCCACGCGCCGGACGCGTCCGTCCCGCGAGGCCGCCGGACGCGTCCGGCGCTCCAGCCCGCGCGCGCCCCAGACAACCGTTGGCGCCGCGGCCAACCACGTGCCGCCACGTCGGCGTCCGGCGCGGCGTCCGGCGCTCGCCGTCGCGCGTCCGGCGCCCGCGTCCGACAGACCGGCCGAAACTCAGAAGTTTCTGGTCCGCGTCCGCCGCCTTCAGATGGCCCAGCAGCCTCGCGCCGAAGTCCCAACGCGTCGGACTCTACACAGTGAACGGCCCGCGTCTGCCGCGTGCGTCCGGCGCGCGTCCGACGCGCGACACTCGCTCACGCCAAGACACAATGCGCCGGACGCGTCCGGCGCCCAAGCCCTGTGCGTCCGGCGCTGTCAAAACTTTGTTTTTTCAGCCCGTCGTGACGCCAACTTCTCAGACATGCTATCCAACAAGTATACCAACTTGATCAACAAAGATAGCATGAATTCAACCAAATTTTGCATCCGGCGCAATAGAAAATATGCATCCATTTTTCTCACGCCTCACAGCTCGGCGGGAGGAAGAGAGGGACCCAAACCCATCTCTACCCCCGCAAACCACAGCGCACCAAAACGCCACCTTTGTAAATGTGCCAACACCACCAAGTGTACATCTCCATGTGCTTGTGTGTTAGCTTTTCACAAACATTTCCCAAAGGTTAGGTTAGCTCACTAGGCCCTACATGCAATGCACTTCATGAATTCACCTAGTGGCACCCGTGCGTCGAATAGCCGATAAGACTTCCCCTCTTAATAGTGCGGCTATCGATCCTAAACCACTCACCCTCTATGGTGTCTTGAGTGCAAAACAAAATGGCCCTATCGGTTATACCTTTGCCTTGAGCCCATTTTGTTCCTCCAAATGATATGAACACTTCACACCATCATGTGACCGTCTCGATCCATCGACCTCGACTTCACTTGCCCTTCACCGTGCATCGGTCCATCGGCGCCTAGTCTTGCCCGAGCTTCACCATCGCATGGTCCTTCACTCCGAAGCCTCGACTAGCCCTTCACCTTCAACACCGGTCCATGGAGCCAAGCATCGTCTTGATCTTCATCTTTGATCACATGACATGTGTCATGCTTCATATGCAATAAGCTCATCATGTGGACAACCTTTCTCTAAATCAACCACTTAGATAAACAAGGTTAGTCCTAGGTTTCATCAATTAGCCAAAACCAAACTAGGGACTTTCAATCTCCCCCTTTTTGGTAATTGATGACAACCTCAACAAAGATGATTTTATAATAAAGATTTTGAACTTGTCATACTTGTCCAATCATTAAGCTCACAAGAGGGATTTGGACAACTATAGCAAGTTCGGTTTTGGTAGTATTGCTCCCCCTACATATGTGCATAGAGTTTGGATTTGAAGCTTTGCACATATGCATGGATAAAAGTGTGGGGAGAGTAATTCTACCAAAATGATGCTAAGGTGTAAGAAATGGACCTTTGAAGCGTGATACCAATCGGAGTTGCAATAAACACCATCCTTAGCACCATGAAGTAACTAGACACCCATCAAAAACTCAAGAACCTCATGAGATCAACATTATAAGCAAAGTTCTTGAACCACTTGTAAAGTAAGGGGAGTCTAGTTACAACCTATGCATGCTAGTAGATCATTTCATCATACAAGTCCTATACTAGCATTGCGCCACACAAGCAAGGAGACACTACTTGTATAAAACATTAAACTAGGTGCCATGAGCAAGTCATATGAGAATGCACAAACAAATGCAATAACTTTGTTCATGAGCTTGCTCCCCCTTCTTGTGTGCATCAAAATTTTATTTACCCCTTTATCATGTTCAATCATCTTTTTCTCTCCCCCTTTGTCAACAATTGCCCAAAAATGGGATCAAATTGTGGAGAGAAAATGACTTTGATGGAGTAAGCAAAACTTTAGTCAAATTTGGTTCAATCTAGACCACTTGCCAAAGACATTTAATTCGGTTTGAACCAAAGACAAGCTTCTTCACACCTCATGACAAGGGTTATCTTGCCTATGTTGAATTAAACACTTGTAGCAAATATTCTAGATTCAACACTAGGATTGCAAGCCCACAAACATGTCATATGTCACCACTAGATCAAGCAAAGCATAGAAGCAATAGTGGTAAGCATATATACATCAAACACATTTGATTTATCATGAATGCTCCAAATGCACCTTGTATGTCTACATGTGCTATCATAAGTATAATCCTAAGCATGAATGACATGTCACACAATGGTACCTTGCATTGTCGAAGGAGAGGCATGTCAAGTAGTGGTGGGGTGCATTCAACACATGTTTGAGAAATCAAGAATGTTCAACTCATTCCTTAGCTTGCAAAACCTTCTTTCATCAAGTGGCTTGGTGAGGATGTCGGCAAGTTGATCATCGGTGCCCACACTTTCAATGGAAATGTCACCCTTTTGTTGATGATCTCTTATGAAGTGATGCCTTATGTCAATATGCTTTGTTCTTCCATGTTGAACCGGGTTTTGTGTCATCTTGATTGCACTTTCATTGTCACAAAACAATGGCACATTCTTGAAGTTGATGCCATAATCCTTCAAAGTTGACTTCATCCAAAGCAATTGTGCACAACAACTCCCCGCACTAACATATTCGGCTTCGGCGGTAGAGATTGCCACACTATTTTGTTTCTTTGAGGACCATGACACAAGTGATCTTCCAAGAAGTTGACATGTACCACTTGTGCTCTTTCTATTGATCTTGCAACCACCATAGTCGGAGTCCGAATATCCAATCAATTCAAACTTTGACCCCTTGGGATACCACAATCCAACATCTCTTGTTTGCTTCAAGTACCTCAATATTCTCTTTGCGGCCGTGAGATGACTCTCTCTAGGTGAGGCTTGATATCTAGCACACATGCAAACACTAAACATGACATCCGGCCTTGATGCGGTGACATAGAGTAGGCTTCCAATCAAAGACCGATATTCCTTTTGATTCACCATATTGCCATCAAAATCACTATCAAGATTCCCATTGGTGCCCATTGGAGTTGAGATTGGCTTTGCATCTTGCATCCCAAACTTTTTCAACATGTCCCTTATGTATTTCCCTTGACTCACAAATGTCCCATTCTTCAATTGCTTGACTTGAAGACCAAGGAAATAGCTAAGTTCACCAATCATGGACATCTCAAACTCTTTTGCCATCATTTCACCAAATTCTTCACAATATGCTTGATTGGTTGATCCAAAGATGATATCATCAACATAGATTTGCACAATGAAGAGATCTTTACCAATCTTCTTGGTGAATAGAGTAGTATCAACCTTGCCCATAATGAACCCCTTGGAGTGAAGAAAAGTCTTCAATCTCTCATACCATGCTCTAGGTGCTTGCTTCAAGCCATACAAAGCTTTCTTCAACTTGTACACATGGTTGGGCTTCTTCTCATCTTCAAAACCGGGAGGTTGCTCAACATATACTAGCTCATTGATGATCCCATTGAGAAATGCACTCTTGACATCCATTTGATATAACTTAATGTTGTGGGCACATGCATAAGCCAATAGTATCCTTATTGCCTCCAATCTTGCCACGGGAGCATATGTTTCATCATAGTCAAGACCTTCAACTTGAGTATAGCCTTGTGCAACTAGTCTTGCTTTGTTTCTAATCACAACACCATCTTGATCTTGCTTGTTCTTGAAAACCCATTTAGTTCCAATGACATTGTGATCCTTCGGCCTCTCAACTAACTCCCACACATCATTTCTTGTGAAGTTATTGAGCTCTTCTTGCATTGCCATGATCCAATCGGCATCATCCATGGCTTCCTCAACTTTCTTTGGCTCTTTGGTTGACACAAATGATGCATACTCACAAATCATTGCCACTCTTGATCTTGTTTGCACACCACTTCCAATATCACCAATAACACTATCAATTGGGTGATCTCTTGCAACGTGTTGTGGTTGTAGCACTTGCACTTGATTGCTTGAGCTTGGTTGATCACTTGACTTGTCTTCATTTGATGAACTAGCACCATGATCTTGCACTTGAGCATTGCTAGCTTGCCTCAATGGAGAATTGAGCACTTCATCTTTATCATCTTGCACAACAACCACTTGCTTTGCTCTTATGTCACCAATGTCCATGTTCTTCATAGCTTCAACCAATTGAGTTCCTCCAACATCTTCTAGATTCTCATCTTCATCTTGTGACCCATTGGTTTCATCAAATTGCACATCATGGACTTCCTCTAGAGTGCCACTTGAGTTGTTCCAAACTCTATAAGCCTTGCTTGTAGTTGAATAACCGAGTAGGAACCCTTCATCACATCTCTTTTCAAACTTCCCCAATCTAGTGCCCTTTCTCAAGATGTAGCATTTGCAACCAAACACTCTAAAATAGTCAATGTTGGGCTTTCTTCCATGAAGTAACTCATATGGGGTCTTCTCAAGCAAAGTATGACAATAGAGCCTATTGATATAGTAGCATGCCGTGTTGATTGCTTCATCCCAAAATGATTGACTAACATTGTACTCATGAAGCATTGATCTAGCCATATCAAGCAATGTTCTATTTTTCCTCTCAACTAGGCCATTTGATTGTGGAGTGTACTTGGCCGAGAATTGATGACCAATGCCATAGTGATCACACAATTCTTCCATTCTTGTATTCTTGAATTCACTCCCATTGTCACTTCTCACTTTCTTGATTCTCATGTCAAACTCATTGTGAACTCTAGTGAGAAAGGTTTTGAAGGTGTCATACACTTCACTCTTGTCACTAAGAAAGAATACCCATGAGAATCTTGTGAAGTCATCCACTATGACAAACCCATACTTGTTGCCACCAATACTTGTGTATGTAGTTGGGCCAAATAGATCCATGTGCAACAACTCAAATGCTTTGCATGTGCTCATTATGCTCTTCTTTGGATGTGAGCTTCCAACTTGCTTCCCGGCTTGATATGCACTACACAACTTGTCCTTCTCAAATACAACATCTTTCAAGCCTTCAACAAGGTTGTGTTGTGTGAGCTTCTTCAATTGTTTCATGCCAACATGCCCAAGCCTTCTATGCCAAAGCCAACCCAAACTTGATTTTGATATCAAACATGTTGTCAAAGAAGCTTCACTAGTGTTGAAATCAACAAGATAGAGATTCTCATATCTAAAGCCTTTGAACACCAAGTTGGAGCCATCAAGAGAAACTACCTCAACATCATTTGCCCCAAAAATGCACTTGTAGCCTCGATCACAAATTTGTGCCACGGAGAGAAGATTGAAATCCAAGCTTTCAACTAGCATCACATTGGAGATACTCATGTCATTTGATATTGCAATCTTGCCCAAACCAACAACCTTGCCTTTCTTGTTATTGCCAAAAGTAATTGACTCAATGCCACTATCATTCTTCTCAATTGAATCAAACATTCTTGATGTGCCGGTCATGTGTTGAGAACACCCACTATCAATAATCCAATGCCTTCCTCCGGCTTTATAATTCACCTACAAGCAAATCAATGAAGCTTAGGTACCCATTTTTGCTTGGGTCCTTGTAGGTTAGTGACTAAGCTCTTTGGTACCCAAATTGCCTTCTTCTTTGGGCCAACAATGGGTGTACCAACAAACTTAGCTTGTACACCTTTCACACCCTTGGTAAGCACATAACAAGAATCAAAAGGTATAGCATTGTCAAGTTTCTTGTTTTGTTGCTTCTTGTTGCAATTTTGCTCTAGGTGCCCAACTTGCTTGCATCTATAGCAAAACCGACCATTGCTCTTCACAAAGCTAGGCTTTGGAGTTGCAAAGGCCGACTTGCCCTTCTTGGGGGTATAGCCCAATCCCTCTTTGTTAAGAGAGAACTTTTGGCTACCCAAGCACTTTAGCAAGCGGGCCTCACCACCATAGGCTTTGCCTAAGGCATGAGTGAGCTCATCCACCTCCTTCTTGAGAGTCTCATTCTCAACCATAAGTGTAGCATCACAAGTGAAGCCATCACTAGTAGTAGAGGTAGAGTTGGTGGTGGTGGTGGATGATGTGCTACAAGAAGGATTAGCATTTGTCATGATGATAGGTTGATAAAATGACTCATCAATGATGTCACAAGTAAGACCTATATCACATGATGCAACCACCACTTTCTTTGCTTGTTGCTCAAGGAGAAGTGAGTGAGCCTTTTCAAGCTTAGAATGAGCATCACCAAGTTTCTCATGGTCTACCACTAGACACTCATGAGTGGTCATAAGCTCACCTAGGGCTTTCTCAAGTATTGCTACTTTCATTGAGAGCTTCTTGCACTCCTTTTCCTTGGCAATAGCTATATCTCTAGTTTCTTGCATCAAGTCATATAATTGATCCTTAGAAGGTTCATCATCATCATCAACATTATCAACATCGTGAGCATATTCCATCTCACTATCATCATCACTATCATCATATTGTACCTTGGTTTCCTTGGCCATGAAGCACGATGGTGATGAAGAAAATAGTGAAGACTTCTTGTTGATGGCGATGGAAGCCATAGCCTTGTTGCTTGTATCTTCATCTTCATCATCATTGTCACTTTCCCAAGTGACCACAAATGCACCATTCTTGCCCTTCTTGAGTGTCATCTTGGCCTCATGCTTCTTCTTCTCAAACTTGCCCTTGATGTAGTTTTTCTTCTTCTCATATGGGCATTCGGCTTGTAGATGCTCGGTGCTATCACAATTGAAGCACTTTCTTGGTTGCTCTTGCTTCTTGAAGTTGTTTCTCTTGAAGCCTCTTCTCTTGATGAACATGTGTCCCATCTTCTTCACCACAAGAGCAAGTGCCTCATCATCAATCTCAAAGTCACCATCTTCCTCATTAGTTTCTTCTTCTTCAAAGATTGGTGCTTTGCCCTTGGAGGATGTGGCTTGGAATGCCACGGTCTTCTTCTTCTTCTCCTCTTCTACCTTCTCATCATCTTGATCAAATTTGTCATATGTCAAGACTTCACCAAGCAAATCATTTGGCTTCTTATTCTCAAGCCCATCTCTTTGTAGCATTAGCTTCAACATCTTGAAGCTCTTCGGCAAGCAAATCAAGAACTTGTGACAAAAGTCTTCGTCTTTTGTCTTGTGCCCCAAACTCTTGAGATCATTCACAATCACTTGTAGACGATGAAACATTTCAATGATAGTTTCATCCTCCTTCTTCTTGAAGTTCTCGAACTCACTCTTGAGTCCATATAGCTTGGCACTCTTCACAACCTTGGTGCCCTCATAGGTCTCACCCAACCTAGTCCACACTTCACTTGCAAGTTCCAAATCCTTGATCCCCTCAAACACCTTTGTATCAATGCCATTGTATAGGGTGTTGAGAGCCATTCTATTGCAAGTGATGTTGGCTCTATCTTCATCGGTGAGATGATCATTATCAAGAATAGCATAGTCATGCAATGTAACTTGCAAGACCCTCTCTTGTATTGAACCAAGATACATGATCATCTTTCTCTTCCAATGATCAAAAGAACTAACTCCATCAAACATAGGCGGTTTGCCCCCAACATGGTTGAACACAATTTGAGCCATCTTAACACCGTAGGATGTTAAGCCTTGCACTAAAACGGTGACCTCGGCTCCGATACCACTTGTAAGGTCCTAGATGGCTAGAGGGGGTGAATAGCCTATAAAAATTTCTACAAACTCACTAAGCAAACTTCGTTAGATACACAAACGGCGGAAAGCAAGTTTTGCTTAGCCTACTAGATGTTGCAAGCCTCCTATCCAAACAATTCTAGTAGGTGATCACTAGCACAAACAATAGCTACCACTAGTGATCAAGAGTTCTACCCACGGGATTTAATCTACACAAGGAGTGGTTCCCGACCGACCACACAAGCAATTCTACCCACGGGATTTAGTCTACACAAGTTGTGGTTCCCGACCGACCACGCAAGCAATTCTACTTTGCAAGAAAGTAATCAAAGTAATACAAGATAGGGTAGGAGCGTGTTATACCAACGCGTAGAGTCGAGGTTGACAATCACCAATAAGATGAACAATCAATCACAATCGGCAACACACAAAGGATGATGACCAATCACCGGGAGACAAGATGAACACAATGATTTATCCCCGGATGTTCACTTGGGCACCGCCAAGCTACGTCACCCGTTGTGTCGACCAACACCTAGATGGTTCCTCGGTGTGACCCTCAAGTCACTAGCCCCTCAAGGCTCGCCCCGCAAGGCACCGCAAGACACCACTCTCAAGCGAGGTACTCAACGACACGCGCAATCCACTAGGATGCTCTTCGTGATCCCCACGAGGTGAGCTCAAACCTCTCACAATCAACCGGAGGTGGCCAAGAACAATCACCTTCTCTTGCCAATGCCTCCAACAATCTCCAAGCCGGCTAGGAGCGGTACTCTCCAAGAGTAACAAGAAATCCACCAGCAAAACCACAAGTGCCACTAGATGCCCTCAAGCAATGCAATGCACTAGGTGATCTCTCAATCTCACTTTGGATTCACAATCAAGCAAGAGAGATGAGAGGGAGAGTGTTTCTTCAGCTCAAAGGATGAATGAATGAGTTGGGAGAGCCAAGAGAGAGAGCCAAGCCCGGCCACCCATCTATTTATAGCCCAAACTCTTCAAACTAGCCGTTGCCCCCTGGCGACGCGTCCGCGCAGCCGCCGGACGCGTCCCGCTCCGCCCGCGCGCCCTAGACGACCGTTGGCGCCGCGGCCAACCACGTGCCGCCACGTCGGCGTCCGGCGCGGCGTCCGGCGCTCGCCGTTGCGCGTCCGGCGCTCGCCGTTGCGCGTCCGGCGCCCGCGTCCGACAGACCGGCCGAAACTCAGAAGTTTCTGGTCCGCGTCCGCCGGCCGCCGGACGCACGACCCGCGTCCGCCGCCTTCAGATGGCCCAGTAGCCTCGCGCCGAAGTCCCAACACGTCGGACTCTACACAGTGAACGGCCCGCGTCTGCCGCGTGCGTCCGGCGCGCGTCCGACGCGCGACACTCGCTCACGCCAAGACACAATGCGCCGGACGCGTCCCGCGCCCTCGCTGCCCGGCGCCGTCAAAACTTTGTTTTTTCAGCCCGTCGTGACGCCAACTTCTCGAACATGCTATCCAACAAGTATACCAACTTGATCAACAAAGATAGCATGAATTCAACCAAATTTTGCATCCGGCGCAATAGAAAATATGCATCCATTTTTCTCGAAAGCGCCGAATCCCCTCACGAGCTCGGCGGGAGGAAGAGAGGGACCCAAACCCATCTCTACCCTGCAAACCACAGCGCACCAAAATGCCACCTTTGTAAATGTGCCAACACCACCAAGTGTACATCTCCATGTGCTTGTGTGTTAGCTTTTCACAAACATTTCCCAAAGGTTAGGTTAGCTCACTAGGCCCTACATGCAATGCACTTCATGAATTCACCTAGTGGCACCCGTGCGTCGAATAGCCGATAAGACTTCCCCTCTTAATAGTGCGGCTATCGATCCTAAACCACTCACCCTCTATGGTGTCTTGAGTGCAAAACAAAATGGCCCTATCGGTTATACCTTTGCCTTGAGCCCATTTTGTTCCTCCAAATGATATGAACACTTCACACCATCATGTGACTGTCTCGATCCATCGACCTCGACTTCACTTGCCCTTCACCGTGCATCGGTCCATCGGCGCCTAGTCTTGCCCGAGCTTCACCATCGCATGGTCCTTCACTCCGAAGCCTCGACTAGCCCTTCACCTTCAACACCGGTCCAAGGAGCCAAGCATCGTCTTGATCTTCATCTTTGATCAAATGACATGTGTCATGCTTCATATGCAATAAGCTCATCATGTGGACAACCTTTCTCTAAATCAACCACTTAGATAAACAAGGTTAGTCCTAGGTTTCATCAATTAGCCAAAACCAAACTAGGGACTTTCGGCGGGAACGGCGCCGAGCCTCGCCCGAGCCGAGCCCCAACCCCTCCTCGGGATATGGAGGTCGACTCCTCCGTCGGGCAAAGGGTCGAGGACGGGGAGGCCCGAGCTGCCGCTCGAGAGGGGGCGCTCGAGGAGCACCCCGCCGTCACGCAAGAGGAGGAGAAGGCGGAGGAGCCGGTGGAGCGGCAGGCGGGGCCGGTGGTGCAGTCTGCCGCCGCAGACGGCGAAGAGCGTCAGTTGCAAGCGGAGCAGCAGGCGGCGTTGGTGGAGCAGCAGGCGGAGCCAGTGGTGCAGCAGCCCTCTGTCACGGGTGGCGATGAGCGCCAGGACGTCGAGCGAGAGCTCCATCTGGTGCCGTACCAGGCGCCTCTGCAGCTGTTGGTTGACCTGGTGCCCCACCTCGTGCCCGACTCGGAGACGGGCGAGGTGAGGTTCGAGGTCATGACCGACGCCGACCAGTGGGAGGAGGCCCAAAGGAAGCTGACGGCGGCGGCCATTGTTGACAGCCACATGCGGTCGGTCGGCCTTGGTCCCACCGAGCCCACTGACGTCTCTATCGAGGAGCGGAGGCGGATTGAGGCGCGGGCGCTCGCCCAAGAGGCATCCTCCTCCTGGAGTCAGCCGCAACGCCCACCTACCCTGGCCGAGCGGGTGGTGACGGCGGATGTCGACCTGGAGGCGGTGAGGAGACTCCACTCCTCCGTTGACAAGGAGATGCGGGAGGAGTTCCCTCTTTGGGAGAGGCCGCCACTGGTGCTCTCCGACCCCCTTGACCACGAGGCGCCCCCGATCGTGATGAACGATCAGAAGGAGCTTGAGGCGCACGTGGAGGCCGAGGAGCGCCGGCAATGGCTCAAAAGCGCCTTGAAGACTGCTTTGTCGCTCGTTTCGGAGGACATGCCCCGGCTTTTCTCTGTGAGTGCCTTTGAGTTCGGTTGCTTGCCCTTTTGGTCTATCGCGTTTTATGTTCTAACATTTCCCCTTCGAGGCTCAGGCAACACAGAGTCGCTCTTATGCCAAATCCGTGCATGTCCGTGCCACGCAAGAGAGCGAGCACGAGATCCGGCGGTACGTGCGGATGGGGCAGGAGGCTGAGGGCGAGCGGCACCGCTTTGCTCGGCTCCTTCGAGAGGCTAATGCCGCCCTGGACGCCGCCAAGGAGGACGCCAAGAAGGCTCAAGATGAGCTTGCTCGGGTGGCGCAGGAGGCTGAGGTGGCATAGCGGGATGCGGGCGAGAAGCTTGCCCAAACCGCGCAGGAGGCCGAGACCGCTCGTCAGAAGTACGCGCAGCTGCACGAAGCCTTCGAGCAGCTCAAGAGGGATGCAGCTACGGCGCTGCAGGGCTACAAGGCCAAATGCCGAGACATGGAGCAGCTCCAGAAGGACAAGGCCAACGTCGAGGCGTTTGCAAAGGAATTGCAGGCGGCGGTCACCCGGGAAACTGCCGAGAAGGAGGCCCTTGCCAGCGCGCTCGAAGCGGAGAAAGTGCGGGCGAGCGGTCTCCAGACGGAGGTGGTTAACTTCCGTCAGGTGGTGACGGACAAGGACCTTGCCATCCAGGGCGCCGGCAAGGCTTATGAGGAGCTGCGGATGGAAAAGCGCGACGTCGAGCGCGCCCTCCAGAGGAAGGAAACTGAGCTCGCGCGGGCGCTCGAGCGCGAGCAAGGGCTCTCGACCCGCTGCACCCGTAAGTGCTCGAGTCCTTTAGTCCTTTTTTCGTGTGTGATTCATGCGTGTTGCTCGAGTACTTGATTGAGTACTTGATTCTTGTCGTCCTTTTTCAGGTTTGGAGGCAGACCTGGTGGACGCGCGTGAGTACGCAAAGTCAACCCATGCACTGGCTGACGGCGTGCTCTCAGCCAAGGGCCACATTACCGGCGCCATCGACACCCTTAGCGCCAACTGGGCCTTCCCGCCGGTGGTGGACGTCGAGGGGCCGGATGCTGGCCAGAGCTATGCTAGCCGGGTCCATGAGTTCGGCGCCTCTCTGCGGGGTCGTATCCAGGAAGCCCTTGTCTTTGCTGCGCGCCGGACGATGGCCATCTTCTACTCGGGGTTTAGCATCTCGAGGGAGGACGCCCGGGCCGGGATGGAGGCCGTTGCGAGCGGCTTCACCTACGCCGAGGGTGAGCAAGAAGGAGGGGTCAACCCCCGGATCGAGCAGCTCAAGGCCGAGGCTGAGGAGCCGGGCGCCCGTCTTGGAGGTGATCTGCTGCGAGAAGTCCTCCCGCCTGACGTGGAGTAGTTTTTAGCCGGCCTGCGAGCCGAAATCTGGGCAACAAGGCCCATGTAAACGAAATACATTAGGATTATCGTGATGCCATGGCCCGAGGGACCTCAAACACTTGTTCGTGTTTACACGAAAGAAGTTAAGCTTCTTTTGTTCCCGAGCGGTCCTATTTCCTGACTCGTTTCGAGCTTTGCCTTTGACTTAGGAGTTAGATGTGTGCTCAAGCTCCTCGAGGGGTGGAGTAGTGAGTGGGGATGCCTTAGCCCAGAGGCGTGGGCGAGCCCCCGGCTCGACCGGTTCCGTCCCCTTAGGGGCTCGAGCCGTTCTTCCTACCTTAGTCGCGGAGCGCACTCGGAGCGTGGGAGGAAAAGGAGGCGTCGAGTTTTCGAAAAGAGAGCGCTTTTCGGGGACTTTTTAGGGGGTACCCCCTGTTAGCCCCCGAGGAAGGCTCAACCTTGTAGGAGCAAAGGCGCGTCTACCTTAAAGTTACGAGCGGAAACGGAAAAGAACTAAAGCGCATCGGAATGTTTCCTAGTTGCTTTTATTTCTCGAGCCGCTCTTATTTCCACTGGCCCGACTGTTCTGCTTCTTGACGTGAGTGCTGGACGCACGCTTGAGTCCCTCGAGGGGGGGGGGAGCAAGTGGGAGCACCTTAGCCCAGAGGCGTAGGAGAGGTCCCGGCTTGGCAGCCCCCGACCCTTTGAAGGGCTCCAACGCGTTTCCTACTCTGTCGTGAAGCATACCTCGAGGAGTAGAAGGAAGAGAGGCGTCGAGGGGTGGAGTCGACTCTACCTCAAGTTACGAATGAAAGTAAAAGTACTGGGGTTGCGGACTTTTTATTCATTCATGGTGCGATATGCGTACATAAATACGGAAATGTACAAGGCCTCGAGGCCTAGGGGTAAGAGTGACGTAGCTGCTTGATGCTTCATGTATCGGCGAGGGTCGATCCCTTGCTGTCCATCGGCTCGTGCGTCCCTGGCTTCACCATTCGTCATGGTGGTCGAAGTCGAGGTCGAAGGTGCCGAGTAGAAGGGCGTGACTCCGCGCGCGGCTCGTCCTCGGCCGCCGTCTCGTGGCGTTGATGGCGTGGCGCCTTGGAGCTGGGGTGCGCACGAAGCCGCTGTCTTGAGATGCTGGCCACGTTGGCTCAGAATCCACAGTAGCGCGCAGGGGAGCCCCCGGGCCGTCCTCGTGCGGACTCATGGTGGCGTGCATCCCGGCGGAGTAAGTTACGGCGGCGTTGGTGAGGCCGAACGAGAGCCGCCGACGGGCCTCGTAAATCCCGTGCGGCAGCAGGTTGGGTGGCGATGGCGGTGCGCACGCTGAGGGGGCCGCGCCAGGCTCCCTTGACGCGCGCATGGTGAAGGTGGAGTCGGCGTCCTGACGGAGGCTTGCCGGCTCGCTTCCCGCCCCTGGGCGTGAGTTGGATAGGTCCCCTGCGGGGAGACCCGCATCCAGCGCCGGGGACGGGGGAATCGCAGATGGCGTCTGCCCGGGCGCGGGTTGGCGATGACGACGGCGCCGACGGCGCCTCCTTCTGGGAGGAGAACCGTGGCGGCGTGAACGGCGCAGCGCCCCTCCTGAACGTGGGGGCGCGCTGCGGCCTCCGCTCGCGTCTCTGACCGAGATCAGAGTTATGTCGTGGCCCGAGCCGAGCGACATGAACTCCAAACTCCCAAACCAGATGATCGTGGCGCGCGGAAGCGAGGAAGTGGAATCTGCCATCCGGAAGAAAAGCGGAAAATCGTTCGTAACACACGCTGCCCCTACCTGGCGCACCAACTGTCGGTGTTTCGTACCCCGGGGGGTATAACACCAACGAGTAAATTTCTATGCGTGCTCCCTAATCCGGATGGTGATGCAAGAAGAACACAAGTGTTTATCCTGGTTCAGGCAAAGAATGCCCTACGTCCAGCTGTGGGGGGTGATTTGTATTATCTTGCACCGAAGTGCTTGTACAGGGGTGAATACAAGCGGGACTTAGCCGTGAATGAGTGTGTGAAAAAGTGGGAACGTGTGTGCGTAAAAGCCTCCCCTAGGCTAGGCCCTGGCATCCCCTTTTATAGGCCAAGAGGAGGCTCAGGAGTATAGAGTAGATAGGGCTGTCGTGGGCATGACGTCGAGGTACATGCGCCATGTCGAGTCGTCGAGACTGTAGACGCTCCCTTTGGTCCGGTTCGAGCCTGTAGCAGCGTGGGCAATGATGGCCTACTCGTCCTCCTCGATCGTGGGCTGACGTAGTCGAGGTATGGTGCAGGCGTAACCGAGCACGTGCGCCCGGAAACCCCGCGGTATGGTCGTCGAGGTGGGAAAGACAGGGCACTGTGTGCCCCATGCTCAGGTCCTGTCCATCACCACTCCTCGAGCGGTTGGGGGCTGCCTCGAGAGGGCAACGATCCGAGGGACGGGACGGGACGACGTAGTTGGTGGTACGGAGGGTTGACAATAGCGTTTGGAGGGAGTGCCGTACGAGGCACAGTGCAAAGCATGGCTTAACAGTAGCGCCTGCCATCCTCGAATCCGGGAGATAGGCAGCGTAATGGTGAAGCGACCGGCGTACGCTCCACTATTGCGGGTTCTGTAGCCATGGGGTTAGGTGGTGTCAGTGTACGTCGGCGCTGTTCGAGCCCTGTAGCCATGTGCGAGCTCTGGACGGGCAATGATTGAGAGCGGACTCGAGCGACTGCTCGCTCGAGCGTTCTCCGTCCCGCTCGAGCGGTTGCTCGCTCGAGCGGTTGTCGTCGTCGCCTCGAGCGGTCGTACGCTCGAGCGGTTTCCGTACTTCTCTCTCGAGCGGGTGAGCGGCCACTGCTCGAGTTTAGGAGGTTCTGAGGCTTTGTGGGCCTGATAGTGGGCCGGCCCAGTATGAGTAGGATTACGGGGTTCTCTGGTCAGTTAGCTTTTGGGATTTTTAGAGAGGGATGAGGCCGATTTGCTCATCTCTAATTCGCCCAATTTAGGACCCCCTAATCTAGGTATCCGACAGTAATGGTGGAAGCGACTGGTGGATGGTCCACTATTACAAGCCCTGTAGCCATGGAGTTAGGCGGAGTCGGTGTACTGCGGCACTGTTCGAGCCCTGTAGCCATGTGCGTGCTCTGGGTGGGCAATCATTGTAGGTAGACTCGAGCGGTCGCTCGCTCGAGCGCTCTCCGTCACCGCCCGAGCGGTTGCTCGCTCGAGCAGTTTCCGTCACTGACTCAAGCGGTCGTTCGCTTGAGCGGTTTCCGTACTTTCTTCTCGAGCGGGCGGGCGGCTGCTGCTCAAGTCGGTGGGCCTTGTGGTTTTGTGGGCCTTATTTGCGTGTCGGCCCAGTTCGAGGAGGAGTGGAGGTTTCTTTAGTTAGTTTTTTCGGGGGATTAGAGATGAGTCAGGTAGGTTTGCCTGTCTCTAATCCACCTAGTTTAGGACCCCCTAATCTAGGTACCCGACAAGGGTGAACTACACATTTTTACAGCACATACTAAGAGGCACGGGAAAATAAAAAAATATTTTTGGGTTTTTTGGGTTTTTATATATATATATATATATGAGAACAAGAATTAAACATGCTAAAAAGAAATAAAAATTACTTGAAACTAAATATGCCATGCAAGATATCTTTGGGGGTCCTCCCCCAAGCTTGTGTGAAGCTCACTGTCCAGGGTGATATCCCATGAACCTCCAGAACTCCTCCTGTTGAGCCTGGTCTTGCTGCATTTGTGCACTCAAACCGTCCCACCTCTGATCCATGTGTGCCTGCCACTCGTGGGTCTCCTGCACAAATGAGGTGAGAGAGTGCCGTATTTCACCCGTTTGTATCCGGGCAGCTCTCTCCGATGCGGGTGCCGAGGGCCTCTATCTCGGGGTTGTGTCGTGGCTGGACGGGTGGTGGAACATCCTCGTACCGCGCCCGTGGCGCTCCCACTCGTCCATGCCTACCTCGGCCCACGCCTCTGTGGTCGGTGCAGGAGGCACAAACTGGTCCCAGCTCCCGCTGCCCTGTGGAGCATACCTCGTGTAATCCTGGTAAGGGGTCCATTGTTGTTCAGGCTGCGAGGAACTGGGGCCTGCTTCATCCCCTGCCCTGCCTCGTCGTGTCCTGCTAGTAAGTTCTTCCCTGCGAATATCTTCAGCAGTCTTGAGCACAAAGGTTAGTGACTGGCAATTACCCAAATAGTAATCCGGGTTAGGTAACCAGATCCTATTTTCGTAGCCAGGGAAAAAGAAATAGAGCTCATCCTTTGTGCCGTGGGTGGTCAACGTGTGCCCTTGGAGCAAGGTGGTCAAGTCGCAAATGGGTCGAGGAATAGGAATGTACTCAACAACCTCACCCTCTAAAATACCCATCGAATTGGCAACACGAGTGACCAGAGAGGTGCACAAGACCGGGTACTTGTTGCGAACTATGTCTTGCCAATGATGAACGATCTCCCTCACGGGTGATACCTTGATTTTCTTGACAATGGCATAGAGCAACTTAAGTTCGGCTGTGCGCACCCATCTAACCATACTAGTGGGGAAGAAAACCATGGACATCCAATGATGCATAAATCTCAAGGTAGGATGATGGATTTGGGTGTTCTGGGGTTTAAAAGATCGAAACTCAACTCTCCCAAAAATCTCTTCCCAAAACTTGTTTCGATCAAGACCGATGGTGGCGAAATCAAGATCGAGGAAGCATCTTCGGTTAAAACCCAAATGAACACTGAGTTCTTTCCAAGTAAGCTCATGCTCCTCGTTGAACAAGCGAAAAATCACACCATCGTCGGTTTCTAGCAAAGTGCTTAGGAACTGTATGGTTAGGAGGCGTGAACCTTGTTCCTCGATGGGTTCAACATCCTCCCAACCAACAGACCTCCACACAAGATCGAATTCATCATCCATACCTATGCGGTGGAGGAGGTTGGAGTCATAGACTTGCGTGTGGAGGAAGAGACGATCCTTGAGGTGGAAGTAGGCTTGCATCTCCCGACCTTCTTCCAGGTCGAGGTACAGCTTGTCCTCCTCATCCATGACTTGCTCTTGTGGCGCTTCCGGCGCCACCTCTTCCTCTCTGGCTCCCTCAACCTCCTCGGGCTGCCGCTCTTCCACGGGGGCTTCGGGAGCTTGAGAGCTCGACTCGCTGAGGCGACGCTTGGAGCGTCTCCTAAGCAAGCTCCCGATTCCTGCCATGGCTCACAAGTAGGGAGAGCTTCTTGGGTTTGAAGGGTTAGTAGAGAATGAAATTCTACACCCAAGAGTGCTCTTGCCACTTGCTCTACACAAAATATGTTGGAAAAATTGCTTGAAGAATGAAGTGGGGAAGTGAGAGGAGTGAAAGTGTGTGAGTGTGAGAGGGGTGAAGCTCCTCCGCCGGCTCCTCCTCTATTTATAGGCCAAACACCCGGCCATGAGGGTGGGAGCAACGGCTCCTAGCCGTTGGGCGCTGGCAGCAGGGCAGGGCTGCCTCGGCTGGCGCGGCCGCGCCCTCGGTGTGCGCGCGCCAGGCCGGGCCCGCTGCTTTCGCCCCCTTTGCGTGTCGTCGCCCCCAACGGCTATTTCAAAATTTTGGCCGTTGGGGGTTGGTGGCCCGGCCCAAATCTTCCCGAATTTTGAAATTCCAACAAATTTTGATCAAAAATATTTTTTTCAAAAATTATTTTAAAAATAATTTTCAATAACGAAAAAAAATATTCCTTCTAACTAACTAATTTTTAGAATTTTTTGGGACAAAAAGTTTTGAAAATAAAAATTATTTTATTTGCTCACAAAAAAGTGAGTGCAAAGAAAATACTTTTATAAAATAAATAAAAACTTTGTAAATAAAGGTAGATTTTTTTTTTTTTTTTTTCGATTCGCGGGTTTCCGACGGCCGGGGCTCACCAATTTAAAGTCCGTTGAGCGGGACTTTCTCCCTCATCAATTTCTCGCTTGATGATTCACCCGGCCCGGGAGAATTGGGTCTAGATTTCTTCGCCTTGGGTTGCCGCTTCTTTGGCGGGTTCTTCTTTGCTTCTGCTGGTTTGGGATAGCCATTAAATCGAGGGTTGATCACCTTCGCGTTGAAGTGGAAGCTGGCTATTCCCTTCCCAACGTATATTGCTGCCTTGGTAGTGTAGAGGAATGGTCGCCCAAGGATGAGTTGTCCCTCGTCTGTGTCTCCGGTGTTTTGGACGATGAAGTCCACTGGAACGTACTCATCCTGGATCCTGATCAGGATATCCTTTGCTATCCCCTCGGGCCGTGTGATAGTCCGGTCTGCCATTTGCATCATAAATGCTGGAGGGGACAGAGGTCCTCCCAGCAATTTTTCATATGTCGCTTTAGACATCATGTTCACACTGGCTCCGAGGTCGCAATAGGCATTATCAATGACATGTGGGCCTATTGCGATGGTGATAGTCGGGTGGCCAGGGTCTCCTTTCTTTTCCAAGACAGAGCCCCAACTGGGACATGGCTTACCAGGCCATGTCGAGATCATGTTAACTGTTTCTAGTGCGATCTCGGGCTGCCCGGGTATTCCTCCTGGGCCACTATTACTTGGGAGAGATGCAGCTATCTAGGCTAACTGTGTTTCTATCATTTTGTTGAAGCCCAGCTGATCTCTAACAGCAGAAGATAAGCCTTCTATCTTATCATTGATGCTTCCAAGAACTTTGTCATTGTCGAGCATCTTTTTGGTCAGATTTTCATTGATCTTGGCTTGCCCAAGGACTAGATCTTTGAATGAAGGCTGACTCGAATTATAATTGGAGTTATAATTCGAATTACCTTGGAATGGTGGTCGTGAATAGCCACTATTTCCTCCTTGTTGTTGGCGGAACCCGTTGTTGATATATGCTGCTTCTTCACGGGTTTTAGGACAGTCACCTCCTGAATGGCCAACATTACCACAGACTTCACAAGTTATGCGAGAGTCCATGGTTTTGACGGAGTCGGGCGTGCTAGCTATAGCACGTTCTTCCATCTTCTCGAGGAGTAGCTCTATTTTAGCGGCAACCATGTCAGTCTCCTTGACTGTGTGCATGCCTTTTGTTGCTTGGTTGGGGTCCTATCTTCCCCCAAGCTTGGTTTTCCACCATTTTATTGATCAAAGCCGTAGCTTTGTCAAGCGTGAGTGATAGGAATGCTCCTCCAGCGGCATCGAGGTGCCCTTTTGACATGGGTGTTAACCCATTGTAAAATTCTCGGAGCACGACCAATTCTCCATCCCATGATGAGGACAATCTTGAATATAATCTTGAAGCCTCTCCCATGCTTCAGGGATGGGTTCGTGCTGAGTTTGCTGGAAGTTGGTAATTCTTCCTCTCAGGGCATTTGTTTTGCCCATGGGGAACAATTTGGTGAGGAATGCCATGGAACACTTGTTCCACGTGCTCACTGCTTCTCTGTCCTTGTAAAACCACTGTTTCGCCTTCCCTGAGAGGGAGAAGGGAAACAGACGGAGCCTGATCACATCAGCAGATACGTCCTTGATGATGACTATGTCACAGAGCTCCATGAAGCGCTGCAAATGAGCATTTGCATTCTCATTGGGTAGTCCAGCGAATGGACTTGACTGCACCATCGTGATGAGTCCAGTCCTGAGCTCAAAGTTCTTCTCCGCTGCATCGACAATGGGCCCCGTGGGCACATGAGCGACAGCGGGAGCTGAGAACTCACGGATTGACTTCTGGGCCATCTTTGATGGTGTGGGTGGTATCTTGGTTCAACTGTCGGCGGAGCTGCCCTCGGATTCGTATAACGATTCGGCAAATGAACCGATCTCGCACTATCCTGTTTTCATCCACAACGAGACGAAAACATGAAAGTTAGCTCGCATAGACTAGGTCCATTTCTAATGAAGTCAACTCATATCCATGTTTATGCTAGATTCTTTTCAACCAATGCCTTCCCCGGCAACGGCGCCAGAAATGCTTGTTGGCATTTCTTAACGCAATCACTAGAATTGTTACATCCCAGTGGTCACACCAAGAAACGCCAGGGTTGATAGTTGTGTTCTAAAGATATAGTTATCCGCAAGCGCACGGATCTATCATTGTAGCATTTCACCCGGGGAGTATTCTCAGGGTATCGTTATTTATATTTCCCGTAGGAAGGCATGGTGTAGATGTGTCTGAACATGGATATGGATGATTGACTTCATGTCATTGAAATGAGACTCTAAGTACTATACGGGGTAAGTATAAATGGTTTTGCAAGATAGTGGACACACATTTGGCCAAACTCAAGGATAAAGAATAAAAGAAAGAATAAACGAATGAACGAATAAAGAATAAACCTAAGCGGAGCAGGTAGGTCAATTGTAGCTATGTCCTGAACAGCTAAGTCATATAGTCTATAGGGTTAGAGACAGATCAGAGCCTAAGATAACAGGGAGACCCCCACAGCTGGCGACCAGCCAATAGAGGCATTTACGAACTCCTACACGACATACGGACGTGGGGGATTACAAAGGACGGACAGGGCTTGTAACATCCCAAAAATCCGAACTACAAAATTTTTTTTTCTGAATAAACCCATGTTTGTTGTTGTCGTGTACGAAACCCTATTAGTTCGCATACAAAGTACCTTTGTTTAGTTGTTAAGCATTGCGATGCAACAACATCACATGTGTCTTAATATAGTCCTTAAGCCACATGTGATTAGGACCTTAGGGAAACCCCCTATACTTAAGGATGAGAGTCCATGACCAACCACTCAATGCAGTATGCCCTAGTGATAGCTCCTAGGATATGAACCTAGACCCTAGTAATCCTATGCTAGATTTAGTAGCGATGTCACCTAGGTGTAATGTGTATACATGTACACCGCCTATAGTATAAACCCTACGATCGACTACTGGCCTAACTAGAACTAACCGGTGGTTAGTGTTACCACACCAACCCCTGACATAGTACCCTAGACCCATGGCCTCGACCCCACCTATGAGAAGTTTTGAGCTTAAACCATAGGTCATAGTCAAGGATGCTATCCCCATCTTGGTAGTCAACTACTTGACCCTAGTAGCACCATGCTAATCCATGTAAGTACCTCTACCCCCAAGAATGTAGTTGCTTAACTACATACGTCGATAATAGGAGCTGCCTACCTCAGTTTGACTAGCTAGCTAACCACTCTGATGGATAGACCCCACTAGACCACCCTAGTGAGAAAACCCACTGGCTATGCCAAATTAGAGGGACGTGCCCTAACCCCATGCCTATAACCTAGTGAACCCTCACGTCGCCATAGAATTATATGGAGTATGCTTAGCAGTTAGACTAAGGTATAACTACCTAATTGTCCACCCATAATCTAGATGCCTAGCCAACCTAGATAGAGTATCTAGTGCTAACTCTAGAGGGAACAATATGCCACATAGAAGCCTACCCATGGTCGCATGTTGGATTCAACATAGCATTACACCTCACCACTTCATAAGCCATTGTCTTCGACAAGTTACACATGCCACCCAAATGGGTACCATACCACTATAGGGAAGCACTAGTGGAACACGTGATAGATCCTAAAATTAGTTAAGCATTACAACATCTATGTGTTGCCTACGAGGATCACTCTCAATGTTCTTGATTCGGCTTTTATTTGGATTTTTGTATTGCTTAAACAAACCAACACATGCATATAAACATTTATTTATATAATAAATAAATGTACCATTATGGGACTTATATCCCCACAAGCCTATGATCAAACTATGACCACCATGAAGAAATGTGCAAGGTTATCTATGCCTCACTCAAGTGCATAGAGTCTAAATATAATTACAAAAGAAAACAGAAAAGAAAAAGGAAAAGAAAAGGGAAGCAGGATGGCAATGGCCATTTCGGCCTACCATTTCGGCCCAAACGATTAGCCTGGCCCGCTAACCCTTCTCCCTTTCCTCCTTTATTTTTCCAGCCGCGACAGCCCAGCTCGGCCCGCTGGAGTTTCTTCTTTCCTTCCCACCTGAGCCGGCCCACATCTTTCCTTCCTCCTTCTCTTCTTTACCCCCGGCCCAAGCATGCCAGCGGCCCGATCAGCTCTCCCCACGTGAAGACGACGGGACCAGCCGCTGTCGCTGACGTGCGGACCCCGCCGTGGACCCCGCCTGTCATACCCTTCCTCTTTTCCCCTCTCTGCCTCGCGCGCGACCGGGAAAAGCAGAGCAAGCCGTACCCGCCCGCGGATTCCACACGCAAGCCACCGCCACCGCTCGATCCTCCCACTTCTCGATCAAACGCCCGCGCGCACGCCACCTAAGCCGGCAAAACCTGACAGAGTCACGCTGCGCCGTGGGGATTTTCCTCTCGCGCCAACGGCCTCGCCAGCGCACATGCGCCTGCCGGCCACCTGTTTCCCCTCTTTCTTGGCCTCGAAGCCGAATTGGCGAGTTTCGCCGACAGCTGGAACCCACAGAAGCCGCGACAGCGACCCACCAAGCCATCGGGAGCCGCCTGATCGCGCCTGCGGCCTTGATCACCGTCCGCCGGCCGAGCTCGCCACCTGCCCGTGCTCCATGATGCCGCCACGTCGCCGGCTATCACATCACACGGCCACGGACGCCGAGATCCCCTGCGAACCCTAGCTCAGCTCGACTATAAGAAGCCCCACGCCGCCGCCGCTCCCTTGCCCTCTTCCATGTAGCCGCCGCCACCAAGCTCTCCACTTCTCCATTCCAGCGCCACCGTCCATGCTCGCCGCAGCGCAGCAGCAGCTCCACGCTCCGCCTCGAGCCCGCGCCGCGATCACGACCGCCGAGCAGCAGGACGCCCTCGACCTCGCCTAACCAACGTCGCCCTCTCCAAGCCGCCGGACCGGAGCAAGAAGAGCGCACAGGAGGAGGAGCTGCTGCCGACGAGGGGCCGAACCGTGAGCATCTGCGCCATGACATCGCCATCGCGGCGCTACCCCGAGCATCTCCTTCCTCCACCGCGCTGGTACGCCGGCATGTCCGCTTTTCCAAATCCCGGCCTTGCTCTTCCTAAGCCATGGCGCTCCACCACAAGCGCGTAGGCCGAGCCCTCACCCGGCTCTTGGACACACGCACGACACGAGCACGGACCGGCCCTGACCACCAGTTCGCGGCGCCACCACACGCCATCCTGGACCTGCCCGCCATGCTCGCCGCCATGGCCGAACCATGCCATGCGCGCGCCGCCGTTCCCCGGCAAGATAGCTCACCTCGGACGCGTTGGACCCCCGGACCTTGACCGCCGTGGCTAGGCGCATCCCATGCGCGCGCTACCGGCGGGGGATGTCCGCGGGGAGACCTTTTCCCCTTTTCCACCAGAGGCCATGGCCGCCCGGGGCGCCCTTGGGCACCACCGTGGCGCGCTTGCGCCGGCCGGTTCCGGCAGCTTCGACCCTCGAGGTCGCGCCGTCGAGCCGCGCCGCGGCCAGGTGCACCCCGCGGCACCTCCGGGTGGGAAGATGGAGCCTTGAGTGCTCCCCTGGGCGCCTCGTCGCGTGCCGCCGCCGCGCTGCGCCGTTATCATCCGACTCTGGCCGCCTCGCCCGTCGGGGTCGTGCCGTAGAGCGCCGCCACGAGCCTCCGCACCCAGCCGAGAAGAAGATGGAGGCTCCTGGAGCCGTTTGCTGCTTGTGCCGAACGCCGCCGTGCCGCCGGCGCCGCCGCGTGCCTCCACCGCGTGTGGGCGCCGTCGTGCTCCTTGGCCGCCGCCGGCAAGGCAGACGGGGTCGCTGCGCTGCCAATTGAAAAGCCGCACCCCCAATTGAACCGGGAACCGCTCGTTAGCCCTTCGCCGCCGGCCGCCCTTGTGGCGACGCTGCTGCTGCCGATGCCGGCCGCACAGGAAACCCCGCGACCTGAGATGGGGCACCCGCCGTAATGTCCACGCCGCCGCGGAGCCGGTGCGCTCGCCGGAGTGGTTCGGGAACCGCCGGAGCGCCGTGTTGCGCCGCCATGCCGCCGCCGGCGATGTCCGTGCGGCAAGACAGAGCAAGAGGAAAGGGAAAGGAAGGAGATGGAGTCGGGTGGGGAGGACATGGTCCATGTGGACCGAGCCCCTGTTGGTGGGTCCACTATTGCCTGTCCACCGTGCGCCTGATTCCATGAACCGAGCCCCACCTGGAGATGATCCCGTGGACCTGGACTACATGGACCAAGAGTGGGAGACAAGGAGATGGACACGGTCCATCATGAACCACCCCTGCGGTCCGTAGACCAACAACAGCAGGTCCACCATGAACCAGCTTCGTGGATCACAGCCCGCCCTGGATCCGGATGAGCGACGTGGCAAGTCGGCAACGCGCCACGTGTTGGGCCGAGCCCGGCCCAAGTCCAGCCCAGTCGGCCCACTGGCGGCCCATCTCAGCCCATTAGAGGCCCATTTAGGGTTGACTGAGTCAACGCTGATGTCATGCTGACGTCATCATGGTCCCACGTGTCAGTACCACGTCAGCGTGCCACGTGGCCTATCATGGCGCTGACACGTGGCGGCTCCATATTGATCTGCTATTTATTATTTTCAGAATATTGTTTAAACTTCGGAAATTCATAACTTATTCATACGAGCTCCGAAAAATATGATCTTTATATGGAAATTCATCTAAAATCGAGATGTACAGTTTAAGCTTATGTTTGAGTGCATTTGGTTCTTCTATATTTCATTTGCTTCTTTGTGGCTTCTATAGGAGTCGCTAACGCGACAATTACGTTTCGGTTTCAGAGTCGATTCGGGAGAGGAGCGACCTGAGGACGTGAGGTGGAGATCCACTGTACGACTATGGAGGAGGACTTGTACCACTACTGTCGGATTCGTACCACTACTTCCTCGACATCGCAGGTGTCATGGCAGCACCTTTACTTTAGAGAATCCTATTAGACATTGCATGTTTAGAACTGCTAGCGCTTTATATTTATTCCTTTGCTAGTATATGATGCATGATATTGCCTCGAGCTATATTTACCTTGTTCGAAGCCCTTTTACCATGTTACCCGGCCTTGCGCTCGCACTTATATATTACCGCCCTTCGCGTGCTTGCATTTATTATCACCATACTTATTATAACTCCACTTCGCATTGTATATGTGGTGCGGGTGGTGAACCCCGGGAATGGTTTGGCTTGGGATGCCGGACTTGTGGTTATGGTGATGAGCGGTGTCTTTGCGTGAGTCTTGGGTGTGTGGTGAGGGATGAGTCGGCCGGACGGGGATTACGACGAGCTTCGAGCGAGTCTTGCCGAGGAGATACGGCCGGGTATCCCCGCTTTGTGAGTACTGTGGCGGGTAACTGGTTTGGATTGAGGTGTCCTTGGTGTGAGCTCCTTGGGGTGGAGCCTTGGAAAGGGGGTGCCGTGGCAAAGACGGTAAAGATTAGCCCATACGGGGAGACATCGCTGTTTGGCCAATACCTAAGGACTTGAGTGCTAGTGACCGGATCATTGGACGCTTACTTTCCACTCGCTCTCTAATGGGAAGGGAGACGGTCTAACCATCTGGTAGAACGAATGCCATTACTATTTGGAGTAAGCGGATGTGTCGGGAGGTACGGGCCGAGAGTGCTCACACCCTCCTTAACCAACATAGTGACCCCCGAGGCCTGGTACTATGTCTCACAGTCTCGGCGGCCAGGGTCGAGTGGCAGGATGGTATTCGTTCTAGGCTTATGGCGATCGATATCTGCCTAGATGTGCGCGCATCGATGATGGCTATCTTGTGGAATAGTGAAACCTCTCGCAGAGTGTATGGTTGATCGATCGACACATAGCTGACTCGTTGGCTATGGACCAGTCCCGTGTGATGCTTACTTGACTAGGAGAGGAGTCTTCTGCCTTTCTTGGGATATGGGTATGTTACATCCGACTGTAAGCCTGGGAGGCTGCGGGTCGTTGAGGCCTGACGAGAGGGAGTCGTCTTGCCAGCCACGTGAAGCGTGGTGGGGTGTGGTGTGTGGGGTGTGAGGTGTGGTGATTTGTGGATGGGATGGATGGGATGGTGGATGGATGTGTGTGTGGGATTTGGGAATGTGTTAAACTTGATTATTATTATTATTATATTATACTTGATGCTACTTCGCATGCGCTAGGATGCAAACCACAGCCAAATATAGGATCGCCAGATCCCTTTATTTTCTATTTTCCACTAAAGCTCATTCGGTCCGACCATGGCGCACACACATCCGCGGTGTGCAGTTTTCTGTGATGTTAGGGTTGAGAGGATTAGAAGGTCTCGTGCTCGCGCTCAAGTTGGAGTTTGAAGCTGCTTCCGCGTTATTCTTCCACCTTCGCAAGCTGTTCTGGATGTTAGAAATATTTTGTTTACGCAAGTGCGGCGTTGTAATTATTAATGTAAACCCTTCTACTTGTACTCTGTATTCTCAGAATTCGATGTATGGAATTGATTATCAACTGTTGTATATCATTCTGTGGATTTTCCCTTCGCGGAAAATTGAGGATGTTTCAGTTGGTATCAGCTCCTTACTTGACCCTAGGACGAGACCCTTAGGATTGGACAATAGAATAGGATGAGTCAGCCCTTCTTTCGGTTATATTACCGACCTTGCACTATTTCGTGCATGGCTTACCTCTTATAATGGACTTGCTAACCATGTTCTTGGACTCCAATGCAAATGATGGTGATCTATTAGAAGCATGCCTTCTACCTCAAGTACCATGATGGATACGCCCAAGTTCTACAAGAAGTGCTTCAAGAGTTAGAACCACGACAATAGACGTGCCACAAATAGGTAGTGCCTAGAAGAGCCATAGTCTACTATATGATGACCCTGTAGAATCTCCTAGGAAAGGAAACGTCGTACCAAAGCCTTGCACCATTCCTAAGGTAGAAGACACAGTCCTTACTGCTGTGCAACTTATTGTCCATACGGCTATTCATGCGTACGAACTCTTCGAGCATGGCCTCCTGCCGACTATTACCCCGTGCCCTCGATGCCTCCAATAGTGCCATAGGGTAATGGGATGAAGCCGAACACATCTAGGCAAAAAAAGGACCGATGACAACCTCAATGCTTACTAGAGAAACACCTACTTCTCCAGGATAGACTCATGAACACACCAAGCTGCAAAAGCGCTATCAGAAGCAGCCCTGTGAAGAAAGATTTGCTTTAGAGCCTTTAAACCTCACCATCGTTGCTTACTTCCGGCCCCGCTTTTTGAATCCGCCCTGAAATAGGAGGAAGCTCGCCAATACACATAGCTAAAATTCCTGACTAATGCCCTACCATTAGAACGGAAGGAAGTTCTTCGGCCCCACCTATCTAAATTCTAGACAAGACTCATCATGATAAGGGGGTAGGAAGAGGATGATTAGATTAAGCCATGTATAGCTAGAAGTTGTGCCATGAATAGAGTAGAATGTCTACCATTTTAAGCTACTTACGTGTAGTACGTTTTCTCCGTGGATCTCTTGGCGTAGCTACCAAGGATATCGCCTTGTAATAAACCCAATGTATTGAGTGCTTGGATCTTATTGCATCTTATGGTTCTTCATGCTTCTTTGTATGAGTGTAGGATAGATTTAAATGTTTTTAAATTGTTTAAATCATCTAAACTCAAGTTAAAATTGTTAATAAATCATGTCACTTGCACATGATTCCTAATCCTTATGACCCTTACAACAAGATGCCCAACCACTAACCTGGTAGCTTGAAACTTTGCTCGACCCTTCTGAAGAAACACCATGGACGAGAGATCAAGGTAGTCACAAGCCACCCACGGGACTCAATCTCGAGAAGGAAGAACTCCATACTCGCTACCCAATGGAACCCCCACCGAAGGACCGTCGAACAAGTCTCAACATGAGCAAGGGAATTCATCTCGATGAAGCTTCCTACCTTCGATGGAACCGACAATGATCCTATCACCGTAGACCGGCTATATGATATGGCAGAAGAGTTAGACTTGACCTCCTACACTGAAGAAGAAAGCGTGAAGGTTGCAGCCCATCAACTCATAGGTTCCGCACATACATGGTGGAACACATTCAGCAATGCCCATTCCAACCCAACCAACATCTCATGGAGAGAGTTCAGCGAAGCCTTTCGCAAACACTATGTGCCAGATGATGCAATGGAAGACTTGAAAAGAGAGATTCGAAGCGTAAGGCAAGGAACAGGAAGTGTTCACGAGTACAACATCCGCTTCAACCGCATGTTGCGTTACGCACCTTCCGTGTGTGACTCTAAGAAAGATATGGTGTTCTACTACCGTAGGGGCCTAAACGATGGCATCCGAATGGTCCTTGCCGGAAGCACCTACCACACCATTGAAGAAGTAATTAACAAGGCAATTGAGATAGAAGAAGACCTCCTCGAGTATGAGATAGTCGATGGAAGGAAGAGATGCCGCATTGATGGATCATTCAGTGGCTCACTAGCACGACAAATGAGAGCAATCACAGACTCATATCGTACCCAGGCTCGAAGTATGTGGAACGCTACTGCACCTACTTCTACAGGCAGTGTGCCGTTCACTTACTATGGATCCGACCACTCTAACCTCAGGGATGCTGACAACAAAGGAATGAAGACCACTCCACCAATTCAGAACCTTGGTATAAAGAACCTCGTGGCAATCACAAGTAGCATGTTTATCACCTCGCTATGGATGCGACAAAATGGGCCACATGATCGCCAAGTGCCCTTAAAGAAAGATTACCCCTACTACAACTCCTGTCCTCAATCTAGACAATGATACTCACTAAGCATGTAGTCAAGTATTCAATCTTATCTGATGTAACATGCTTGAACATGTCTTCAAGATTGTATGAGAGTTCATCTTATCACTAAATACAAGGATTTTTCCCTTCTATACAAGAACACTTGTGAATGATTCCAAGATCTCCGGGATGTAGGTATCTCTACCTAATCTGATTTAAAAATCTATCTCCCGAGTGCGATGGAAAGCCGCTCGTTTCTAAACGTCGCGAAAGTCTTTCATTTCAAAACAAAAGTTTTACCTTGCACACCAACCTTTGATAAATGCTTGCAAATTAAAAATGGCTCAAGTTATATTTTAAAATCTTTTGATTTCAACCAAGGAGCCAAACCTATTTTAAATAAACTTTATCTTTATTGCAACACGTTTGCCAAATAAAAATATTTGTGGAAAGGTTTTGTTTGCAACTACCCCAAAAGGAACTTTTTCAAAACCTAGTTTCAAAAATTGCATTTGATTGCGAAAACCAAGATTTACAAATGAGCGGTGATCTTGAACCATTTTTCAAACTACCCATGTTTCAAATGATTGAAAATGAGTCACACTTTGTTTGAAGAGTAAAACCATGTTTTGAAACTATTTGATTTTATAACTCACTTTGATTTCAAACCTCTTCAAAAATCTCCCTTGGGCTTCAAGGCCTACAAAATCACGATCTATTTTAAAATAAGATTTTAGAAAATCATCATGACGATGAGGGTTCAATGAACGACAAATGACCCCAACCGATAACTCTAGAATTGCGTATGCATCTTGGATACCCTGTACAAAATTTGGATCGAGTCACCAAGTAAAGCAAAGGACTGCAATACCTTTCGCAAGATCCTTTGAAGCGGCTACGCCGACTAAAAGCAAGGATAGCAACTACGCATATCAGAGTAGCGCAGCGGAAGCGTGGTGGGCTCATAACCCACTGGACCCTGGATCGAAATCAGGAGCCTAAACCGCACCTCTGAAATTTAGGAAGACATGATATAGCCTAAACTAATATGTGTTCCTCCCGCATACTAACCCTGCGATGAAACATCCTACTGTGACAACTCCTCGATCATCGTTGAAGTATCTTTTTGTAAACCCTCAAGATCGACTAAGGATCTAGACAAAGAAATCAAGACTCTACTACTCACTCTTGCAACTCGATGGAGCAACTACTTCAAGCTATGAGGAACTGGAAATCAGATTCATGGATAAGTGTCACCTTACTACTTCGTGGAGTACTACACACCTTAAATCTCGGGGACGAGATTCTGATAAGGGGGTAGGACTGTAACATCCCAAAAATCCGAACTACAAAATTTTTTTTTCTGAATAAACCCATGTTTGTTGTTGTCGTGTACGAAACCCTATTAGTTCGCATACAAAGTACCTTTGTTTAGTTGTTAAGCATTGCGATGCAACAACATCACATGTGTCTTAATATAGTCCTTAAGCCACATGTGATTAGGACCTTAGGGAAACCCCCTATACTTAAGGATGAGAGTCCATGACCAACCACTCAATGCAGTATGCCCTAGTGATAGCTCCTAGGATATGAACCTAGACCCTAGTAATCCTATGCTAGATTTAGTAGCGATGTCACCTAGGTGTAATGTGTATACATGTACACCTGCCTATAGTATAAACCCTACGATCGACTACAGCCTAACTAGAACTAACCAGTGGTTAGTGTTACCACACCAACCCCTGACATAGTACCCTAGACCCATGGCCTCGACCCCACCTATGAGAAGTTTTGAGCTTAAACCATAGGTCATAGTCAAGGATGCTATCCCCATCTCGGTAGTCAACTACTTGACCCTAGTAGCACCATGCTAATCCATGTAAGTACCTCTACCCCCAAGAATGTCGTTGCTTAACTACATACGTCGATAATAGGAGCTGCCTACCTCAGTTTGACTAGCTAGCTAACCACTCTGATGGATAGACCCCACTAGACCACCCTAGTGAGAAAACCCACTGGCTATGCCAAATTAGAGGGACGTGCCCTAACCCCATGCCTATAACCTAGTGAACCCTCACGTCGCCATAGAATTATATGGAGTATGCTTAGCAGTTAGACTAAGGTATAACTACCTAATTGTCCACCCATAATCTAGATGCCTAGCCAACCTAGATAGAGTATCTAGTGCTAACTCTAGAGGGAACAATATGCCACATAGAAGCCTACCCATGGTCGCATGTTGGATTCAACATAGCATTACACCTCACCACTTCATAAGCCATTGTCTTCGACAAGTTACACATGCCACCCAAATGGGTACCATACCACTATAGGGAAGCACTAGTGGAACACGTGATAGATCCTAAAATTAGTTAAGCATTACAACATCTATGTGTTGCCTACGAGGATCACTCTCAATGTTCTTGATTCGGCTTTTATTTGGATTTTTGTATTGCTTAAACAAACCAACACATGCATATAAACATTTATTTATATAATAAATAAATGTACCATTATGGGACTTATATCCCCACAAGCCTATGATCAAACTATGACCACCATGAAGAAATGTGCAAGGTTATCTATGCCTCACTCAAGTGCATAGAGTCTAAATATAATTACAAAAGAAAACAGAAAAGAAAAAGGAAAAGAAAAGGGAAGCAGGATGGCAATGGCCATTTCGGCCTACCATTTCGGCCCAAACGATTAGCCCGGCCCGCTAACCCTTCTCCCTTTCCTCCTTTATTTTTCCAGCCGCGGCTGCCACTCGGCCCTCGGCCCGCCTGGAGTTTCTTCTTTCCTTCCCACCCGAGCCGGCCCACATCTTTCCTTCCTCCTTCTCTTCTTTACCCCCGGCCCAAGCATGCCAGCGGCCCGATCAGCTCTCCCCACGTGAAGACGACGGGACCAGCCGCTGTCGCTGACGTGCGGACCCCGCCGTGGACCCCGCCTGTCATACCCTTCCTCTTTTCCCCTCTTTGCCTCGCGCGCGACCGGAAAAGCGAGCAAGCCGTACCCGCCCGCGGATTCCACACGCAAGCCACCGCCACCGCTCGATCCTCCCACTTCTCGATCAAACGCCCGCGTGCACGCCACCTAAGCCGGCAAAACCTGACAGAGTCACGTTGCGCCATGGGGATTTTCCTCTCGCGCCAACGGCCTCGCCAGCGCACATGCGCCTGCCGGCCACCTGTTTCCCCTCTTTCTTGGCCTCGAAGCCGAATTGGCGAGTTTCGCCGACAGCTGGAACCCACAGAAGCCGCGACAGCGACCCACCAAGCCATCGGGAGCCGCCTGATCGCGCCCGCGGCCTTGATCACCGTCCGCCGGCCGAGCTCGCCACCTGCCCGTGCTCCGTGATGCCGCCACATCGCCGGCTATCACATCACACGGCCACGGACGCCGAGATCCCCTGCGAACCCTAGCTCAGCTCGACTATAAGAAGCCCCACGCCGCCGCCGCTCCCTTGCCCTCTTCCATGTAGCCGCCGCCACCAAGCTCTCCACTTCTCCATTCCAGCGCCACCGTCCATGCTCGCCGCGGCGCAGCAGCAGCTCCACGCTCCGCCTCGAGCCCGCGCCGTGATCACGACCGCCGAGCAGCAGGACGCCCTCGACCTCGCCTAACCAACGTCGCCCTCTCCAAGCCGCCGGACCGGAGCAAGAAGAGCGCACAGGAGGAGGAGCTGCTGCCGACGAGGGGCCGAACCGCGAGCATCTGCGCCACAACATCGCCATCGCGGCGCTGCCCCGAGCATCTCCTTCCTCCACCGCGCTGGTACGCCGCCATGTTCGCTTTTCCAAATCCCGGCCTTGCTCTTCCTAAGCCATGGCGCTCCACCACAAGCGCGTAGGCCAAGCCCTCACCCGGCTCTTGGACACACGCACGACACGAGCACGGACCGGCCCTGACCACCAGTTCACGGCGCCACCACACGCCGTCTTGGACCTGCCCGCCATGCTCGCCGCCATGGCCGAACCATGCCATGCGCGCGCCGCCGTTCCCCGGCAAGATAGCTCACCTCGGACGCGTTGGACCCCCGGACCTTGACCGCCGTGGCTAGGCGCATCCCATGCGCGCGCTACCGGCGGGGGATGTCCGCGGGGAGACCTTTTCCCCTTTTCCACCAGAGGCCATGGCCGCCCGGGGCGCCCTTGGGCACCACCGTGGCGCGCTTGCGCCGGCCGGTTCCGGCAGCTTCGACCCTCGAGGTCGCGCCGTCGAGCCGCGCCGCGGCCAGCTGCACCCCGCGGCACCTCCGGGTGGGAAGATGGAGCCTTGAGTGCTCCCCTGGGCGCCTCGTCACGTGCCGCCGCCGCTCTCGGCGCGCCGCCGCGCTGCGCCGTTATCATCCGACTCTGGCCGCCTCGCCCGTCGGGGTCGTGCCGTAGAGCGCCGCCACGAGCCTCCGCACCCAGCCGAGAAGAAGATGGAGGCTCCTGGAGCCGTTTGCTGCTTGTGCCAAACGCCGCCGTGCCGCCGGCGCCGCCGCGTGCCTCCGCCGCGTGTGGGCGCCGTCGTGCTCCTTGGCCGCCGCCGGCAAGGCAGACGGGGTCGCTGCGCTGCCAATTGAAAAGCCGCACCCCCAATTGAACCGGGAACCGCTCGTTAGCCCTTCGCCGCCGGCCGCCCTTGTGGCGACGCTGCTGTTGCCGATGCCGGCCTTGCAGGAAACCCCGCGACCTGAGATGGGGCACCCGCCGTAATGTCCACGCCGCCGCGGAGCCGGTGCGCTCGCCGGAGTGGTTCGGGAACCGCCGGAGCGCCGTGTTGCGCCACCATGCCGCCGCCGGCGATGTCCGTGCGGCAAGACAGAGCAAGAGGAAAGGGAAAGGAAGGAGATGGAGTCGGGTGGGGAGGACATGGTCCATGTGGACCGAGCCCCTGTTGGTGGGTCCACTATTGCCTCGTCCACCGTGCGCCGATTCCATGAACCGAGCCCCACCCGGAGATGATCCCGTGGACTCGGACTACATGGACCAAGAGTGGGAGACAAGGAGATGGACACGGTCCATCATGAACCACCCTCGCGGTCCATAGACCAACAAAGCGAGTCCACCATGAACCAGCTTCGTGGATCACGGCCCATACGGATCCGGATGAGCGACGTGGCAAGTCGGCAACGCGCCACGTGTTGGGGCCGAGCCCGGCCCAAGTCCAGCCCGATCGGCCCTTGGCGGCCCATCTCGATCCATTAGAGGCCCATTTAGGGTTGGCGAGTCAACGCCGATGTCATCCGACGTCATCATGGTCCCACGTGTCAGTACCACGTCAGCGTGCCACGTGGCCTATCATGGCGCTGACACGTGGCGGCTCCATATTGATCTGCTATTTATTATTTTCAGAATATTGTTTAAACTTCGGAAATTCATAACTTATTCATACGAGCTCCGAAAAATATGATCTTTATATGGAAATTCATCTAAAATCGAGATGTACAGTTTAAGCTTATGTTTGAGTGCATTTGGTTCTTCTATATTTCATTTGCTTCTTTGTGGCTTCTATAGGAGTCGCTAACGCGACAATTACGTTTCAGAGTCGATTCGGGAGAGGAGCGACCTGAGGACGTGAGGTGGAGATCCACTGTACGACTACGGAGGAGGACTTGTACCACTACTGTCGGATTCGTACCACTACTTCCTCGACATCGCAGGTGTCATGGCAGCACCTTTACTTTAGAGAATCCTATTAGACATTGCATGTTTAGAACTGCTAGCGCTTTATATTTATTCCTTTGCTAGTATATGATGCATGATATTGCCTGAGCTATATTTACCTTGTTCGAAGCCCTTTTACCATGTTACCCAGCCTTGCGCTCGCACTTATATATTACCGCCCTTCTGCGTGCTTGCATTTATTATCACCATACTTATTATAACTCCACTTCGCATTGTATATGTGGTGCGGGTGGTGAACCCCTCGGGAATGGTTTGGCTTGGGATGCCGGACTTGTGGTTATGGTGATGAGCGGTGTCTTTGCGTGAGTCTTGGGTGTGTGGTGAGGGATGAGTCGGCCGGACAGGGATTACGACGAGCTTCGAGCGAGTCTTGCCAAGGGGATACGGCCTGGGTATCCCCACTTTGTGAGTACCTGTGGCGGGTAACTGGTTTGGATTGAGGTGTCCTTGGTGTGAGCTCCTTGGGGTGGAGCCTTGGAAAGGGGTGCCGTGGCAAAGCACGGTAAAGATTAGCCCATACGGGGGAGACATCGTTGTCTCGGCCAATACCTAAGGACTTGAGTGCTAGTGACCGGATCATTGGACGCTTACTTTCCACTCGCTCTCTAATGGGAAGGGAGACGGTCTAACCATCCGGTAGAACGAATGCCATTCTTGTTTGGAGTAAGCGGATGTGTCGGGAGGTACGGGCCGAGAGTGCTCACACCCTCCTTAACCAACATAGTGACCCCGAGGCTGGTACTATGTCTCACGGTCTCGGCGGCCGGGGTCGAGTGGCGGGATGGTATTCGTTCTAGGCTTATGGCGATCGATATCTGCCTAGATGTGCGCGCATCGATGATGGCTATCTTGTGGAATAGTGAAACCTCTGCAGAGTGCATGGTTGATCGATCGATACATAGCTGACTCGTTGGCTATGGACCAGTCCCGTGTGATGCTTACTTGACTAGGAGAGGAGTCTTCTGCCTTTCTTGGGATATGGGTATGTTACATCCGACCGTAAGCCTGGGAGGCTGCGGGTCGTTGAGGCCTGACGAGAGGGAGTCGTCTTGCCGGCCACGTGAAGCGTGGTGGGGTGTGGTGTGTGGGGTGTGAGGTGTGGTGATGTGTGGATGGGATGGATGGGATGGTGGATGGATGTGTGTGTGGGATTTGGGAATGTGTTAAACTTGATTATTATTATTATTATATTATACTTGATGCTACTTCGCATGCGCTAGGATGCAAACCACGGCCAAATATAGGATCGCCGGATCCCTTTATTTTCTATTTTCCACTAAAGCTCATTCGGTGCGACCATGGCCCGCACACATCCGGCGGTGTGCAGTTTTCCTGTGATGTTAGGGTTGAGAGGATTAGAAGGTCTCGTGCCTGCGCTCAAGTTGGAGTTTGAAGCTGTTTCCGCGTTATTCTTCCACCTTCGCAAGCTGTTCTGGATGTTAGAAATATTTTGTTTACGCCAGTGCGGCGTTGTAATTATTAATGTAAACCCTTCTACTTGTACTCTGTATTCTCAGAATTCGATGTATGGAATTGATTATCAACTGTTGTATATCATTCTGTGGATTTTCCCTTCGCGGAAAATTGAGGATGTTTCAGGGCTGTCACCACCTGCCGCCTACCCCTCAACCGTGGCATGCCGTCATATCCGAAGGCTCTCTCATATCCGGACACCACGCTCGCATATTTGAGAACTACCTACATCCCCCGCGGACTCCCACCCTGCGGATGGACGAGCTAGAACGTAGGCAAACCCGAAGGAACAACGAACTGTTACCCCATTCTCATCAAGATCTCTACTCCTATAAATCATATGAACGATGAAGAACAACGAAGAACATGCTAAGAACTGATCATAAGAACTTTGGTCTAGTTCATATGAATCAGGTTTAGCAACAACGCAACTATACTCTAGTTCAAGAACAAGGCTACATAATATGAATAAGAACTTGAAGTAGGAAGAACACTCCATAGTATATTACCAAGTGATGAACTTCTTCCTAGGAGACAAGCCCTCCTTGATAGCTCAACCTAGCTCCTAAGCTACTAGACTAGGCTAGAGAACAAGAGTAGAGGAGAATGGCTCAAATGAATGTGTGTGTGTGTGAAATGGCTTGGATTTCCCCTTTTATATGTTGAGCAGGTCGGTTCGAGGGTAGAAATGGAAGGAACACCAGCGCACCACCCTCCTCTGCAATTAATGTACCGCCTCCAGGAGGATGGCCCCACCTGGCAGGCTGGGGGGCGCGAGTGCGCCCCTGGCGCGAGTGTGCCAGATTGGAGCCTCCCCCAACCGCCTTTGGCCGGTGGGCCTCTCCTGGTAGGTGGGTCTCGGTGATGTGGTGTTTTGGCCCACTTCTGTTCTGGTTGGGCTTGTCTCCTCTTTGTGCTTCTTTTGCGCTTTGCCGGAAAGCGCCTTTTCTGTGTAAAAATCCCCTGTACTTGGTGTATTTCCTGTAAACGTTGCTAAACTCCAAGTACAAGTGGAATTCGGTTAATAGCACAAGTATATGCGTGTAAGAACATGTAATTCTCCCTTTTCTATCTTAAGTTGGCGGTTAAAATGTGTCAATAAGGACCGCCAACAGTGGTATGTTGCATATATTTTTGTAAAAAGATAAATAAAAGGATACACGGACGACTTGGTTCGAATCTAGAACAACTACCGTTCCCCGGCAACGGCGCTAGAAAGCTTGTTGGTATTTCTTAGCGTAAGCAGATAAATGTTGGCATTTCTTAGCGCGATTACCAAAACAGACTTAGAGCCCAATTCTGATAACTGCGCTAGAAACGCTAAATGGCTTTACTTGGCATAATTACTAGAAACTAGTTCTAGCAACTACGCGAGTGTTGCCAATGATAGATCACATCCTAGTAGATAAATATCCGCAAGCGCATGGATCTATTGTCGCAGCATTTCACCCGGAAGTATTCAGGGTATCGTTATTTATATTTTCCCAAAGGAAGGCATGGGGTAGTTAAGTATTCTAGCATGGGTATGAATACAATATCTAGCATGAGGAGAAACCGACCAATGTGCTATACGGGGTAAGCATACGGTAGTTTGGATAGTGGACACACACTCGAGCAACCTCAAAGGAATAACGGTAAAATAAAGAATAAAGAATAATCTACGCGGAGCGAGCGGGTCCTATATAGTCAATGCTAGAACAGCTAATTCCACATGTTATACAAGTCAAGACTCGACTATAGACTAGGAATATGGGGAGACCGCGGCAACTGGTCTGCCAGTCGATGGCGGCATTTACGAACTCCTACTCAACATGCGAACGTGGGGGATTACAAAGGACGGACAGGTGAAAGGTCACAATGGCTAGAGGGGGGTGAATAGCCTAATAAAAGAATTCTAGCAAGGAAACTAGACAACCCAATTAGATAGCAAGGCGGCAAATGTGCAATGCAAATGCTTCAACTACTCTAAGCAAGCCGTCCTACCAAGTAAGGCTACTCAAATCAATTGCACACTCAACAACGGTGATCAAGCTACACAATGTCGGTTCACCAAAACCAACCAAGCAATTCTACCCACGGGATTTAAGCTACACAATAAGTGGTTCCCGACCGACCACAACAAGCAATTCTACTATGCGGTAAGTAAAGAGAGGATGGAAGGTTATACCGCCGTGAAGAGTACAAGATAGCCAAACACCGGTGTAGAAGCCAATCACCTAGAGATGCTCAAGCACAACACAAAGGAGGTCTAAGCCTCGGCAATCACAAATCAACACAATGATTTTTTACCGAGGTTCACTTGCTTCCCGGCAAGCTAGTCCTCGTTGTGGCGATACACTTGCTTGGTGAGTTGCCCGCTCAATTGGCTCGGTGCCAAAGACCCCAATGGGGAGCCGCAATCTCCACACAAGACAAGGATCCACAAGCCACGAGCAATCCACTAGAGTATCCTTTCGCGAACTCCCACGGGGAAGGATCAAGAACCCCTCACAAGAACCCGGTGTGGCCTCGAACAATCACCAAGTCGAGCTCAAACACCACCCGCTGCTCCAAACCGTCTACGGTGACGGGAATCACCGAAGAGTAACAAGAATCCGCAGCTCACTCGATGAACAAGTGCCTCTAGATGCAACTCTCAATGCAAATCACTTGTTCTCACTCAAATCTCTCTCAAGATTAGCAAAGGAATCAAAGAGATGAGTGGGGGAGTGTCTCTCCTGCTCAAAGTATGCTCAAGTGTGTAAAAATGGCGAAGAGTTCCTCCCCAAGCCGGCCAACCCTCTATTTATAGTCCCAAGTCCAAAATAGAGCCGTTGCCCTCGGCTGACGACTTCGCCAAGCGCCGGACGCGTCCGGCGCTCAGCCGGCGGACGCGTCCGCCGCTCACTGCCGCGCCACGTCAGCCGACCGTTGGAGTTTAAAGTCGCCACGTCACCAAGCTTCGGACAATCAACAGTGATCCGCCAGCGTCCGGCGACCGCGTCTGGCGTGCGTTCGGCGCGCCCTCTCGCGCGAGAGACAGCCGGCCAGAAAGTTTCTGGTCGGCGTCCGGCCGCCGCCGGACGCGTCCGCCGCCGCGTCCGACGCTCTCTGCGCCCAGCCAGCCAACCTGCGCCGATCCAGCATGCGCCGGACTCGTCTGACCCGCGTCCGGCCTGCGTCCGGCGCCCTGTGACTTACCACCTTCTTGTTTGATCTTCGATGTCGCGCCGTCGTCGATCCATTCTCCAAACCACTTGTCCAAGGTGCTAACTCCACAGAGTAGGTCACTTCTCAAGCACCGGAGTTAGCGTATCTTCTCAAGATCACGACGACAAGTGTTAGCTCTCTAGTTAGCCTCTCATGCATCATGCAAAGTCACAACTAGAGGCACTTAGGACTGCGAATGAACCGAGAAAACCCCTCTTGATAGTCGGTTATCGATCCTAAATGTGGTCACACTCGCTAAGTGTCTCGACCACTAAACCGGAAAGCCCTATCAAGTATACCTTCGCCTTGAGCTCCATGGGCCTCTGTCGGAGCTTGATTATGCAACAAGTCCACTTGTCCACCATCATGATCACCATGCTCCATCATCCACCGTCACGTTGCTATGTGTCTAACCACACTTAGATCAAAGCATTAGCAACGTTTGAGAGTCATTAATTACCAAAACCAAACCGGAGCTTTCAATCTCCCCCTTTTTGGTAATTGATGACAACCCCTCGACAAACTCACAAAGATATGGAAATTGAATTCAATATGAAATTGAATTGCTTGCCCAAGACATTTTGATCATGAATCTTGGATTGGACAAGCATTTCAATTCCGTTTTTGGTAGTGGTAGCTCCCCCTACATGTGTGCATCAAATGTTTGGTCGATTTTCAAGCACACATGCATAGATAAAACTTGTGTGAGAGTTACCACAACCAAAATGGTACTAAGGTTTATAGAATTGACCTTTGAAGCGTGATACCAATCGGAGTGCGATAATAAACCTTCCTTAGTACCATGGGAATCTAGACATCATCAAAACTCAAGATACCTCATGAGATCATATTAAAGCAAGGTACTTGAACAAGAGAAACTCTATGTCTAGAGACCACCTAAGTATGCTAGTACTTCATTTCATCAATCAAGTTCTATACTAGCAAAACACCAAACAAGCATGAATATTGAATTTAGCTTGCAATGCTCCATATCATCATGAATGCACACAAAAAATGCAACAAATAGTCTATGAGCTTGCTCCCCCTATTTGTGTGCTCATGGTTGGGTCATATCATAAAAATTGATCCCCTTCCATTGCTCTTTGTGACTTATTTATCTCCCTAGGTGTAAACTTCTCCCCCTAGGTGTATACTTACTTCTCCCCCTTTGTCATCAATGACCAAGAAGGGTGCATAAGATGAGAGAAACAAGTCAATCAACTATGGCCAAATCTAAATCACATGCCTAGAAAATATATCTCGGTTTGAACCAAGGGCAAGCTTCTTCACACCTCATAAAAATAAGGGTTATCTTGACCATGTTGAGATACACATCATGAGCAAGTGCTAAAGATTCAACACTAGGTTCACAAGCTCACAAACAAGTCATATGCCATCACTAAATCAAATCAAGCATAGAAACAATAGTGATGCCATATATCCTTCAAATTCATTTGATTTGCAATGAATGAGCCTATCAAGATGCACATGTATACATGTCTACACAACTAGCAAAGGATGCATGAAATGCAACAACCAACTTTACCTTGCTATGTTGGAGGAGAGGCATGTCATATATGGGGTGCATCAATCCATGTTGGAGAAGCTAAGTATGTTCAACTCATTCCTCAACTTGCAATATCTCTTCTCATCAAGAGGCTTGGTGAATATGTCGGCTAGTTGATCTTCGGTGCCAATGCTTTCAATGCTAATATCACCCTTTTGTTGATGATCTCTAATGAAGTGGTGCCTCACATCAATGTGCTTGGTTCTTGAATGTTGAACCGGATTATTTGTCATCTTGATTGCACTTTCATTGTCACAAAACAAAGGCACATGCTTGAACTTGATCCCATAGTCCTTCAAGGTGGCTTTCATCCATAGCAATTGTGCACAACAATTCCCCGCACTAATATATTCGGCTTCGGCGGTGGAGAGTGCCACACTATTTTGCTTCTTTGAAGACCATGACACAAGAGATCTTCCTAGCACTTGGCATGTTCCACTTGTGCTCTTCCTATCAATCTTGCAACCGGCATAGTCGGAGTCGGAGTATCCAATCAACTCAAAGCTTGACCCCTTGGGATACCATAGACCAACATCTTGAGTACCCTTCAAGTATCTCAACACCCTCTTGGTTGCCGTCAAGTGACTCTCTCTTGGAGAAGTTTGAAATCTTGCACACATGCATACACTAAACATGACATCCGGCCTTGAAGCGGTCACATATAGCAAGCTTCCAATCATTGATCTATATAGCTTTTGCTCAATCATCTTGCCACTATCATCAATATCCAAGCCACCATTGGTTCCCATTGGTGTGCTAATGGCCTTAGCATCTTGCAACCCAAACTTCTTGATCATGTCCTTGATGTACTTGCCTTGACTCATAAAGGTGCCATTCTTCATTTGCTTGATTTGAAGACCAAGGAAGTAGCTCAACTCTCCAAGCATGGACATCTCAAACTCACTAGCCATCATATTTGCAAACTCCTCACAAAAGACTTGGTTGGTTGACCCAAAGATAATATCATCCACATAGATTTGCAACACAAACAAGTCATCTTCTATCTTCTTGGTGAAGAGAGTGGTGTCAACTTTTCCCATCTTGAAGCCTTTGGATATGAGAAAGTCCCTCAATCTTTCATACCATGCCCTTGGAGCTTGCTTCAAGCCATACAATGCCTTCTTGAGCTTGTAGACATGGTTGGGCTTCTTGTCATCCTCAAAACCGGGAGGTTGTGCAACATACACTTCCTCATTGATGAACCCATTGAGAAATGCACTCTTCACATCCATTTGATAGAGCTTGATGTTGTGAGCACAAGCATAGGCTAGTAAGATTCTAATTGCCTCCAATCTTGCCACCGGTGCATATGTTTCTCCAAAGTCAAGACCCTCAACTTGTGTGTACCCATGTGCCACTAGTCTTGCTTTGTTCCTCACTACCAAGCCATCTTGATCTTGCTTGTTCTTGAAGACCCACTTGGTGCCAATCACATTGTGTTTCTTTGGCCTCTCTACAAGCTCCCAAACTTCATTTCTAGTGAAGTTGTTCAATTCCTCATGCATGGCATTTATCCAATCCGGATCCTTCAATGCTTCATCAATCTTAGTTGGCTCAATGAATTATACAAAGGAGTAATGCTCACATATGCTAGCCAATCTTGATCTTGTTTGCACACCTCTTTGAATGTCACCAATAATATGATCTAGAGGATGATCTCTTGCAATGCTTGAAGGTTGAAGAACTAGCTCATTTGCATTGCTTGCTTGACCTTGATCTTGATCTTGATGTTGAGTACCACTTGTGCTTGCCTCATTTGAATCATCAATCACAACTTGTGTTGGCACTTGCACTTCATCACCATCATCCACTGTTGCCTCGGCCTAATTTCACCAATGTCCATGTGCCTCATTGCATTATTCAATTGATCTCCACCCACATCTTCTTGATTTTGATCTCCAACTTGAGAGCCTTGGGTTTCATCAAATTCAACATCATGAACCTCTTCAACTAGCCCACTAGCCAAGTTCCACACTCTATAAGCCTTGCTAGAAGTAGAGTAGCCAAGAAGAAATCCCTTATCACATCTCTTGTCAAACTTTCCAAGTCTTTGCCCCTTCTTGAGAATGTAGCACTTGCAACCAAAGACCCGGAAGTAAGCAATGTTGGGCTTCCTTCCATTCAAGATTTCATATGGAGTCTTCTCTAACTTCCCATGGCAATAGAGGCGGTTGCTATAGTAGCAAGCCGTGTTGATGGCATCACTCCAAAACTTCTCACTCACATTGTACTCAAGTAGCATGGTTCTTGCCATCTCAATCAAGGTCCTATTCTTCCTTTCAACCACACCATTGGATTGGGGAGTATAGGTTGGTGAGAATTGATGCACAATTCCTAGCTCATCACACAACTCTTCAACTCTTGTGTTCTTGAATTCACTCCCATTGTCACTTCTAATATTCTTGATGGTAGTATCAAACTCATTTTGCACCCTCTTGACAAATGACTTGAATAGATCATAGACTTCACTCTTGTCATAGAGGAAGAACACCCAAGTGTATCTTGTGTAGTCATCCACAATCACAAATCCATACTTGTTGCCCCCAATTGATGTGTAGTGAGTTGGGCCAAACAAGTCCATATGCAACAACTCAAATGCTCTTGAAGTTGACATCTCATTCTTCTTGGGATGTGAGTTCCCATGTTGCTTGCCGGCTTGACATGCACTACAAGGTCTATCCTTCTCAAATGTGACATCATTCAAGCCTCTCACTAGATCATGCTTCACCAACTTGTTCAATTGCTTCATGCCAACATGTCCAAGGCGCCTATGCCATAGCCACCCCTTGCTTGACTTGCCAATCAAACATGATGAAAGTTGAGCTTCACTAGCATTGAAATCCACCAAGTACAAGCTTCCATGCCTAAACCCCTTGAAGATGATATTTGCTTGATCCTTGCTCACTACCTCAACATGCTTGTCATCAAATATGCACTTGTAGCCAAGATCACACAATTGTGACACCGACAAAAGATTGAAGTTCAAAGTATCAACTAGCAACACATTGGAGAGATCCTTGTCATTGGAAATTGCAACCTTTCCAAGCCCCATGACATCACCCTTGCTATTGTCACCAAATGTGATGGAGTTGAATCCACCATTGTCATTCTTGTCAAGTGACTTGAACATACTATCTTCTCCGGTCATATGATTTGATGCACCACTATCAAGCACCCAATGCCTCCCTCCGGCTTTGTAATTAACCTACAAGAAGACATCAAGCTTTAGGTACCCATTTTTTGCTTGGGTCCTTGAAGGTTAGTCACTAGAGTCTTTGGCACCCAAATAGCTTTCTTCTTTGAGCTCATCCATGGTGTGCCAATGAATCTAGCACTCACACCACTCTCACTCTTAACAAGCATGTAAGAAGCACTCAACTTGTAAGAGGAGACACTAGTGTTCTTGTTCTTGCATGCATGCTCTAGATGACCAACTTGCTTGCAACTCTTGCAATAGCTACCATTATTCTTCACAAAACTAGTCTTGTGAGGAGCAAAAGTGGCCTTGCCTTTCTTGGGGGTATAACCCAATCCCTCTTTGTAGAGAGAAGCTCTTTGGCTACCCAAGCACATAAGCAAGCGGTCCTCACCACCATAAGCCTTAGCCAAGGTGTGATTGAGCTCCTTGACTTCCTTCTTAAGAGACTCATTCTCAACTACTAGTGTAGAATCACATGCATGACCAACACTACTAGATGAAGTAGAGGCATAAGAGCATGAAGGGCCAAGTGATGCAACAACAAATGAGTCATCAAGTGAATCACATGATGTGGACACATTTTTCTTTTCTATGTTCACCACTTGTGGTTGCACTTTCTCTTGCTTCTCAACTAGAGAAGAATGAGCTTTTTCAAGCTTAGAGTGAGCAATCTCTAGCTTCTTATGGTCTACCTTTAGACTCTCATAAGAAGCCCTCAACTCCATAAGTTCTTGCTCAAGGTTTTGTTTATCCTTGCGCAAGCCCCTACATTCTTTCCTAGAGTCATTGAAAGCACCTTTGCAATCCTCAAGCATGACCCATAGTTCTTCTTTTGTGGTGTCATCATCATCATCACTCTCATCATCACTATCAGGTGGAGGTTTTACCTTAGTGGCCTTGGCCATGAAGCAAGACGATGGAGCACCAAATAGAGAAAACTTCTCTTGAATGGCAATGCTTGCGTGCACCTTCTTCTTCTTCTTCTTGGAATCATCATCATCATCACTTGAGGAAGATGAATCACTCTCCCAAGTTGCCACATGAGATTCACCCTTCTTCTTGTGATGGGAGGAGTCTTTCTCCTCCTTCTTCTTCTCTTGCTTCTTCCTCTCCTTCCTCATGGCATCTTCATCATCACTTGCATATGGGCACTTGGCAATGAGATGATCCTTGCTATTGCACCGGAAGCACTTCATGGGACGGTCACTAGACTTGGATGAGCTTCTCTTGCCCTTGGACCGGTACCCCTTCTTCATGAGCTTCCCCATTCTCTTCACAAGGAGTGCCATTTGTTCACTCACTTCTTCTTCTTGCCCACTTGAGCTAGAGCATGGCTCATCTTCACTTGAAGACTCTTCCTTCTTCTTCTTGCCCTTGCTCTTGGATGATGTGGCCTTGAATGCCACACTCTTCTTGTCATCATCCTTCTTCTCATTCTCCTTCTTCTTCTTCTTCACCAACTCTTCCTTCTCATGATCTTCTCTAAACTCATCATCGGCCATAATCTCTTGAAGAACTTGGTTGGGAGTTGGCTTCTCCTTCATGGTTGTCTTCACCATGACGGTCTTCAACATGTCAAATCTCTTGGGAAGACATCTCATGAACTTGGTGGAGAATTGAGAGTCCTTGATTTCTTCCCCAAGTCCCTTGAGCTCATTGACAATGACTTGGAGCCTATGGAACATCTCCGGCACACTCTCATCCTCCTTCATTGAGAAGCTTGCAAACTTCTCTTGCAACATGTAGGCTCTTGCGGTCTTGACACTTTCGGTGCCCTCATAAGCTTCTTCTAGCTTCTTCCAAATGTCATGAGCCACCTCAAGGTTCTTGATGAGCTCAAAAGCTTTATCATCAAGCGCCTCATGGAAAGCACTCACGGCAATGTCATTTGCTTGTTGCTTCTTCTCTTCGGCCGGTGTTGGCACCGCACCCTCAACAAGCTCAAACTTTGTCTCCACCACTTTCCACACCTCAAGGTTGATTGACTTGAGATGACTCTTCATCTTGAGCTTCCACTTGGCATAGTCATCACCTCGAAATGAAGGTGCCTTCTTGGTGTTGTTGATATGCATAACCAATGCCATTGCTTCATCGTAGGATGTTAATCGAACACAAACAAACGGTGCCCGGCTCCGATACCACGTGAAAGGTCACAATGGCTAGAGGGGGGTGAATAGCCTAATAAAAGAATTCTAGCAAGGAAACTAGACAACCCAATTAGATAGCAAGGCGGCAAATGTGCAATGCAAATGCTTCAACTACTCTAAGCAAGCCGTCCTACCAAGTAAGGCTACTCAAATCAATTGCACACTCAACAACGGTGATCAAGCTACACAATGTCGGTTCACCGAAACCAACCAAGCAATTCTACCCACGGGATTTAAGCTACACAATAAGTGGTTCCCGACCGACCACAACAAGCAATTCTACTATGCGGTAAGTAAAGAGAGGATGGAAGGTTATACCGCCGTGAAGAGTAGAAGATAGCCAAACACCGGTGTAGAAGCCAATCACCTAGAGATGCTCAAGCACAACACAAAGGAGGTCGAAGCCTCGGCAATCACAAATCAACACAATGATTTTTTACCGAGGTTCACTTGCTTCCCGGCAAGCTAGTCCTCGTTGTGGCGATACACTTGCTTGGTGAGTTGCCCGCTCAATTGGCTCGGTGCCAAAGACCCCAATGGGGAGCCGCAATCTCCACACAAGACAAGGATCCACAAGCCACGAGCAATCCACTAGAGTATCCTTTCGCGAACTCCCGCGGGGAAGGATCAAGAACCCCTCACAAGAACCCGGTGTGGCCTCGAACAATCACCAAGTCGAGCTCAACCACCACCCGCTGCTCCAAACCATCTACGGTGACGGGAATCACCGAAGAGTAACAAGAATCCACAGCTCACTCGATGAACAAGTGCCTCTAGATGCAACTCTCAATGCAAATCACTTGTTCTCACTCAAATCTCTCTCAAGATTAGCAAAGGAATCAAAGAGATGAGTGGGGGAGTGTCTCTCCTGCTCAAAGTATGCTCAAGTGTGTAAAAATGGCGAAGAGTTCCTCCCCAAGCCGGCCAACCCTCTATTTATAGTCCCAAGTCCAAAATAGAGCCGTTGCCCTCGGCTGACGACTTCGCTCCGGCGCTCAGCCGACGGACGCGTCCGCCGCTCACTGCCGCGCCACGTCAGCCGACCGTTGGAGTTTAAAGTCGCCACGTCACCAAGCTTTGGACAATCAACAGTGATTCGCCAGCGTCCGGCGACCGCGTCTGGCGTGCGTCCGGCGCGCCCTCTCGCGCTAGAGACAGCCGGCCAGAAAGTTTCTGGTCGGCGTCCGGCCACCGCCGGACGCGTCCGCCGCCGCGTCCGACGCTCTCTGCGCCCAGCCAGCCAACCTGCGCCGATCCAGCACGCGCCGGACGCGTCTGACCCGCGTCCGGCGCCCTGTGACTTACCATCTTCTTGTTTGATCTTCGATGTCGTGCCGTCGTTGATCCATTCTCCAAACCACTTGTCCAAGGTGCTAACTCCACAGAGTAGGTCACTTCTCAAGCACCGGAGTTAGCATATCTTCTCAAGATCACGACGACAAGTGTTAGCTCTCTAGTTAGCCTCTCATGCATCATGCAAAGTCACAACTAGAGGCACTTAGGACCGCGAATGAACCGAGGAAACCCCTCTTGATAGTCGGTTATCGATCCTAAATGTGGTCACACTCGCTAAGTGTCTCGACCACTAAACCGGAAAGCCCTATCAAGTATACCTTCGCCTTGATCTCCATGGGCCTCCGTCGGAGCTTGATTATGCAACAAGTCCACTTGTCCACCATCATGACCACCATGCTCCATCATCCACCGTCACGTTGCTATGTGTCTAACCACACTTAGATCAAAGCATTAGCAACGTTTGAGACTCATTAATTACCAAAACCAAATCGGAGCTTTCAACAGGGCTGTCACCACCTGCCGCCTACCACCTCAACCGTGGCATGCCGACATATCCGAAGGTTCCCTCGCACCCGGACACCACGTCCGCATACTAAGGAGCTACCTATGTCCCCCAGGACTCCCACCCTACGGATGGACGAGCTAGAACATAGGCAAGCCCGAAGGCACATCGAACCGCTATTCCTCTCCTACAATCTAATCTAAACAAGTAAAACACACGAACGGTGAAGAACAATGTAGAACACGATGAACAATTCTCACAAGAACTATGGCCTAGTTCTTGATCATAGAATAGATCGTGTACTAGACTATACTCTAGTTCATATGCAAGACTATATAAATGTAATGAGAACTTGACTAAGGAAGAACGCTCCATAGATTTGTACCAAGAGTGTAGCTTTTCTTCCTGGAGACAAGCTCTCCAAGTAGCTTTGCCTAGCTCCAAATGACTAACACTAAGACTAAAGAACAAGTGTGAGGTGTAGAGATGGCTCCAAATGGTGTGTGTGAAGGTGGGGGGCCTCTCCTCTTCTTTTATAGCCCCCAGAAGGCGGTTCAGGGGTAGTGGTGTAAAATCACCAGCAAAACCGTCAATCCCTAGATGGAAAGAGGCGAACCGCCTTGGCCGGGCCCACTGGCGCGCGCGCGCCCCAGGCGCGCCCGCGCCTGGGTGACGCCGCCCCCTGACCGCCTTTGGCAGGTGGGCCTGGGCCGCCATCTGGGTCTTGTCCATGCTTTGGTGCTTTTGGCCCATTTCGACCCCGAGATGGCCTACTTGCTCTTGAGCTTGTTTTACGCCTTCCGAAAATCGTACTTTTATTCGGAAATTCCTGCACTTGGTGTGTATTACGCAAACAATATTTTGTCCAAGCACAGGTGGAAATAGGTCAATAGTAAAGATATATGTGATATAAAATATTTATTTCCCCCATAATGACCTATAGTTGGCGGGTATAAATCGAGTTAAGGACCGCCAACAAGATCCCCCAAGCTTACCCCTTGCTCGTCCCGAGCAAGTCTTTGCTTTGGGTTGTTGATCAGGGGTTGTTACGATGCCGATTATATCTCAAGTGTACAAGCTAAAAGAGAGCGTTCTACTGCTATTTGGATAAATTGGCAATTGTATCTACTCTTATGATTCCTGATGGAGTGGGGCTTCTAATTTCCTCAAGTCTTGGGCGATTGCAAAATAGAACAGTTCCAAAGACCGGTGCTTTTCATTCGTCCCAAGATCAACTTTCAGTCCGGAGGTTTTGTAACTTTTTATAAATAAACCAAGTTCCTCAAATAACCCACTCGATCGCTCAAAAGTGTATAGTGACCTCACCAAAGGCTTTTTCAAGTTGCCTTCTTCCTACCACTAAAGCTGAGAGTGGAGTTTTGGGTAGGTATGTAAGTGGGCATACTTGTATCACATATGTTGTAAGGTCGAGGATTGAACCTTACGGAGATTAAGCTATACACTTTGATTGAGATGTGCAAGTGTGTGGAATGAAAGATGGTTTCTAATTTTTGTGGTATTTTTGGGTCTCCATGCATCATGACATGCTCTCTTTTATTTGATGAATGAGATGAAGAAAAGATGGGCTATCAAAGAACAACTAAATTTATTCCCCTTCCTTTTTTTTTGAACGGGGATCTAAGATGTTTCCCGTTTGCCTAACTATAACAATCTCTTTTCTTTCTCTTTTTTTCTTTTCTCTCACTCTTTTTTTTCTGACTAAGAACATAGCCCAAAAATTTATTGATGGAAAGGTTGTGGTGGAGAGAGATGTCATGGTGAACAATGCATGGAGAAATTTTGCAAACTACAAGAGAGGGGTGCGCGATCCTCAGGGTAAGGGTTGGCAAAATGGTGCGCGGCTCTCAGTGTAAGAGCCGGCGGATGGTGGTTGGGTGCATGTTGTGCGCAACTCTCAGTGTAAGAGTTGGCTTTTATTTGGTGGGTGCAAGTGGATCTCAATCATGGGTGTAGAGTCATAATCTCATGTCGGTAACAATCCGACAGAACTCAATGTACGAACAAGCAGCACATGAAGGTTCTTTTTCTATGGATAGATCATATGGCTCTGGTGGGTATTCCGTGATCACTGAGGAACTATTTTTTTTGGAAAAAAAATTTCGAAACAAAAGACTCCGAACGTCAGGTTTTCTCAAGGGGACGTTTCATTGCTGTGGTCTAAGTCACTATATCATATCGCGTAATAACCTAGATGAGAGTAATTGTATGCAACCCACTAAATCAAGTTTCTAGAGCATGATAATGTAAAGCCGATAAACCCAAATATTAGAGAAAACTCTATTCTAGACAAGTACAAATGAGACGTAAAACAGAGCAACCAATCATTTCAACATGGGTAGAACTAAACATTTCATGGCACATATATGGAATGGAATTATAAAAGTAAATAATTTTTTTTTTAAATTTTCCATGCAAGAAACTTGAATGTAAACATGCTAAAAATAAAAATAAATTTATGAGAAATTAAATATGCAATGCAGGTACCTCAATGGGGTCCTCCCCCAAGCTTATCTTGAAGCTCATGGCCCAGGGTTGATCTTCTGTTTTGGCAGGACTTCCTCCACCTTTGTGCTCGGGGATGGTATGTCCGTTGTTGCCGATGGCTTCTTGGGTCTCCACTCCATTTTAATAACCTTAGGTGGTGCAGCGGTGGGTGGTTCTTCTTGTTCTTTCTGTACCACCTTCTTTGGTGGTGTGGAAACCTCTTCTTTCTTGCCCTTTTGTTTAGGAGCTGTTTTCTTTTTCTTAGGCGGTGTCACAGCCTTTTGCTCCTTCTTAGGAGTTGCTTTTGGCTTCTCCTTATTTTCTTTCCTTGGCTTGCTCATGAAGGCCTGGGGTTGAATCTCGACCTCCCGTATGCCTTGAGTGTTTGGTCCGTATTTGATACGGATCATGTTGCATTGTTCCTGCTTGCGGGGTCGGAATTCAAACTTCTCCTCCTGGCCATTTATGTTGAAGCGGATTTCTCCAGCTCCAACATCTATTTGGGCCCCAGCGGTGCTCAAGAATGGCCTCCCTAGGATGAGAGGGTTCTCCTTGGTAAGTTCCATGTCCAGCACCACGAAGTCGGCTGGCACAAAGTACCCTCGGATTTTTACCGGGATATCCTCAGCAATCCCTGCAGGGTAGCGAATGGAGGAGTCGGCCAGCTGGAGTGTCATGGTTGTTGGTGCAAGCTGTGTGCAATCCAACTTGTCAAAGACTGTTTTTGGCATGACGCTCACGCTGGCCCCCAGATCACAAAGAGCATGGTCAAACTGTTGGCCCCGATTGAACAAGTGATGGTTGGGCATCCAGGGTCCTTTCTCTTCTCAAGCAGCTGATTAAGTATTGCTGCGCTGCATTCCTCTGTCAGCTTGACCGTCTCTGTGGATGGTAGAGGACGCTTGTTGTTGATGATATCTTTCACATATCTTGCATAAGAAGGGACATGCAAGACGTCCATGAGTGGGACGCTCACATGTACCTTCCCTATCATCTCAACGAAGCGTGCGAATTGTTCATCCGCAGTCATATTCTTGGTTTTGGTGGGGAACGGTAGGTTACTTGTATCAGGATAGTCTATCGTTGCTCCTGTTGGTGTTGCTTCCTGTGGCTCTTCTTCTACAGGAGGTTCCCTCTGTTTCTGCGCTCTCTGCCTTCCTGATGCCATTTGGTCAGGGTATGGTGGATCACTTGTGGACCTTCCTCCCCTTGTTGTTACTGATTTCAGTTCAGCCTTGGCATCTTTGTCCCCAGTTTTGGGCAGAGTGGCGGCTAACTGGGTAAGCTGGGTCTTTATCATGCTATTAAAAATTTGTTGACTCTTGACAGCGGTTAAGAGACCTTCCAGCTTGTTATCCATGTCTCCCAGGATCTTCCTCATGTTGTAACATCTTTTTGGCGAGATTTTCGTTTATCTTGGCTTGGCCGAAAACCAGATCCTTCAATGAAGGTTGATTCGAATTAAACCCAGAGGCGTAATTTGAATTACCTTGGAATGGAGGACGGGACTGGTTATTCCAGCCATTCCCTCCTCCTTGCTGCTGGCGAAACCCATTGTTGAGGTAGGCGGCCTCTTCACGGGTCTCGGGCGTCATTCCCCGAGTGTCCGGCTCACCACGAGACCTCGCACGTCATGCGAGCGTCCATGGCGTTGACGGTGCCGGATGCATCATTGATGGCACCACCGTCAATCTTTTTCAGGAGTAGGTCTATTTTTGCGGCAAGCATATCCGCCTCCTTCACAGTATGCATGCCTTTTTGTCCCTTGGTGGGAGCGCGGTCCTCCCCCCAAGCTTGGTTTTCCACCATTTTGTTGATTAGTGCCGTAGCACTGTCAACAGTCAATGATAGAAAGGCGCCACCAGCTGCGGCATCCAGGTGCCCCTTCGACATGGGTGTTAACCCATTGTAGAAGTTTTGGAGCACCAGCCAACTTTCCATCCCATGGTGAGGGCATTCCTGGATGTACTCCTGGAGCCTCTCCCATGCCTCAGGGATGGGTTCCAGCGAATTCTGCTGGAAGTTGGCAATTCTTCCCCGCAGGGCATTGGTTTTGCCCATGGGGAAGAACTTAGCGAGGAACGCGGTGGAGCACTTGCTCCATGTGTCAACAGCGGCCTTGTCCTTGTAGAACCAGGTCTTCGCCTTTCCCACTAGGGAGAAAGGGAAGAGCCTGAGCCTGATAGCATCAGGTGCGACATCCTTGATGACGATGGTGTCGCATATCTCCAAGAAACGCTGAAGATGGGCGTTGGCGTCCTCACTAGGCAGTCCACAGAATGAACTTGCCTGCACCATGGTAATGAGCTCAGTCCTGAGCTCGAAGTTCTTGTCTCCCAAGTTGACAGCGGGCCCAGTGGGCACGTTGGCAACATTGGGGACGGAGAACTCGCGCAGGGACTTGGCCATGGAGTGCGGCATAGTAGGTGCGGTGGTGACTGGTTTATCTGTCGGTGGAGCAGAAGAGGAAAGGGCACGAGTCCTCTTCCTCCTTAGGAGTGCTTCCGAATTTGAGTTGAAGTTTTCCGGCAGAGAGAAACCGGTCATGCACTATCCTGTTTTCATCCACAACAGGAGAAAACATAAAAGTTAGCCTGTATAGACATTGTCGTTTCTCATTTTATATATCATATGCATATCCATGTTGCTAGATCCTTAACTTCCATGCCTTCCCCGGCAACGGCGCCAGAAATGCTTGTTGGCATTTCTTAGCGCGATTACCAAAATAGACTTAGAGCCCAATTCTGATAACTGCGCTAGAAACGCTAAATGGCTTTACTCGGCATAATTACTAGAAACTAGTTCTAGCAACTACGCGAGTGTTGCCAATGATAGATCACATCCTAGTAGATAAATATCCGCAAGCGCACGGATCTATCATCGCAGCATTTCACCTGGAAGTATTCAGGGTATCGTTATTTATATTTTCCCAAAGGAAGGCATGGGGTAGTCAAGTATTCTAGCATGGGTATGAATACAATATCTAGCATGAGGAGAAACCGACCAATGTGCTATACAGGGGTAAGCATACGGTAGTTTGGATAGTGGACACACACTCAGAGCAACCTCAAAGGAATAAAGGTAAAATAAAGAATAAAGAATAATCTACGCGGAGCAGGCATGATCTATATAGTCAATGCTAGAACAGCTAATTCCACATGTTATACAAGTCAAGACTCGACTATAGACTAGGAATATGGGGAGACCGCGGCAACTGAGTGTCCGGTCGATGGCGGCATTTACGAACTCCTACTCAACATGCGAACGTGGGGGATTACAAAGGACGGACAGGGCTGTCACCACCTGCCGCCTACCACCTCAACCGTGGCATGCCGACATATCCGAAGGTTCCCTCACACCCGGACACCACGTCCGCATACTAAGGAGCTACCTACGTCCCCCAGGACTCCCACCCTACGGATGGACGAGCTAGAACATAGGCAAGCCCGAAGGCACATCGAACCGCTATTCCTCTCCTACAATCTAATCTAAACAAGTAAAACACACGAACGGTGAAGAACAATGTAGAACACGATGAACAATTCTCACAAGAACTATGGCCTAGTTCTTGATCATAGAATAGATCGTGTACTAGACTATACTCTAGTTCATATGCAAGACTATATAAATGTAATGAGAACTTGACTAAGGAAGAACGCTCCATAGATTTGTACCAAGAGTGTAGCTTTTCTTCCTGGAGACAAGCTCTCCAAGTAGCTTTGCCTAGCTCCAAATGACTAACACTAAGACTAAAGAACAAGTGTGAGGTGTAGAGATGGCTCCAAATGGTGTGTGTGAAGGTGGGGGGCCTCTCCTCTTCTTTTATAGCCCCTAGAAGGCGGTTCGGGGGTAGTGGTGTAAAATCACCAGCAAAATCGTCAATCCCTAGATGGAAAGAGGCGAACCGCCTTGGCCGGGCCCACCTGGCGGCAGGGCCGGCGCGCGCGCGCCCCAGGCGCGCCCGCGCCTGGGTGACGCCGCCCCCTGACCGCCTTTGGCAGGTGGGCCTGGGCCGCCATCTGGGTCTTGTCCATGCTGGTGCTTTTGGCCCATTTCGACCCCAGATGGCCTACTTGCTCTTGAGCTTGTTTTACGCCTTCCGAAAAGCGTACTTTTATTCCGGAAATTCCTGCACTTGGTGTGTATTCTGCAAACAATATTTTCTCCAAGCACAGGTGGAACTAGGTCAATAGTAAAGATATATGTGATATAAAATATTTATTTCCCCCATAATGACCTATAGTTGGCGGGTATAAATCTGAGTTAAGGACCGCCAACAATAAATCCGCAAATGCATGGAGTACCGTTGTAACTTTCACGCGGAAGTATTCAGGGTATCGTATTTTCCACAGGGAACGGAAGTGTACTAGAGTGAAACAAGAATGTCCAGGAGAAGTAGGTAGAAGGATATTTTTGTAGGGAGAAAGGGTTTTCTAAGGTCAGACCAAGATCACTAGATAACTAAAGTCTCGGCTTACTAACTTACTCACTTCGGAGCAGCGGTACCTTTCCAGTTCTCGAAAAGACCGGGAAGACGTAACCGGGGTCAGGCCGCCAAAAGCTCTACAGAAACACCAACCCAAACGTGGTGGAATACACAGGCCTGGTCGGAGCTGTCACCTCCGGGGCTACCACAACTATCCGTGGGGTTGGGCGCAAACTCAGGAGATCCCGTCTATGCTAGAGGCTACTACTCAAACCCGGTACCTTGGACTAGAGCACTCGGTCGAGCGGAGATCCCGTAAGCAAGAGAAGTAAGCGCTAAACTTTAATTATAAAAATCACTAGGAAATTCCGCGGATATTACTCACGAAGGAGTCGGCTCCGTAGAGGTACAAGTTGGAGGAGAACCCGACAAGCCGGCTCCGCCTCCGCCCTGCGCCTCCTCTTTCTTCCTCTTTTCTCGCTTGTACAACTAGGTGAGAGCACCTAAAGGGACACTACTACTACTATAAAATATATATGTGGAAGCTCAAGAGATAGAATATATATTGTATGGCTCAAATCTGTAGTGTAGAGTGTAGGATAAAATATGGAACTCAGAAATATATTCTATAGGGTAGTAGAGTGTGTTTTAGAATGGAGGGAATAGCCCTCTATTTATAGTGGGGAGGAGAGAGGCAGATTTACACATGGCCCCCCTGCAAATAGGCGGTTTGGGGGCATGCAACCGACCTCCCTAGGTCGGTAACACACTTTCCAAGTGAGCTGTGGCGAAAACCGGGAGAGAACCGGAGTCTAAGGCGGTGAACCGGAGGTGAACCGGTGGATTCTGCGCTCTGTCTGTTTTCTGGGGCGAGATCTGTGGGCGCGGGCAGCTGAACCCGCTCCAAACCGGACGAACCGGCCGGTCCACCCGCGCCCAGGCGCATGAACCGTGGAACCGCCTTGGGGAAGCCATTGCCAGCGTGACACGTGGCCCAGCCGCCGGCCTCCCACGTCCGCTCCGTGTCCCGCGCGGGTGATGTGCACCTGGGCCCCGCGGTTGCCACGCGGCGCTGCTGTTGGCGGTCCTTATCGACACATTTTAACCACCAATTTAAGATAGAAAAGGGAGAATTACATGTTCTTACACGCATATACTTGTGCTATTAACCGAATTCCACTTGTACCTGGAGTTTAGCAATGTTTACAGGAAATACACCAAGTACAGGGGATTTTACACAGAAAAAGCGCTTTCCGGCAAAGCGCAAAAGAGGCACAAGGAGGAGACAGGCCCATCCAGGATCGAAATGGGCCAAAACACCACACCACCTCGACATACCTGACAGGAAGGCCCCACCAGCCGAAGTCGGTTGGGGGGAGGTGTCACCCTGGCGCGGCCGCGCCAGGGGCGCGCTCGCGCCCCCCCAGCCTGACAGGTGGGGCAGCTTCCTGGAGGCGGTACAATTAATGCAAAGGAGGACGGTGCGCAGGTGTTCCTTCCATGTATGGCTCCAAACCGACCTGCTCCACATATAAAAGGGGAAATCCAAGCCATTTCTCCACACACATTTCATTTGAGCCATTCTCCTCTACTTTTGTTCTCTAGCCTAGTCTAGTAGCTTAGGAGCTTGGTTGAGCTATCAAGGAGGGCTTGTCTCCTAGGAAGAAGTTCATCACTTGGTAATTTACTATGGAGTGTTCTTCCTATTTCAAGTTCTTATTCATATTATGTAGCCTTGTTCTTGAACTAGAGCATAGTTGCGTTGTTGCTAAACCTGATTCATATGAACTAGACCAAAGTTCTTATGATCAGTTCTTAGCATGTTCTTCGTTGTTCTTCATCGTTCATATAGTTCATAGGAGTAGAGATCTTGATGAGAATAGGGTAACGGTTCGTTGTTCCTTTGGGTTTGCCTACGTTCTAGCTCGTCCATCCGCAGGGTGGGAGTCCGCGGGGGATGTAGGTAGTTCTCAAATATGCGGGCGTGGTGTCCGGATACGAGAGAGCCTTCGAATATGACGGCATGCCATGGTTGAGGGGTAGGCGGCAGGAGGTGACAGCCCTGTCCGTCCTTTGTAACCCCCCACGTCCGTATGTCGTGTAGGAGTTCGTAAATGCCTCTATCGGCTGGTCGCCAGCTGCGGGGGTCTCCCTGTTATCTTAGGCTCTGATCTGTCTCTAACCCTATAGACTATATGACTTAGCTGTTCATGACATAGCTACAATTGACCTACCTGCTCCGCTTAGGTTTATTCTTTATTTTTTCATTCGTTTATTCTTTCTTTTATTCTTTATCCTTGAGTTTGGCCAAATGTGTGTCCACTATCTTGCAAAACCATTTATACTTACCCCTGTGTAGTACTTAGAGTCTCATTTCAATGACATGAAGTCAATCATCCATATCCATGTTTAGACACATCCACACCATGCCTTCCTACGGGAAATATAAATAACGATACCCTGAGAATACTCCCCGGGTGAAATGCTACAATGATAGATCCGTGCGCTTGCGGATAATCATATCTTTAGAACACGACTATCAACCCTGGCATTTCTTGGCGTGACCACTGGGATGTAACAATTCTAGTGATTGCGCTAAGAAATGCCAACAAGCATTTCTGGCGCCGTTGCCGGGGAAGGCATTGGTTAAAAAGAATCTAGCATAAACATGGATATGAGTTGACTTCATTAGAAATGGACCTAGTCTATGCGAGCTAACTTTTATGTTTTCATCTATTGTGGATGAAAACGGGATAGTGCAGCTGGTTCATTTGCCGAATCGTTACACGAATCCGGAGGCGGCTCCGCCGACGGTTGAACCAAGATACCACCCACACCATCGGTGATGGCCCGAAGTCAATCCGCGAGTTCTCGGCTCCGTGCCGCTCATGTGCCCACGGGGCCCATTGTCGATGCGGCGGAGAAGAACTTTGAGCTCGGGACTGGACTCATCACGATGGTGCAATCAAGTCCATTCATTTGGACTACCCAATGAGGATGCAAATGCTCATTTGCAGCGCTTCATGGAGCTCTGTGACACAGTCATCATCAAAGACGTATCTGCTGATGTGATCAGGCTCCGTCTGTTTCCCTTCTCCCTCTCAGGGAAGGCGAAACAGTGGTTTTACAAGGACAGAGAAGCAGTGAGCACATGGAACAAGTGTTCCACGGCATTCCTCGCCAAATTCTTCCCCATGGGCAAAACAAATGCCCTGAGAGGAAGAATTACCAATTTTCAGCAAACTCAGCAAGAACCCATCCCTGAAGCATGGGAGAGGCTTCAAGATTATATTCAAGATTGTCCTTATCATGGGATGGAGAACTGGCTGGTGCTCCAGAATTTCTACAATGGGTTAACACCCATGTCTAAAGGGCACCTTGTAGCCGCTGCTGGAGGAGCATTCCTATAAACGTTGACAAGGCTACGGCTTTGATCAACAAAATGGTGGAAAACCAAGCTTGGGGGGAAGATAGGACCCCAACCAAGCAACAAAAAGGCATGCACACAGTCAAGGAGACTAATATGCTTGCCGCTAAAATAGAGCTACTCCTCAAGAAGATGGAGGAACGTGCTATAGCTAGCACGCCCGACTCCGTCAAAGCCATGGACTCTCGCATGACTTGCGGAGTCTGTGGTAATGTTGGCCATTCAGGAGGTGACTGTCCTGAAACCCGTGAAGAAGCAGCATATATCAACAACGGGTTCCGCCAACAACAAGGAGGGAACAGTGGCTATTCACGACCACCATTCCAAGGTAATTCGAATTATAACTCCAATTATAATTCGAATTAGCCTTCATTCAAAGAGCTAGTCCTTGGGCAAGCCAAGATCAATGAAAATCTAACCAAAAAGATGCTCGACAATGACAAAGTTCTTGGAAGCATCAATGATAAGATAGAAGGCTTATCTTCTGTTGTTAGAGATCAGCTGGGCTTCAACAAAATGATAGAAACACAGTTGGCCCAAATAGCTGCATCTCTCCCAAGTAATAGTGGCTCGGGAGGAATACCGGGCAGCCCGAGATCTCACGAAAGCTTGATTAACATGATCTCGACATGGCCTGGTACGCCATGTCCCAGTGGGGGCTCTGTCTTGGAGAAGAAGGGAGATCCTGGCCGCCCGACTATCACCATCGCAATAGGCCCACATGTCATTGATAATGCCTATTGCGACCTCGGAGCCAGTGTGAACATGATGTCCAAGGCGACATATGAAAAATTGTTGGGAGGACCTCTGTCCCCTCCAGCATTCATGATGCAAATGGCAGACTGGACTATCACACGGCCGGAGGGGATAGCAAAGGATATCCTGATCAGGATCCAGGTTCCAGTGGACTTCGTCGTCCTAAACACAGGAGACACAGACGAGGGACCACTCATCCTTGGGCGACCATTCCTCTACACTACCAAGGCAGCAATATACGTTGGGAAGGGAATAGCCAGTTTCCACTTCAACACGAAGGTGATCAACCTTCGTTTTAATGGCTATCCCAAACCAACAGAAGCAAAGAAGAACCCGCCAAAGAAGCGGTGTCGGATACCTAGATTAGGGGGTCCTAAATTGGGTGAATTAGAGACGAGCAAATCAGCCTCATCCCTCTCTAAAAATCCCAAAAACTGACTAAAGAAACCCCCAATCCTTCTCATACTGGGCCGGCCCACTATCAGGCCCACAAAGCCTCAGAACCTTCTAACTCGAGCAGCGGCCGCTCACCCACTCGAGAGAGAAGTACGGAAACCGCTCGAGCGTACGACCGCTCGAGACGATGACGTAAACCGCTCGAGCGAGCGACCGCTCGAGCGGGGACGGAGAACGCTCGAGCGAGCAGCCGCTCGAGTCTGCCCGCAATAATTGCCTACCCATAACACGCACATGGCTACAGGGCTCGAACAGCGCCAGAGTACACTGACACCGCCTAACTCCATGGCTACAGGGCCCGCAATAGTGGAGCGTGCGCCGGTCGCTTCACCATTACGCTGCCCATCCCCCGAATTCGAGGATGGCAGGCGCCACTATTAAGTCGGGCCTTGTACTGTGCCACGTGCGGCACCCCCTTCAAGCGCCGTTGTCAACTCTCCGTACCGCCTAATCCGCTGCTCAGTCCCATCGCACGAGACGTCGACCCCTCGAGTCGGCCTCCAGGCGCTCGAGGAAAAGATGGCAGACGTGATTGGCGTACGGAGCAAGCAGTGATCAGTCCATCCCTCCTCGACGGCCATCCTGCGGGGTTCCCGGGCAGGCCATCATCGCCCACTCCTCCATTTCGTCAGCCCTCGTCAGGCGAGGATAAGCAGGCCATCACCAGCCATGCTGCTACAGGGTCGAACCGGACCAAAGCATGGTTCCACAGGCTCGAGCCGGACAATAGGGAGCATCTACAAGACCGACGACTCGGTAACGCCCATACCTCGACGTCACTCCCACGACAGCCCTAACCATCATGTAACCCTGAGCCTCCCCTTGGCCTATAAAAGGGGACGCCAGGGCCTTGTATAGGGCAAGAGGCTTTTACGCGTACACGTTCCCACATTTTCTCACACTCATTCACGGCTAAGTCCCGCTTGTATTCACCCCTGTACAAGCACCCCGGTGCAAGATAATACAAATCTCTCCCCTCTGCTGGACGTAGGGCATTCTTTGCGTGAACCAGGATAAACATTTGTGTCCTTCTTGCATCACCATCCGGATTAGGGAGCACGCATAGAAATTTACTCGTTGGTGTTATACCCCCCGGGGTACGAAACACCGACAGTTGGCGCGCCAGGTAGGGGTGCTGCATGTTTTTCGCTCGATTCCCGCCATTTTCCGGATGGCATCACCCGCTTCCTCGTTTCCGTTCGCCACGGTGATCCGGTTTGGGAGTCTAGAGTTCGTGTCGCTCGGCCCGGGCCACGACATGGCTCTACTCTCGATCGGTGAACCGGGGAGGGGACGCTCGTCACCCCCACGCGGCCGGGTGGGGCCGTGCGCCGACCGCGCCACCACGGCTCGCCACCACGTCGCCGACGCCACCGGCATCGGCATCACCACTAGCGAGCACGGGGCCTTGAGCACCCCGCTCGTGTGCCCTCCCGGCCCGGACGCCACGATGCACCCGGCCCGGGGTGCCAAGTGTACGGTAGGGGGTGGCACATGGACAGGGAGTCCTTGACGTGGAACCTGGCTTCACGTTCGCCATGCGCTCACCGAGAGAGCCCGGCGTGGCGCCCCGAGCGCGCGCACGGCCGACGTCGCCCAACCTGTTGCCACACGGGCTATACCGAGCTCGGCGCAGGCTCCCGTTTGGGCTCACCAACGCCGCCACTACATATGCCAACGCGATCCGGCCAGTCATGGGACCGCGGGAGGAGAGCCCCGGCCCCCTCCTGCGTGCCAGTATGAACTTGGAGATCGTGTGGCCTACGACGGTGGACCGCGGATTTGACAGAGCACCGGGCTCACAACGCCGCAACACGGTCGGGAATATGCGTCGCCTGGATCGAGGGAGGAGAGCACGGGGAGGCCCGGACGCCGTCCGGCGCTAGCCCGGACTCCGATGACTCGGACTCGGGGTGCTATGACCCGGCTCGCGAGTGTTTTCACCTCAACGACGACATCCCGTCGGATGAGGAGACCCGAGAGATGCCGCCGCCGTGGCCGTCCCCACGGCCAAGCGAGCGGGACGTAACGCCGGCGGTTGGGACATCGGCACTGGAGCTCTGCGGGTGATCGAGCCGCGTGGGCCGCCACCGCAAGCCCAAGATAACCGGCGACACGAAGACGATGCTCGAGCGGCACAATGGGCCCAGCTCAGAGAAATCGAGGCCAAGACGAATGAGGAACGCGCGAATCTGGAGCTGCTCAAGCGCGCGCTTGAGCAGAACCATCCGCCCCCTCCTCGAGCTCTTGGCGCTCGAGGAAAGGCACGAGACGTCTTCAACCGCATCATCAACGACGGGCGGCCAGAGGCGCCGATCGAGCCAGCCCATTTCCCCCGAGCAAGCCAAAATGTCCTTGCAGCAGCTATGCTGCTGATGGACATGCCGGCGCCCTCGAATCCGCATGCATTGCGGATACGAGATGAGATCCAAGGGCTCCTCCAAGTCGCGGCCGTCCAGCAGGCCGAAAGCTCGGCCTCGAGACAGCGTGAGGCAGCCCCAGAACAACCACGGCACGAGCGGGAGGGTTCCGTCCACCAGGAGGCACCCCCTCGAGATGGTAGAGCCCCTGCTCGAGAACGCATCCTCGACAACCGCGCGCCTCAAGATGCGCGTCATGACATCAACGACAACCGGCGACGCAAGGCCGCGGGTGCCGAGGACCGTGGCTACAAGGCCCATCGAGGGGGGCGTTACGACAGCGACGAGGACCGACAGGCTCCCGAGCCACCGGGCCCTCGAGTCTTCAGTCGAGCAATCCGCAACACACCGTTACCTAACCCGTTTCGACCCCCCACGAGCGTGGTCAAGTACAACAGGGAGACCAAGCCAGAGCTCTGGCTGGCCGACTTCCGGCTGGCCTGCCAGCTGGGAGGGGCTCAAGAGGATAAAGCGATCATACGCCAGCTCCCTCTGTTTCTCTCTGACACCGCTCGACGGTGGCTCGAGGAGCTTCCCCCCAAACAGATCTACGATTGGGCCAACCTAGTCCAGATTTTCGAGGGGAACTTCAAGGGCACCTACATCCGGCCCGGCAACTCGTGGGATCTCCGTAACTGCAAGCAAAATACCACGGAATCTCTTCGGGACTTTGCTCGACGTTTCTCAAAGCTGCGCACCGAGCTGCCACACATTCCAGATCACGACGTCATCCTGGCGTTCGTTTCGGGCACCACTTGCAAAGAGCTCGTGCGGGAGCTCGGGCGCAATCGCCCAAAGACGGTGAATGAGCTCATGGACGTCGTCGCCGACTACGCTGCCGGCGACGAGGCCGTGGGGGCCTTCATTGGTGGGGCTGGGAACAAGCCCGCGCCGTCCCCGGGAGGCGGTGAGGGCTCGAGCAAGGCCCAGAAGAAGAACGGGAAGAAGAAGAAAGGCAACCAGCAAGGCAAGCGCACGGTCGTGGAAGACGAGGTGGCCGCAGCCGAGCACAAGAAGCCTAGACCCCCACCGGATGGGGGCGTCTTCGACAAGATGCTGAAGCAGCCATGCCCGTACCACAAGGAATCGGTCAAGCATAACCTCGAGGACTGCCGTATGCTTCGAGGTTACTTCAAGAAATTTGGCCTTGACAAGGACGATGGCAAGAAGGATAAGGGTGGCGAGGACCGAGCCAACGACGATGACGACGATGGGTATCCGCCCATCACCGAGTGCTACATGATCTACGGCGGCCCAACCACCCAGATGACACGTCGAGAGCGGAAGGCCGAGCGCAGGGAGGTTTTCGCCCGAAACCCGCCACGCCTCAATTCCTCGGCGGGTCGGAGGCTCCCATCACGTTCGACCGTGATGATCATCCGAGCACGTCACCAATCCCGGCTCATACCCTCTCGTCGTCGCCCCGATCATCCTCAACGCCCGCTTCACCAAAGTTCTCATGGATGGAGCGGCGGCCTCAACATCATCTACATGGAGACCCTCACGCTGCTCGGCCTCACAAGAGCTCACCTCCAGCCGAGCGCCGGGGGCTTCCACGGAGTGGTCCCTGGCAAGAAAGCGCTCACGATCGGCCGCATTGACCTCCCCGTCGTCTTTGGGACACGCTCGAACTTCCGTCGAGAGGTCCTAACTTTCGACGTGCCCAGTTTCGAGGGGACCTACCACGCCATCCTGGGCAGGCCGTGCTACACGAAGTTCATGGCGATCCCCAGCTATGCCTATCTCAAGCTCAAGATGCCGGGGCCAAAAGGAGTCATCACCGTCAACTCCACGTACGAGCACGCCTACCACTGCGATGTGGAGTGCGTCGAGTACGGGGAATCACTAACGAACGTGATGGGAACATCTGAAGACTTAGCCATGATGCTCGATCACATGGAGGCTGAGGCCTCTGCTCCAACACCCAAGCGACAGGCCGACAATTTCGAGCCCGCTGAAGACACCAAGAAGATCCCGCTCGATCCAAGCTCCTCGGGGGAGAAGACGCTGGTCATCAGCGCCTCCCTCGACAGCAAATAGGAAGCAATGCTCGTCGACTTTCTCTGCGCAAACACTGACATGTTTGCGTGGAGTCCCTCGGACATGCCTGGCATACCGAGGGATGTCGCCGAGCACGCCTTGGAGATCCGTCCCGGTTCGAGACCTGTCAAGCAACGCCTGCGCCGCTTCGACGAGGAGAAACGCAGGATCATCCGCGAGGAGGTCGAGAAGCTCGAGAAGGCCGGATTCATCAAGGAGGTACATCATCCCGAGTGGTTAGCTAATCCTGTGTTGGTAGAGAAAAAGAATGGAAAAATGAGGATGTGTGTAGATTACACTAGTTTAAATAAAGCATGTCCCAAAGTCCCATTTCCTTTACCTCGAATAGATCAAATCATTGATTCCACTGCGGGTTGCGAAGTACTTTCCTTTCTCGACGCCTACTCTGGCTACCACCAAATCAAAATGAAGGAGTCCGACCAGCTCGCGACTTCATTCATCACCCCCATGGGCATGTATTGTTATGTCACAATGCCTTTCGGCCTTCGAAACGCCGGGGCAACGTATCAGCACTGCATGCTCCATGTCTTCGAGAAACACATAGGAGAGACCGTCGAGGCCTACGTCGATGACATCGTTGTCAAGACTCGAAAAGTAGAAAACCATGTCGCGGACCTCAAGTTGACATTTGGATGTCTCCGGGCTAAAAACATCAAGTTGAATCCCGAGAAGTGTGTCTTTGGTGTGCCTCGAGGCATGTTGTTAGGGTATATCGTCTCCCAGCGCGGCATCGAGGCCAACCCCGAGAAGGTCGCGGCCATCATGAGAATGGGGCCGATTCGAGACCTAAAGGGGGTGCAAAAGATCACTGGATGCTTAGCTGCACTCAGTCGGTTCATTGCGCGCCTGGGAGAAAAAGCCTTGCCTCTGTACCGGCTCCTCAGAAAATCCGAGCACTTTGCATGGACACCTGAAGCAGAGGAGGCCCTCTCAAAGCTGAAAAGTATGCTCACATCTCCTCCCGTGCTCGTGCCGCCTCGGCCGGCTCGAGACGGCATACCCGCCGAAACCCTCCTCCTCTATGTTGCCGCTACCACTCAGGTGGTCAGCACAGTCATAGTGGTCGAGAGGCAGGAAGAGGGGCACGCGCTCCCCGTCCAGCGGCCGGTGTATTTCATCAGTGAGGTGCTCTCAGATGCCAAAACTCGGTACCCTCAAATCCAGAAACTGCTCTACGCAATCGTCCTTCGTCGAAAACTCCAGCACTATTTCCTAAGCCACCCGGTGACGGTAGTGTCGTCATTCCCACTTGCTGAAATTATCCAAAACCGGGAAGTAGTGGGTCGAATCGCCAAGTGGTCAGTCGAGCTCATGGGCGAGACCATCACTTACGCCCCACGAAAAGCTATCAAGTCTCAAGTATCGGCTGATTTTGTCGCCGAATGGACCGACATCCAACTCCCCGGTCCGAGATCCAGCCGAGAAATTTTGTGGACCACGTATTTCGACGGGTCACTTATGAAGACGGGGAGCGGGCGCGGGCTGCTCTTCATCTCACCCCTCGGAGTACACATGCGTTACGTGGTGCGCATCCACTTTGCCGCCTCGAACAACATGGCAGAGTATGAGGCGCTCGTTACTGGGTTGCGCATTGCCATCGAGCTTGGGGTCCAACGCCTCGATGCTCGAGGCGACTCGCAGCTCGTTATCGATCAAGTGATGAAAGCCTCGAGCTGCCATGACGAAAACATGGAAGCATACTGCAATGAGGTGCGCAAGTTGGAAGCCAGCTTCCATGGTCTCGAGCTCAACCACATCCCAAGGCGCTTCAACGAGGCTGCGGACGAGCTGGCCAAAATCGCTTCATCTCGGGCGCCGCTACCCCCAGACGTCTTCTCGAAAGATCTTCACGAGCCATCCGTGAAGTGGGACTCGGGGGCTGGGGCAGGACCAGCCGTTGAGCCTGCTCCTACGACCGAACCCCCTCGACGGGGGCCACAGTCATGGAGATCGACCAGGTCACGAGCCCACCAACCGACTGGCGTGCACCATTCCTCGAGTATCTCATTCGAGGGGAGTTGCCAGAGGATCGAACGGAGGCGAGGCGACTAGCTCGTCGAGCCAAAACTTACGTCCTTTACGGGGATGACGAGAGAGCTCTACCGCCGCGGCCCGACCGGTATACTTCAACGGTGTATCTCGATCGAAGAAGGCGGGAAACCGCTCGAGAGACATGCACTCGGGGCTTGTGGCCACCACGCTGCGCCAAGAACCCTTGTCGGGAACGCATTCCGTCGAGGCTTCTGCGGCCCACTACAAGCGCGACGCCATCAAGCTCGTTCGAGCGTGTGAAGGATGCCAATTCTACGCCAAGCAAACGCATCTTCCGGCACACGCACTCCAGATGATCCCCCTCACGTGGCCATTTGCGGTCTGGGGGCTCGATCTGGTCGGACCCCTCAAAAAGACGACGGGAGGCTACACCCACTTGCTCGTGGCCATCGATAAGTTCACCAAGTGGATCGAGGCCAAGCCCATCACTAACATCCGCTCGGAGCGAGCGGTCGAGTTCTTCACCGACATCGTCCATCGCTTTGGAGTCCCCAACGTCATCATTCGACAATGGCACCCAAGTTCACGGGCAAAAAGTTCTTGGACTTGCGATCGGTACCACATCCGTGTGGGCGGTCGGCGATCGCCTACCCTCGAACTAATGGCCAAGTCGAACGCGCAAATGGCATGATCTTGCAAGGTCTAAAGCCAAGGATTTTCAAACGCTTGAACAAACACGGCAACAAGTGGGTAGCCGAACTCCCATCGTCTGTGGAGTCCGCGGACGACCGAGAGTCGAGCCACCGGGTTCACCCCGTTCTTCTTGGTCTATGGGTCGAGGCCGTCCTCCCCACCGACCTCGAGTACGGGTCCCCTCGACTCAAGGCCTACAACGAGCGAGACTAATCGGGAAAGGCCGGCAAACGCCGTCGACCAAGCGAAGAGGCTCGAGACACGGCGCTCCTACACTCGCGCGCTACCAACGAAGCTACGGCAATATCACGAGAAGAATGTGCGCAAGAGGGATTTCAAGGTCGGCGATCTCGTGCTCCGTCGACGCCAAGATAACAAGGGCGCCACAAGCTCACTCCTCCTTGGGAAGGCCCGTTCATCGTGGTCAAGGTGCTGAAACCGGGGACGTACAAGTTAGCCGACGAGAACGGCTCGACCCTCACCAACGCATGGAACATCGAACAGCTACGTCGCTTTTTCCCCTAGGCCTCGATGCCTTGCACATATTTCGTCTAAATGTACCGCTAGTATGAATAAATAAGTCAGTTTCTTACTTGTTGTTCATACACAAGGTGGGCTCGACTTTGTTTCCACAAAGTCAAGCCCCCCCCCTCGGGGGCTAGACCGGGGGGGACCCCCCTGAAGTCCTCAAAAAAACGCACCTAGTTTTATCAAAAACAATGCTCGACGTAATCTTTCCCTTCCTCGCCTCAAAATTTTTCGTAAGCTAAGTATTTGCGTCACCTCGAGCTCGTCGAGCCAGGGCGATCGAGCACAAGGCTTCCCACGCTTCCGAGCTACGGCACCCTGACTCATCCCCTCTCGAAGTGGTTCGAGCGCAGCGCCAACACTTAGCTAAAATGAAATAAAGGCAGGAAGCGCAAAGGAAAAATTAGAGCATAATGATTATAAACATCTGAGTATCACGATTTAAGGCCACTCGGGCCATTTCCATGACCAAAATGCTTGTTTTCTTACAAGGGCCTTGTTGCCCAGATTTCGGCTCGCGAGGCCGGCTAAAAACTACTCTACATCGGGCGGGAGGACTTCTCGCGCGAGATCGCCTCCAAGACGGGCGCCGGCTCCTCGGCCTCGGCCTTGAGCGCTCGATCCGGGGGTTGACCCCTCCTTCTTGCTCACCCTCGGCGTAGGTGAAGCCGCTCGCAACGGCCTCCATCCCGGCCGGGCGTCCTCCTCGAGATGCTAAACCCCGAGTAGAAGATAGCCATCGTCCGGCGCGCAGCGAAGACGAGGGCATCTCGGACACGGCCCCGCAGAGAAGCGCCGAACTCGACGACTCGGTTGGCGTAGCCGCGGCCGGCGTCTGGCCCCTCGATGTCCACCACGGGCGCGAAGCCCCAATTGGCGCTGAGGGTGTCGATGGCGCCGGCGATGCGGGCCTTGGACGAAACCTCGCCATCAAGCAACACCTGGGTCAGCCTTGCGTCCTCACGCGCCGCCACCAGGTCCGCCTCCAAACCTGAAAAAGGACGACAAGAATCAAGTACTCAGTCAAGTGCTCGAGCAACACGTATGAATCGCGCACGAAAAAAGGACTAAAGGACTCGAGCACTTACGGGCGCAGCGGGTCGAGAGCCCTTGCTCGCGTTCGAGCGTCCGCGCGAGCTCAGTCTCCTTTCTCTGGAGGGCGCGCTCGATGTCACGTTTCTCCACGCGCAGCTCCTCATAAGCCTTGCCGGCGCCCTGGATGACGAGGTCCTTCTCCGTCATCTCTTGACGGAGGTTGACCGCTTCCGTCTGGAAACCGCTCGACCGCTCCTTCTCCACCTCGAGCGCACTCGAGAGAGCCTCCTTCTCGGCAGCCTCCCGGGTGACCGTTGCCTGGAGCTCCTTCACATAGGCCTCGACGCTGGCCTTGTCCTTTTGGAGCTGCTCCATGTCCCGGCATTTGGCCTTATAGCCCTGCAGCGCCGTAGCTGCGTCCTTCTTGAGCTGCTCGAAGGCTTCGTGCAGCTGCGCGTACTTCTGACGAGCGGTCTCGGCCTCCTGCGCGGCTCGGGCAAGCTTCTCGCCCGCATCTCGCTGTGCCACCTCAGCCTCCTGCGCCACCCGAGCAAGCTCATCTTGAGCCTTCTTGGCGTCCTCCTTGGCGGCGTCCAGGGCGACATTAGCCTCTCGAAGGAGCCGAGCAAAGCGGTGCCGCTCGCCCTCAGCCTCCTACCCCATCCGCACGTACCGCCGGATCTCGTGCTCGCTCTCTTGCGTGGCACGGACATGCACGGATTTGGCATAAGAGCGACTCTGTGTCGCCTGAACCTCAAAGGAGAAATGTTAGAACATAAAACGCGATAGACCAAAAGGGCAAGCAACCGAACTCGAGGGTACTCACCGAGAAAAGCCGGGGCATGTCCTCCGAAACGAGCGACAAAGCAATCTTCAAGGCGCTTTCGAGCCATTGCCGGCGCTCCTCGGCCTCCACGTGCGCCTCAAGCTCCTTCTGATCGTTCATCACGATCGGGGGCGCCTCGTGGTCAAGGGGGTCGGAGAGCACCAGCGGCGGCCTCTCCCAAAGAGGGAACTCCTCCCGCATCTCCTTGTCAACGGAGGAGTGGAGTCTCCTCACCGCCTCCAGTCGACATCCGCCGTCACCACCCGCTCGGCCGGGGTAGGTGGGCGGCGCGGCGACTCCGGGAGGAGGACGCCTCTTGGGCGCGCGCCGCGCCTCAATCCGCCTCCGCTCCTCGATAGAGACGTCCGTAGGCTCGGTGGGACCAAGGCCGACCGACCGCATGTGGTTGTCGACGATGGCGGCCGCCGTCGGCTTCCTTTGGGCCTCCTCCCAGCGATCGGCGTCGGTCATGACCTCGAACCTCACCTCACCCGTCTCCGAGTCGGGCACGAGGTGGGGCACCAGGTCCCCCGATAGCTGCAGAGGCTGCGGCGGCGCCTGGTGTGACACCAAATGAAGCTCTTGCTCGACGTCCTGGCGCTCATCGCCACCCGTGACGGAGGGCTGCTGCACCACTGGCTCCGCCTACTGCTCCACCAGCGCCGCCTGCTGCTCCGCTTGCAGCTGATGCTCTTCGCTGCCTGCGGTGGTAGGCTGCACCGCCGGCTCCGCCTGCTGCTCCACCGGCTCCTCCGCCTTCTCCTCCTCTTGCGTGACGGCGGGGTGCTCCTCGAGCGCCCCCACTCGAGCGGCAGCTTGGGCCACCCCGTCCTCGACCCTTTGCCCAGCAGAGGAATCGACCTCCATATCCCAAGGAGGGGTTGGGGCTCGGCTCGGCTGAGGCTCAGGCGCCGTTCCCGCCTCCTGCATCTCCACATCCCCCCCGCCCGATCGGACGGGCTGCCGGCGTCTCCTCCTCCTCCTTCTCCCCTGCGCTCCTCCTCGAGGCGGCGCGGGACGTGGCCGGGAGGACTTGGCGCCCGAGCTCGGACTCTCGTCTTCGAGTGTGATGGGCCGCTTGCTCCGATCCGGCCCGTCGCCGGAATAGAGGCCGCCGGCTCGGCGCCATCGCCCCTTGGTCGCCGCCGCCGCGTCACCCGGCCGCGCCCGACGACGTCGGGGTCTCGAGCGGGGGGCGGTCGAGGCCGTGGTGGTGGTGGCGTCCTCATCCCCCCGTAGCCTTGGTCACGGCCCGGCACGCACGGGACGCGGGCGCCATCGGCTGCCATGCCTAAGTGCATCCTTGGCCCGCTCTAACCAAACTGGAGTAGAAGGAAGAAGGGTCACTCCACCTGGCATCGACGGGGTGCCGCTCGACCCTCCTGTGGTCCTCAGCCTCTTAGTAGGCAGCATGGGGGGGAGGGACGGTAACGTCTGCAGGGGGCGCTTAGTCCTGGAAGAAAGAGAAAAACAAAAATTACTACGACGAGACGTTCACACATAAGAGAAAAGGACAACAAGAGGTAGGTCGATTGAAAAGCTTACCCCGCGGTCGAGCCACCCGGCCTGCTCAAAGCGCTCGGGGGCTGTCGAGCCTCAGTCGCCCCCCTCGAGTCACTCGAGGACTTGGGGGCCTCGAGCCCGCCGCTTGCGCCGCTCGGGGGCTTCGAGACCCTGGCGGCCGCCCCCGTGCTGGCCGACTCCCTGGCCGGGTCGGGCACGGTGTCCCTTACGGGATCCTGGGTCCTGCGGGTCGAGGTCCGCTCGGCCCGGCGGTCGCTGGAAGGAGCCCGGCATTGCTCGCCGGGCTGCGCAGGAGTTGAAGTGCGCACATTTGCAGCCTCATGCCGCTGGGTGTGCGCGCCCGTTGAAGAAGAATGATGGCGGGAGGAAGAGTCCCGCCTCGTCGGAGATGGCGCCCGCCCACCATGGCTAGAGCGGCGGGGCGACTCCTCTCGCCGCCCTGCTTGAGCTGGCGATGGCGAGCGAGCGCGGTGGCTGGAGCGTTGAGACGCCCCCCCGCTGCCTTGCGGGGCGGCGGCGACGGCGCTCGAGCGCCGCGGCTCAACGACTCCTCTTGCTGGCCTGCCTGAACCAGCGACGAGTCATCGCGCAGAAGGCCTGGCGCCAAAGATAGCTCCTGCACGCGAGAGCGGGGAGGCGTCAGGGCTCGGGTGGCGGTGGCGCCATCGCTGTCGGTCGCCTCGTCGTCTCCCCCGTCGTCATCGCCCTCGTCCTCGTCGGTCGACTCGAGACTAGAGCTCCAGTCGGTCGGGTCCGCCGCCAGACATATTTCACGCTCCCGGCGGCGCCTAGCCTTACGCTTCTCCTTCTCCTCTAGCGCACGGGCTTTCTGCGCCTTCTCCTCCCTCCTCGAGACCACGGCAGCGTGTTCTCGTTCGCCCCTCAGGCGTCTTACCTCGCGGACGGGCGCGTCCTCCTTCACCGGGGGCCTCGACTCCGCGTGGTCGTTGATATTCTGAAAAAAGGAGAGAGAGGACAGGCCTCAATAAGGATCGCTCGAGTAAAAGAAACGACGAAAAGAAGATCTCGAAAAAAAAAACTCACAAAGCCCAGCAGGTTGAAGGCCGGACGCATGCGGAAGAGGCCGACTTGGTTCTCGCCGAAGTTCCTCCCGCCGTCGATCGCGTCGCGCACCCGAGCCACGATTGTGGCGACCGGGAGGGGTGCGTCCGACATCTTGCTGGCCGCAAGCGCCGCAGGATCAGCGTCCTCCGTCATCTGGTCGAGCCGTAGTGGGCGCTCGGCGAGCGGAAGCACCTGGCGGCTGTGGAACTCGGCAACCACGTGCGCAATGTTGAAGAAGAGGTTGCCGGACCTCCGGTTGCGGAGGCTCGAAATGGCGTTGAGCAGGGAGTCCATGCGGGGCTGGCGCGCCTGCGGCTGGCCGTGCGTCCAGTTGAAACCAGGCGCGGTTAGCACGGCGCCGGTATATTCAGGGAAGAGGCCCTCCTCGTTGCGGAGGTAGAACCATTCTCGGTCCCAGCCGGCGTTGTTCGACGTCCACGCGTCGGATAGCCAGCACTCTTTCCTCTTCAGCCCGATCGAGCAGGAACCCGCTCGAATGTAGCGGCGGACCTTCGGTTTCTTCTTCTTCTCCTCTTCCTCCTCGTTCTCCTCTTCCTCCTCCTCGTCACCGTCATCACCGTCGTCGTCGGCGGCCTCCTTGTCCTTCACCGCCTTGGTGAAGAGCGTCGCCTTAAAGATGTGGGTGAACAGGTCCCACTGCGGCGCCATACCCAGATACCCCTCACACACGGCGGCGTAAGTAGCCGCGAGCGAGATAGAGTTGGGGTTGAAGTGCTGGAGCTCAACCCCGAAATGGTGGGGGAGCGCCCGCATGAACCGGCTCGGCCGCGCACCAAGTCCCCGCCGGTGAAAATTGATAAAACTCAGGATGTAGCCCGGCGGGGGATTGGGCTCGATGTGGTCGTCGTCCGGTACCCGCCACTCCGGTGTCCCCTCCGCCGGATTGGGCGGAAGCAGTCCGCCATTCACCAGGTTGATCAGCATCGCCTCGGTCACCGTGGACCGAGGCCACGGAAGCGCCTCCTCCATCACCACCGGCGTGGGAGGCTTGGCGGCCTCCTTGCCTTTGCCCTTGCCTTTTCCACCGGCACCCTGACCGGAACTCTGACCCGACTTCCTGACTGACCTCCTCATGTCGGTGACGGGAGCGGGACGATGGAGCAACGGCGGCAGTGGAGCACGAGGAACGGTGGCGCGGGGAACGGCGGCGACGATTGCGGATGATGACAGCGGCGGATTGGATCTCAAGCAGAGCGCAACTGGCGGCGTGAGCGGCAAGAAGGGCGAGAATGCGGGGAAGAAGAACCGGGAGCCTACTCCTCCATATTTATAGAGCCCAAACCAATCCGTGTGAATCGCATCCAACGGCCTAGATTACGCCATCCAACGGCCGCGCGCCCCCGGCGGACTCGACGAAAAACGGTAACCGCATTTATTGCCCTGACAAACCACCACCTACCTCCACTTGCAGGGCGCACGCGTCGCGAGACGGAGCGGAACCGTCGCCAAGCCACGATCACCACGATGCGCCGGTTTCCACCTAAAAAGGCGCGCCGCTTGCAACGGACGGATGCGCCTCGAACAGGCGTAACGACGGGACATCTCGACAGACGGTCCCTTACACGGTAAGAAACCCAGGGACCCCGGTCCCACAAGTAAGTCTCGAGGGAGCGGAGGCTGACCCACGGACGGGTTCGAACAGCCGCCCTCGAGCACCCGAGTTAGGGGCGCCTATGGGAAGGAACCCTCGAAAGGTTCCGCTCGAGAACGAACCCTCGAACCCAGATGGCGTGTCCAAGGCGGGGCACTAGGTATCCAAGAGATCCCGTCGACGGGAGGCACTCGAGCCGCCGGTCCCCCCGAACGGGGCCGGTCCTCTAGAAACTAAGCGCCCAGCTCTAATGAGAGCGCCCCCGGGCCACGAAGCCGTCTCCCCTCGAAAGGAGGCGAGCTCTCACTTGGACTACCCGCGATCAGCTCACAGGGGGGTATGGCGCTCGCTCGGTCGCGAGTAGTGTCAGACCTCTCACCACTTGGATCTGATCCAAGAGATCCAGCGAAGAACTGGATCACGACAACAGCCCAGCCATTCGAGGCTCGGGGGCTCGAGTCACATAGACAACCTCCCTCGACACGGGAGGAACAGGAAATACTCGGGGGCTCGAAGAGTAATTGAATCTCCTGTCTCGAGCTGCTACAACTCCAGTTAATAATACTCTTACGCAAAACCGTTCATCTCAAAGCCCCCAGAGGAATGCCTCATTCCTCTGGGGCCTCGGGGGCTACCCCGCGGGGACGCTCGCGCGCCCCCACGGAGAAAGGACGAAATGACTCCTCGAAACAACATGACCCTAAGTCTAGGTGCTTCAACTCCACTTCATGATCCCTTACTTGAAGTTTTTTCACAATCAAGCAAGGGCTCGGGGGCTCTTGTCGGATACCTAGATTAGGGGTCCTAAATTGGGTGAATTAGAGACGAGCAAATCAGCCTCATCCCTCTCTAAAAATCCCAAAAACTGACTAAAGAAACCCCCAATCCTTCTCATACTGGGCCGGCCCACTATCAGGCCCACAAAGCCTCAGAACCTTCTAACTCGAGCAGCGGCCGCTCACCCGCTCGAGAGAGAAGTACGGAAACCGCTCGAGCGTACGACCGCTCAAGACGATGACGTAAACCGCTCGAGCGGGGACGGAGAACGCTCGAGTGAGCAGCCGCTCGAGTCTGCCCGCAATAATTGCCTACCCGTAACACGCACATGGCTACAGGGCTCGAACAGCGCCAGAGTACACTGACACCGCCTAACTCCATGGCTACAGGGCCCGCAATAGTGGAGCGTGCGCTGGTCGCTTCACCATTACGCTGCCCATCCCCCGAATTCGAGGATGGCAGGCGCCACTATTAAGTCGGGCCTTGTACTGTGCCACGTGCGGCACCCCCTTCAAGCGCCGTTGTCAAATCTCCGTACCGCCTAATCCGCTGCTCAGTCCCATCGCACGAGACGTTGACCCCTCGAGTCGGCCTCCAGGCACTCGAGGAAAAGATGGCAGACGTGATTGGCGTACGGAGCAAGCAGTGATCAGTCCATCCCTCCTCGACGGCCATCCTGCGGGGTTCCCGAGCAGGCCATCATCGCCCACTCCTCCATTTCGTCAGCCCTCGTCAGGCGAGGATAAGCAGGCCATCACCAGCCATGCTGCTACAGGGTCGAACCGGACCAAAGCATGGTTCCACAGGCTCGAGCCGGACAATAGGGAGCATCTACAGCACCGATGACTCGACAGAACGCCCATACCTCGACGTCACGCCCACGACAGCCCTAACCATCATCTAACCCTGAGCCTCCCCTTGGCCTATAAAAGGGGACGCCAGGGCCTTGTATAGGGCAAGAGGCTTTTACACGTACACGTTCCCACATTTTCTCACACTCATTCACGGCTAAGTCCCGCTTGTATTCACCCCTGTACAAGCACCCCGGTGCAAGATAATACAAATCTCTCCCCTCTGCTGGACGTAGGGCATTCTTTGCCTGAACCAGGATAAATATTTGTGTCCTTCTTGCATCACCATCCGGATTAGGGAGCACGCATAGAAATTTACTCGTTGGTGTTATACCCCCCGGGGTACGAAACACCGACAAGCGGCAACCCAAGGCGAAGAAATCTGGACCCAATTCTCCCGGGCCAGGTGAATCATCAAACAGAGATTGATGAGGGAGAAAGTCCCGCTCAACGGACTTTAAATTGGTGAGCCGTGGCCGTCGGGTAAACCGGCGGTTATCGAAAAAAATCTCCCTTTATTTACAAAATTTTTTTATTTATTTTATAAAAGTGTTTCCTTTGCACTCACTTTTTGTGAGCAAAATAAAATAATTTTTTATTTTCAAAACTTTTTGTCCCAAAAATTCTGAAAATTAGTTAGTTAGAAGGAATAAATTTTTTTTGTTATTAAAAATTATTTTTTTAAAAATATTTTTTGAAAAATGTATTTGATCAAAATTTGTTGGAAAATCGAAAAGTTGGGAAATTTTGGGCCGGAAACCAACCCCCAACGGCCATATTTTTGAAATGGCCGTTGGGAGCAACTGCCAAAGGGGGCGGCGGGCGGGCCCGGCGCGCGCGAGCCGAGGGCGCGGCCGCTCCAGCCAAGGCAGCCCTGCCCTGCTGCCAGCGCCCAACGGCTACGAGCCGTTGCTCTCACCCCCATGGCCGGGTGTTTGGCCTATAAATAGAGGAGGAGCCGGCGGTGGAGCTTCACCCCTCTCACACTCTCACACTTTCACTCCTCTCACTTCCCCACTTCACTCTTCAAGCTATTTCTTCCAACATCTTTTGAGTAGAGCAAGTAGCAAGAGCACTCTTGGGTGTAGAAGTTCATTCTCTACTAACCCTTCACACCCAAGAAGCTCTCTACTTGTGAGCCATGGCAGGAATCGGGAGTTTGCTTAGGAGACGCTCCAAGCGTCGCCTCGGCGAATCGAGCTCTCAAACTCCCGAAGCCCCCGTGGAAGAGCAACAACCCGAGGAGGTTGAAGGAGCCGGAGAGGAAGAGGTGGCGCCGGAAGCACCACAAGAGCAAGTCATGAACGAGGAGGACAAGCTGTACCTCGACCTGGAAGAGGGTCGGGAGATGCAAGCCTACTTCCACCTCAAGGATCGTCTCTTCCTCCACACGCAAGTCTACGACTCCAACCTCCTCCACCGCATAGGTATGGATGATGAATTCGATCTTGTGTGGAGGTCTGTTGGTTGGGAGGATGTTGAACCCATCGAGGAACAAGGTTCACGCCTCCTGACCATACAGTTCCTAAGCACTTTGCTAGAAACCGACGATGGTGTGATTTTTCGCTTGTTCAACGAGGAGCATAAGCTTACTTGGAAAGAGCTCAGTGTTCATTTGGGTTTTAACCGAAGATGCTTCCTCGATCTTGACTTCGCCACCATTGGCTTTGATCGTAACAAGTTTTGGGAAGAGATTTCTAGGAGGGTTGAGTTTCGATCTTTCAAACCCCAGAACACCCAAATCCATCATCCTACCTTGAGATTTATGCATCGTTGGATGTCCATGGTTTTCTTCCCCACTAGTGTGGTTAGATGGGTGCGCACGGCCGAACTTAAGTTGCTCTATGCCATTGTCAAGAAAATCAAGGTATCACCCGTAAGGGAGATCGTTCACCATTGGCAAGACATAGTTCGCAACAAGTACCCGGTCATGTGCACCTCTCTTGTCACTCGTGTTGCCAATTCGATGGGTATTTTAGAGGGTGAGGTTGTTGATTACATTCCTATTCCTTGACCCATTTGCGACTTGACCACCTTGCTCCAAGGGCACACGTTGACCACCCACGGCACAAAGGATGAGCTCTATTTCTTTTTCCCTGGCTACGAAAATAGGATCCGGTTACCTAACCTGGATTACTATTTGCGTAATTGCCAGTCACTAACCTTTGTGCTCAAGACTGCTGAAGATATTCGCAGGGAAGAACTTACCAGCAGGACACGACGAGGCAGGGCAGGGGATGAAGCAGGCCCTAGTTCCTCGTAGCCCGAGCAGCCATGGACCCCCTACCAGGATTACATGGGTTATGCTCCACAAGGTAGCGGGAGCTGGGACCAGTTTGTGCCTCCTGCACCGACCATAGAGGCGTGGGCCGAGGTAGGCCTGGACGAGTGGGAGCGCCACAGGCAGCATTACGAGGATATTCCACCACCCGTCCAGCCACGACACAACCCCGAGATAGAGGCCCTCGGCACCCGCATCGGAGAGCTGCAGATTCAAACAGGTGAAATACAGCACTCTCTCACCTCATTTGTGCAGGAGACCCACGAGTGGCAGGCACACATGGACCAGAGGTGGGACGGCTTGAGTGCACAGATGCAGCAAGACCAGGCTCAACATGAGGAGTTCTGGAGGTTCATGGGATATCACCCTGGATAGTGAGCTTCACACTAGCTTGGGGGAGGACCCCCAAAGGTATCTTGCATTGCATATTTATTTTCCAGTAATTTTATTTCTCCTTAGCATGTTTAATTCTTGTTCTCATGCATTAAAAAAAACCAAAAATATTTTTATTCCTGTGCCTCTTAAGTATGTCCTGTAAAAATGTGTAGTTCACCCTTGTCGAAATGATGAGGTTGCTCTGTCTCTTGTTTCTTTGTACCCTAGTTATAAACACTTGTTTTCTCTAGATTTGGGTTTATCGGCTAAAAATGTCTCATCTGAAAACTTGCTTTTTAGTGGGAGCACTTGTGTTTTCTTGTCTAAGTTATTCTTTGGGTATGATATATTACTATAGCCACCGCTATGACTTTGCTCTAGAGTACGACTTGACTTTCGGAGTTTTCATTTGCAAAATTTTCAAAAAAAACGAAAAGTTCCTCAATGATTATGAAATACCCACCAGAGCCATATGAGTTATCTGTAGTATAAACCTTCATACGCTGCTTGTTCGTACATTGAGTTCGGTCGGATCAGGTACCGACGCGAGATTATGACCTTACACCCACGATTGAGATTACACTTGCACCCACCAAATAATTGCCGACTCTCACACTGAGGGTCGCGCACAACATGCACCCCTTTCCATCCGCCAACTCTTACACTGAGAGTTGCGCACCATCTTTCCACCAAATAAAAATGCCGATACTTATCCTGAGGATCGCGCATTCTTTAGCCACCAAAAAGTACTCCTTGCATTTTTATCATAACATCTCTCTCCATTTCCATTAATCATTCGTCAGAGATGGGCTATTCATTTATTCAAAAAAAAAAAGAGAGCAAGGGAAAGAAAGAAGGATAGGATAGTGCAACAAATCAATGGGAAAATCTTTAGATCCCCGTTCAAAAAAAAGAGAAGAAAAGAAGAGAGAAAAGAAAAGAAAAGAAAAACAAAGAGTTTGTTCCATTCATAGCCCATACTCTTCATTTATCATCATCATCATCCAAATAAAAGAGAGACACAATGCATGGAGTACACAAAAAATTTCTAAAAGTTAGGAACCATTTCTTCCATTCCACACACTTGCACAATCTCAATCAAGGTGTATGGCTTAATCTCCGTAAGGTCCGATCCTTGACCTTACAATATATGTGATACAAGTATGCCCACTTACATACCTACCCAAAACTCCACTCTCAGCTTTTTAGTGGTAGGAAGAAGGCAAACTCTCAAAATGCCTTTGGTGAGGTTGCTATACACTTTGGAGTGATCGAGAGAATCATTCGAGGAACTTGGGATTTCATTTTATAAAATTCTTAAAACCTCCGAAAGAATGGTCAAGCTTTGGACAAAAGATAAGCACAGGCCGTGGTGCTGTTCTACCTTGCAATCGCCCAAGACCTGGAGCCAAAAAGCCCCATTAGAGCGAGATAATAAAAGGATGGATAGAAATGCCGGTTTATTCAAATCCAGTGGAGAACATGCATATAACTATGGTATATTAGAAATACGATCGGCATAGAAGCGGCTCGATCAACAACCTAAAAAGCCCAGCTTTGCTCGGGACGAGCAAAGGGTAAGCTTGGGGGATCTTGTTGGCGGTCCTTATCGACACATTTTAACCGCCAATTTAAGATAGAAAAGGGAGAATTACATGTTCTTACACGCATATACTTGTGCTATTAACCGAATTCCACTTGTACCTGGAGTTTAGCAACGTTTACAGGAAATACACCAAGTACAGGGGATTTTACACTGAAAAAGTGCTTTCCGGCAAAGCGCAAAAGAAGCACAAGGAGGAGACAGGCCCATCCAGGATCGAAATGGGCCAAAACACCACACCACCTCGACATACCTGACAGGAAGGCCCCACCAGCCGAAGTCGGTTGGGGGGAGGCGTCACCCTGGCGCGGCCGCGCCAGGGGCGCGCTCACGCCCTGTGGAGGTATAAACTCCATATACCCTCACGGCCTAGTTTGGGCCGACATGCTATCACCAGGCCGGCCCATCAAGCTTCAAGACCGATCGGCTCAGGCTGGTCGGACAACCTAAAACGGGCAAGATTCCCGAAGACCGACAAGGAGGACAAGACCTAGGCGAGATAGGAAAGTTTAGACTTGTAAAGTATATAAACTTAGTACCGAGATAGGCTAGTTCCGACTTGTAACCTTGCTCCCGCGATATATAAGGAGAGCAAGGACCCCCATGCCGGAAGGACAGAATCCGGCATAACGCACGACTCATACATCCACATCATAATCGAAACGAGAGACCGGGACTAGGGTTTTACGCATCTTTGCGGCTCCGAACCGGGTAAACCTCGTGTGATTGCTCCCCGTTTACGTCTTGCTCGCAATCTCGTGCGCCTTTCGCCAATCCATTACCGGTCAGGGCATACCCCTGGTCGGACTATCGCCGATATTTCGTCGACAGTGGCGCGCCAGGTAGGGGGTGCGCACCGAGATTTCACGTCGATCAAGATGGTTTCCTTCCCGGCTTCCATGACTTTCGAAGCTGGCCTCACCTTCACTGTTGGGACGATGACCTGGACAACCGCTCCAGACACCTCATACATCGGGGATCCGCCCTCGATCCTAGCTCCACAAAGCAATGAAGGTACAAATCCTTTGCCTCCTCGGTACGAGGCATCATCATCAAAGCTCGAGTTATCAGAACTCCAGCCTTTTCTTCTAGGCACCAATCAACCACCAGACGAAAATTGGGCCGATCTGTTCGAAGCAACTCATGATCAACAGGATAGGCTCATGGAGTTTTTTGCTCAGTTTGGATCTATCCAGATTGAATCAAAGCAAGAATCACCTGCTATCCTTCAAAAGACCAAGCGCCAACAAAACGCCCAACGAAAATCATCGGATCGCAAGACCCTAGATCCAAGGGTTGCATCACCGTTCCCATACGGGTTGCCAAACACCGCCGACCTATTCAGCCACCAACTTTTAGCAGATTACCTCAAAGGTTACAACTGGATCCCTGATCCACGACCAGATATGATCGGCTACGCTTTCGACGCACCCGCAGGACATATCGTCAACCATGTGCGCCTCGAAGAAGTCACGGACGACCAATCTCCAAAGAAAACACGTGACGTTACTCCAGACACGCCCAGACTGGACGATTACTACAATATCTTAGAACTCTCGAGATCTGCCCATACGATGGTCTACTCCGACAACGGAGAAGAGGTACAATCTAAGCGTATCGACACTACTCCAGATCTACAACTCACCGTGTTCCGACCAGAGGAACATGAGGAAATTCAGTCAGAGATCCATAACCCGGCCAAATCCGCTCAAGAGTTACAGCAATTCCCATCTTTCCCTCCCGGCCCTAGGGAACGCGGTATGTCATGTCGGTGACAACGAGGTCACCATCAATGGAGAAACCGACGAACAAAGGCAACAGCGAGAGGGTCGAAACGCGGCCCGGGAACAACGGAGGCAAAACGAAGCCGCAATCCGGGCGGTGCCGACCAAGATCGTATGGTCGGACGACGCGGGGTTTTCGGCGAAACCTTGCCGATGATTTCGACCTTGTAAACGAAAGACAAGTTCACACAACCCCAAGTGCTAATCGCGGTTGCTATTGACCGCCTCAAGACGGCCAACATTCCTCAAACTCCCCAAATTGAGGAAGCGATTGATTTTCTAGTAGCCGCTAAAGCTCAAGTGAACCATATGAGCGAACAAGCGCGCCAGTGCATCTCTCGAAGCCACCGGCCGCGTAGTTTCTTCGGCAATCAAATCCCGGACTCTAGAGAGGGAGGTGCTAACAACAACAACTACGAAGACGATGGAGAGAGTTGTGGGAATTTTCCTCACAACAGATTTCACCAGAAGCACAATGATAGAAGACAGATCAACTACAGAGACAACAGAGATTATGGTCAACCCTTCAATCACCATCATGATGAACACTATGACTACAATGACCTCCGAGCAGTCATCAACAACCGATACCGAGCTCGCATGGATGCCTCAGGACCAAAGCCTTATTCGGCTACCCTGCGAGAGGTAGTTTGGCCCAAAAGTTTCAGGATACCAGACATCAAAACGTACGATGGCAAGGTCGACCCAGAGCATTGGATCCTCTTATACGAAGTAGCCGTACGAGCAGCAGGAGGGGATGAACACGTCATGGCCAATTACCTCCCTATCGTACTCGACAGTGGACCGAATAATTGGTTATTACGACAACGAGATGGGTCGATTCACAGCTGGCCTCAACTGCGACATCTCTTCATCGAAAACTACAGAATAACATGCCAGCAGCCTGGCACTAAGTACGATCTAGCAAAGATCGTCGATTACCCGAATGAACCACTACGTCACTACATACGACGCTTCTCAGAAGTCTGGACAACAATTCCAGACATTTCAGTAGTCGAAGTCGTGTCCCTTTTCGTACGGGGATTACGACAACCCGGAAATATTGATCTACGAAAAGAACTTTTGAGAAGACAACCCACTACAACCGACGAGATGTTCGAATAGCCCGTGAATTCGCCCGCGTTGACGATGCCATGCAACAATTGCCCGAAACTGGACAAGGATACAGAAACTTCAGAAGAAACGACAACAAAGAAAGAGATTTTCAACGCAAAGACATGCGCAGAAACGACAGACGTGACAATAACCGTCGCAATGAACGACGACACGACAATCGCATACAAAACAATTATAGTAGAGACACAGATCAACGCGTCCATTCGGTACCACCTAGCAGAGAAAAGAAGCGAGACTTCGACCCAGAGTATGAGAAGATTCTAGGCCAGGACTGCCCTAAACACCCAGGAAAAGGGCATACAATGGGCGAATGTCGCGGATTCACGGCAATCTTCACGGGGCAGCCGCCAAGAAACAGAGATTAATAAAACAAAGTAAGGAGAAACGGCCCGAACAGAAGGACAAGGCCGAGGAAGAAGAAGAAGACAGCGACAAAGATCCTCGGCATCAGTTCAACGAGCCCACCAAACACTTGTCAGCTATGATTTTTGGCGGCAAAGTTGGTCTCGAAAACTCGCGGGACAAAAAGTTACTAAAAAGGAGGATCATGGCAATCGCTAAGTCCGATGGACCAAATACAGACATTAAAGCTCCAGCATGGTCGGAACAACCAAGTAACCTTTAACGAGCCGACATGTGGGCAAATATACCAGATGCCGGGCGTTTCCCTTTGGTACTCGACCCGGTCGTTAATCATATACGTATGGAAAGAGTACTCATAGATGGCGGCGGTGCTTTAAACATTCTATTCCTACAAGCGTTTCACGAGCTAGGTTTAAAGATCGAAGATCTCGAACCTTACGACTCACCATTTACGGGGAGTCATGCCAGGCAAACCTTCAATGCCATTGGGAAAATAACTCTACCCGTTCGTTCGGAACAAGACAACACTTCAGAAAAGACTACGTCAGCTTCATTATAGCTGACTTCGAAGGCGTTTACCACGCCATACTCGGTCGACCAGGGATCGCAAAGTTCATGGCTGTCCCTCACTACGGATATCTAGTGTTGAAAATGCCAACATCAAAGGGCATTCTTTCTCTTAGAGGCAATGTGCTTATGGCTCACGACTGTGAAACAAACGCCTACGCAGCAGCCGAATTAGCAGACCTCAAAGCCCATATGGAACAAACATGCCTTGAAGCAAAACGAGATACCCGAAGCCGACCTTCAGATCCCAGTCAAGCAGTCAAAAAGGTCAGCCAACAAAAGCAATGACACAAAGAAGATTGAGCTCATCCCCGGAAATAAGGAGAAAACTGCCCTTATAGGAGCCAATTTAGACGATAAATAGGAGGACGCGCTCGTCAATTCCTACGGGACAACATAAGCATATTTGCTTGGAAACCACGAGACATGCCGGGCGTCCCAAGGGAAAAGGTCGAGCACTTCCTTAATGTCTCGAAACCGCCAAACCAATCAAACAAAGATTACGACGGTTTGCTCGCGACGAAAGGAGGTGATTAGGGTAGAAGTGTTAAAGCTATTAGCATTTGGTTTTATAAAAGAAGTGTATCATCCCGATTTTGGTTATCTAATCCAGTTCTTGTACAAAAGAAAAATGGCGAATGGAGAATGTGTGTTGATTATACCGATCTCAACAAACACTGCCCTAAAGACCCCTTCAAACTACCTCGCATCGACGAAGTAGTTGACTCAACCGCAGGCTACGAACTGTTGTCCTTTTTAGATTGCTATTCAGGGTATCACCAAATAGCCCTAGCAACTCACGATCAAATAAAAACATCATTCATCACGCCTTTCGGCGCATACTGCTATACGACCATGTCGTTTGGCCTCAAAAATGCTGGTGCAACATACCAACGCGCTATCCAAGAGTGTCTTCAAAAAGAAATTTCCGACCAGCTGGTCGAAGCATACGTAGACGACGTAGTCGTAAAAACAAAGGAGAGCGGATCCTTAGTTTCAAACCTAGAGCGAACCTTCGTCGCTTTAAACAAATTTCAGTGGAAATTAAACCCACAGAAATGCATATTCGGAGTACCATCAGGGATACTACTCGGCAACGTAGTTAGCCAAGATGGCATTAAACCAAACCCCGAAAAAGTTAATGCAGTTTTGAAAATGATGCAACCCAAAGGTATAAAAGATATCCAGAAACTTACTGGATGCATGGCGGCTTTAAGCCGCTTCATATCAAGACTTGGCGAAAAAGGCCTCCCCTTTTTCAAACTATTAAAGGCCAAGAAAAAATTTGAATGGACAAGCGAAGCGAGACAAAGCCTTCTTCGAACTCAAGACATATTTAACATCACCACCAAGTGCTAACAAAGCACCTAAAGATGACGAAGAATTATTGCTATACATTGCGGCTACCGATCGTGTGGTCAAGACACAAGTAATAGTCGTCGAAAGACAAGAAGAGGGACATACATATGGCGTACAAAGACCAGTCTACTACATCAGCGAAGTATTAAATGACTCGAAACAGAGATACCCACACGTACAAAAACTTTTGTACGGGATCCTAATAACAAAACGAAAGCTGCTACACTACTTTGACACATATCCGATCACAATAGTAATAGAACATCTTTGTTGGTGACATTCTTCGCAATAAAGACGCCGGTGGTCGGATCGTCAAATGGGCAATAGAGCTCGGCCCATACACACTAAAATTTCAAAGCCGTTCAACCATCAAATCCCAAGCCTTGGTTGATTTCCTAGTAGAGTGGACGGACATGTCCCTACCACCATTTCAAAATGAAGCCGAACGATGGGAAATGTTCTTCGATGGCTCCCTTAAAATAAAAGGAGCGGAGCGGCGTCGTGTTCAAAGCACCAAGTGGTGATACCCTAAGATACGTGCGCGTATCCATTTCAAAGCTTCAAATAACGCGTGGCCGAATACGAAGCCGCACTTCACGGCCTCAAGATAGCCATAGAAATGGGTATAAAAAGGCTCCTCGTCTTTGGAGACTCTAATTTAGTTGTCCGACAAATCAACAAAGAATGGGACCGTACTAATGAAAAAATGGAAGCATACGTGGCGAGAGATAAGGAAGCTAGAAAATAAATTCTATGGCTTGAAATTCACCTATATACCAAGAGAAAAGAACAAACTTGCGGACCAATTATCTAAATTGGGATCCGATAGAGCAAAAATGCCACCCGACGTATTTGTTCAAGATCTACTATTACCTTTCATTTACACGGGAGGTAGCACAGAACCACCACAAAAAGAAACAGATCCATCGACGGCAAAACAAAAACGAGATAATATTCAGCAAAGCATACCTGGCCCACCTCCGACCAAGCAAAAAAGTATCATTGCCGCAATCCGACCAGCACCTTTCAGAATAAGTGCTCCAGTAACAAGATCAGGCAAAAAATCTATAGATAACTCCAAAGTTATTTATCCAAAGAAAAGAAAGCGACAAGATCCCTCAACTACAAAGGGATGTAACGAGCAAATACCATCAGTGGAACCTTTGGAACAAACAAAGGAGACAAAGCCAGACTGGAGAATTCCCTTTATTCGGTATCTCATTGATGAGGACACACCGACAGATAAAACAGAAAAACAGCGTCTCATAAGATGCAGTAAACATTATGTCCTAGTCGATGGGCAACTTATGCGCAAAAATGCAAGCGCTGAAGTCTTGCAAAAGTGCATTTCTTTCGAAGAAGGAGCAGAACTACTGCTACGTATTCATGAAGGGATGTGTGGCAATCATGCAAAGCATCAAAAACACCGGTCGGAAAGGTATTCCGAGCAGGTTTTTACCGGCCAACCGCACTCGCCGATGCTAAGAAACTAGTTCAAAGCATTGTAAAGGTTGCCAATTCTTCGCTAAACAAATTCATGTCCCCGCACATGAACTTCAAACAATACCGGCCGCATGGCCCTTTTCATCTTGGGGACTAGACATGATAGGACCATTCAAAAAAGCCCAGCGGCTATCAATTTGTCTATGTACTTATAGACAAATTTTCAAAATGGATAGAATATAAGCCCTTAGTCAAGGCAAATGCTCAAAAAGCTGTTGAGTTCCTACCGTACGTCGTACATCGTTTCGGCGTACCCAACACCATTATAACAGATTTGGGATCCACATTCACGGGTGGTGAATTTTGGGATTTCGCGAAGACTTAGGAACAAAAGTAAAATATGTATCGTAGCTCACCCTCGAGCTAATGGTCAAGTCGAAAGAGCAAATGGGATGATCATAGACGCCCTACAAAAAGGCTATATCGAGACAACGACACCCATCCGGGAAGATGGTATCACGAATTACCTGGCGTGTGATATGGGGACTCCGAACCCAACCAAGCGAAATACCGGCGTCTCACCTTATTTCATGATATTTGGTCTTTGAAGCGGTTTTGCCGGATGAAGTAGCATTTGGCTCACCAAGAACAAAAAACTATGACGAAGAAGCCATGAATGAAGTCAGAAAAACTATCATCGATTCAGGAGAAGAGCGGAACTTAGAAACACTCCCAAGAACGGCTAAATATCTAGCGTCTCTACGGCGCTATTACAACAGAAATGTAAAAGAGAGACAGTTCGTGGTCGGAGACCTCGTCCTCAAGAGAATTCAGAAAACAGACGACCTCCACAAATTATCATCTCATTGGGAAGGACCCTTTCTAGTCAAAGCAGTCACAAGACCAACGACTTATAAACTATGTACTCTAGACGATCCACCTAGAGATTTGCCAAATTCTTGGCACATAGAACATTTAATTAAATGATATGCCTAGCACCAAGGCAATTGTAATCATTTTTCAGACATACAACTACCAATTGTATCAAAACACACCAGATATTGTTACAAAACAAAGTGCAAAGCACCACGAGTTTAATACCACAGCTGAGTTTTAAATCATTGTTCTGGGACAAGATCTATCTTGTCAGCAATAACACAAGCGGTGCCCCAGCAAGCCTTTTGCAAATCTCTGAGTTTTTCAGGAGAGGTATCTGCAGGCCTCCCAGACTCCAAACGCTTGAAATCCGCCCGAGGAAAGTGAGACTGCGCAAGAGCTAGAACACTTGACGCAACAAAGCGGCTCCCCTTCCCGACAAACTCCTTAAGCAAACGCCACGAACGACGGCATTGATCCACAACGAATTCAGGAACGAGAAGGGGATTTGCTGGCCTCATTTCGCCCCGCGCAAGAACAAGCAAACGAGAGGTTGCAATCCATTCGCCATGGACAGTAACGCTCCGTCGATGCTGATTATCATTTTTAGCACGCCGAATTGCGCCATATGACGCTCATGCGTTTCTACATAAGTATAACCTATAAGACACAGATCGAAACAACAACAGAGAAGATAAAAAAGGGAGAAAACACACCTCGTGCCTCCCTCTCCAAGCGCTCAACTTCTGCACGGGCTTTGTTCTCAGCTCCGTTCAGACGAGCAATTTCAGCAACCATCAAGGCTTTATCACTCTCCAAACCTACAAAGTACAATCAAGTACCGACATATTCTCGTTAAAACAACAAGTAACGGGAGTGAGTAAAACAAACCTTTGTTTTGCTCGAAGGGATGCAACCTTTTTTAACAAGGAATCTTTCTCAAGTTCCCAAAGCTTTTCACAACCTTCGTGAACACGGATCGCCGCTCCAAATCTTCATTTTGTTTCCGCAGAAGACCGTTTTCACACATGGTCGGTTTGAATTGCTCTATGCAAAGACGGCGCTCTTGACAACATCTTCAACTACGCAAAAGAGATCCTTCACAACGCGACGAGAATGGGCAAAATAGAAAAATTCACCAAAAACGAGTACTAACCTTAATACGAGCACGAAGATCGGCAAACACTTGCTCAAAACCATCGAAACGGCACCCCGGTAACATTTTCAAAAATGTGCCATTCACCGTTGTCATCTTGACGAGCAACATAGCCGCGGCTACCAGGTATATGGGGACGAGAAGAAGTTCCCCCGACCTCTTCCATTATCTCGGGCGATCTCATTGTCGATGCACTGGGTCTAAAACTACCCAAATGCATATTCAGATATTGGTAACCCTCAGCAGAAGAAGCCAGGGAAGAACCTAACGCTACTCCGGGGTAAGATGGCTGAGTATCCCTAGCGGAGGCCATGATGTTGACACCCGCAGTGACCACCGCAGGTTCAGCAACAACATTCACAAGAACTATCCCTGGATCATCAACAGCATCAGTAGCAGGTGGTACAACTTCAGGAACAGTTTCTTGATCAATGACGGCATTGGCAGCAGGAGTTATGACTTTGGGAACAGCCTCCTGGCTTGTTCTAGCATTGACCAAAGCTTCATGACCCAAAGGGTCCCTGACCAAGTCATCAACAATAGGAGCCCTGCAATGAAAATTTTTACAGCAATTAAAAAAAAGGGGGGGGCATAGCAAAAAGTAACAAGTTTGCAAAACTTACGGCTCGAGGCGCTCAAAATGCGAGACTAAACCGCCCGGCATATCGGTCTCCTCATCCCTAGAAGGGACAGATGTACCAACATCAAGGTCATTCCGCACCACCGGATCACGAAGAGGAGAAGAAGGATCGGTGGCGGCAAGAGCTTCTTCATCTTGGGCCATGATGACAGCGCGGGAGCACTCCGACCATCCACAGACCGACCCGAGAAGTTATCCTGTGCAAGGTCTCCGAATGACCAACGGGTCGGCCGTTGACATAGGCCTGCTCCACGACACGATTAGCTCCCCGCAACAAAGGGAGAGCGCTATCGACCACTTTCAGAGCGCAATTTTTTGCGCCGAGCAAACTCAGCAAGAGTTAGCTCATCTCCACAATCGGAATCAGAATCTGATGATTCTGCAATCTGATGACGCCGACGTTTCTGGCCGCCAGAAGCACAAGGTTGTAATGATAAAGCTCCACCGGTCAAGATGCCAGATCGTTCCTTCTTCTCATAAACAACCTTCCGTTTCCCTACCTGCCATCGACCGATCAACATCAGGATCAACAGTATCATCAACCACCGTCATCCTGTCAATACCTCGATCAAAACCCGTACGCGGATGCTGAGCTTCTCCAAAGAGCAAATTATTAAGAGGTACTCGGGACACGTATATATGACGGCCCTATAAACACATGAAGATCAGTCCAACGGCAAGGATACCAAAAATGTCCAAATATGAAAAAACAAATAAGTAACCAGAAACATACCGGTGGAGGTGGCATCCTCCAATCATAAGGCTTAATGGTAGGACGAGGGATATGAGTATCCTCCCCCCATTTGAACATCTTCAGAAGTCTCAGATTAATGTCATCAAGTGAAATTTCCTCCGGAGATTCACGAGAAGGGTCGTCTTTTAGACGATATTCCCACAAAAAATTAAATCTCTCCTTCGGAGGCCGAATACGGCGAGAGATATAAACAACTAGAATAAATCCATTCAGACCCTTGAAGTTCATCATGGCAATTATCTCATTCACCTCAATCATCTTAGTAGCATTTGGTCTATCCGACCAAAAATGATTGGGTTCAGGAATATGTGTAATATCACAAGGAACAGGCCTCCCCTGCTCATTGTCATTTACATAAAACCACTTCTTGAACCAGTCCTTCACATTTTCAGTATGGGTGAAAGATAGCCAGCGGGAGCGCATTCCATCACAAAGAGAAATATAGCATGCCCCAGCCACTGGACTACCACCCAAGTTTCCCCTCTTCTTCAGTTCATAAAAATAACGGAAGACATTGAAGTTTGGGGGAATTGCAAGATACATCTCGCAATAAGCAACAAAGAGCGCAATTGTCATAATTGAGTTGGGGTGGAGGTTACAGAGCGATATCTTCCAAAGGATACAAAGCTCCACCAAGAAAGTATGGATTGGGATACCTAATCCCCTGATAAAATAATCCTCGAACACAACTATCTCGCCATCATAAGGGCGGGGGAATGCCTCACCTCGAGGTGGCACACGCCATACTCCAAAGGATGCCGGCGGGATCATGCCGCCATCCGCCAAAGCATTCACCGACGCCGCCGTCGATTGTGTGGGTGACCAAATCTGCTTCATCTGCTTCTCATACCCTTTCTGCTCTTTTTTCTCCTTCCTTTTCCCTGTTGCAGATTGACGCCTCTTCGCCATGATCCTCGAAACAATAGGATGTGGTTACTTGAGCTAACCCTAGGCACGGAGTTTGGGTGGCAGAATGAACTGATTGCAAGAGCTATAGGCAAAATGCAAGCAAACCAAATGACGGCGGCACCAAGAGTTTTTAACCACACTAGGGTTTTTCTTAATGGGCCAGAAAAACTGGGCCGCTTCAAGCTAAAAGGCCTTTTCGGTCAGTTTTTCTCTCCCCATTTAAATTTACAAAACATTTCCCATTACAGACGCACTTGCCTACCGGATAACCCGAAAAAGGCGACCCGGTGAGCAAAGCTGCGAAGGTCATTTAAGTCTGTTTCTTTTGCTATAGTCTTAAAACGGCCTCGCTAAAAAAGATCGGGTTCACGGCAAAGCTGTTCCAACTCGTTGTAACAAAGTTGCAAGTATAGCATCAACAATTCAACCCACACAATCCGACAAAGTGATTTGGGATTTTTGGCCAATGATACCGGTTATTCTGGCGCACAAGTAGCTAAGCTATTTCATGGGTTTAGATTCAAAACCATGGTCTCACAGCCACGCTGGGGACTGAGTTAAGTAGCAAAGTTGCCTTAACTTAATCATGACAAAGTCATGGCATGGTTCAAACCGACCAGCCCAAATGAAATTTGGCCTGCTCGGTCTCACTCAAAGAGTGGTCGGAAACACATAAAGCACGATATAATGATCAGTTGTCTTCTTTTTTAGACCCTGACATAACGTGTTCCACCTCATCTCAGGCTCGGGGACTACGTGGGCCCACGTCACCTGAGAGGTGACATGGGCTAGATCCTTCTTTTAGAGCTTGCTGCAACATATACTATCTTACAGCAACCTCGGGGACTACGTGGGCCCACGTCATTTGCATGACTCGGCCTGAATCTTTCTCTTTACAAAGGAGTTTAGTTTCAAAACTAAGCTAAGGCAACGACCAATCACGACAGATACCATGTGATGGCAGGCATCACACACTAACGTGGGCCCACGTCTCCAGATTTGGGACCCTTTTCAAAATTCTTTTTTCTTTTCAGGAGCATCATAAATCTTTCGGTCAAAACTGAAAACGTCAACCAAGTGTAAGCAACCGTGGTCGGAAGCATTAGACGGTCCTCCGGCCTGCTCGGACCACATGTCGAACGTGTGTCCGACCACCCTTTCTCACTCAACCAAGCAAGACGGTGTTTTTTCCCTCAAGATCCATGATGCTCGGGGACTAGGTTTGTGGAGGTATAAACTCCATATACCCTCACGGCCTAGTTTGGGACGACATGCTATCACCAGGCCGGCCCATCAAGCTTCAAGACCGATCGGCTCAGCTGGCCGGACGGCCCTAAAACGGGCAAGATTCCCGAAGACCGACAAGGAGGACAAGACCTAGCGAGATAGGAAAGTTTAGACTTGTAAAGTATATAAACTTAGTACCGAGATAGGCTAGTTCCGACTTGTAACCTTGCTCCCCGCGATATATAAGGAGAGCAAGGACCCCCATGCCGAAGGACGAGAATGCGGCATAACGCACGAACTCATACATCCACATCATAATCGAAACAGAGAGCAGGACTAGGGTTTTACGCATCTTTGCGGCTTGAACCTGGGTAAACCTCGTGTGATTGCTCCCTGTTTACGTCTTGCTCGCAATCTCGTGCGCCTTCCGCCAATCCATTACCGGTCAGGGCATACCCCTGGTCGGACTATCGCCGATATTTCGTCGACACGCCCCCCCAGCCTGACAGGTGGGGCAGCTTCCTGGAGGCGGTACAATTAATGCAAAGGAGGGCGGTGCGCAGGTGTTCCTTCCATGTATGGCTCCAAACCGACCTGCTCCACATATAAAAGGGGAAATCCAAGCCATTTCTCCACACACATTTCATTTGAGCCATTCTCCTCTACTCTTGTTCTCTAGCCTAGTCTAGTAGCTTAGGAGCTAGGTTGAGCTATCAAGGAGGGCTTGTCTCCTAGGAAGAAGTTCATCACTTGGTAATTTACTATGGAGTGTTCTTCCTATTTCAAGTTCTTATTCATATTATGTAGCCTTGTTCTTGAACTAGAGCATAGTTGCGTTGTTGCTAAACCTGATTCATATGAACTAGACCAAAGTTCTTATGATCAGTTCTTAGCATGTTCTTCGTTGTTCTTCATCGTTCATATAGTTCATAGGAGTAGAGATCTTGATGAGAATGGGGTAACGGTTCGTTGTTCCTTCGGGTTTGCCTACGTTCTAGCTCGTCTATCCGCAGGGTGGGAGTCCGCGGGGGATGTAGGTAGTTCTCAAATATGCGGGCGTGGTGTCCAGATACGAGAGAGCCTTCGAATATGATGGCATGCCACGGTTGAGGGGTAGGCGGCAGGAGGTGACAGCCCTGTCCGTCCTTTGTAATCCCCCACGTCTGTATGTCGTGTAGGAGTTCGTAAATGCCTCTATCGGCCTGGTCGCCCCGCGGGGTCCCCCGTTATCTTAGGCTCGATCTGTCTCTAACCCTGTAGACTATATGACTTAGTTGTTCATGACATAGCTACAATTGACCTACCTGCTCCGCTTAGGTTTATTCTTTATTTGTTCATTCGTTTATTCTTTCTTTTATTCTTTATCCTTGAGTTTGGCCAAATGTGTGTCCACTATCTTGCAAAACCATTTAAACTTACCCCTGTGTAGTACTTAGAGTCTCATTTCAATGACATGAAGTCAATCATCCATATCCATGTTTAGACACATCTACACCATGCCTTCCTACGGGAAATATAAATAACGATACCCTGAGAATACTCCCTGGGTGAAATGCTACAATGATAGATCCGTGCGCTTGCGGATAATCATATCTTTAGAACACGACTATCAACCCTGGCATTTCTTGGCATGACCACTGGGATGTAACAATTCTAGTGATTGCGCTAAGAAATGCCAACAGCTGCCTGGTTGGCCGAGCAAAAACCCGGCTCCCGACCCGCGGCGTTCGAACACGCGGCCACACGTGCGGGGGGGATAGCAACGCCACGTGGCGCCGCGGGACTGGCCCGTCCCGTCGGTTGTCCCCTGCCTGCCGGCAGGTGCTGCAGGGCGGGGCCCGCTGGTCAGCTGCTGCTCCGATCCAACGCCGACGCTCTTTGCGCGTGTGGGGTCCGCTGATAGGGCCACGTGGCAACTTCTCGGTTCGATGCCACTTGTTCATTTTGTTATTTTCATATCTTTTTACTTGTGGCTCCAAATATATCAAATAATATATGTTTTTCGATCAGCTCGACGAGCCCGTCGCAATGGTGCACTCTGTTTCGCTGTTTGAGATACTTTTAGCACATGAAATATTAAGTTTCCTGCAAAACCATTCTAGAAACCAAAACTCGTGGAATTTGTTAGATAAATAATATATTTGCTACGTTGTTCTCCAGGATTTGGTTGTTTTGGATCAGATTGGCGGTCAAAATATGTGCAGTAAGGAGCGCCAACACTTGGCACCATGTGGCTCACGGGTGACAAGTTGTTGTTGTCGCCGAGCTTGTATCTTGGTTGACTTGGATTTGACGCGCTTCATTCGTGCCATCTGTAGAACCGAAATACAACTCTCATGAGACAAAGGTCACATTGGTCAACTTTTACCGAAAAGAGAAGTATTCAATTATGAGGAGAGAGAAAATGTATTTCCCATGAGATGATCATATGACATGATGCATGCTCGTTTCGTACGTCCTCACAAACCTAGAAACGATAGATTCTAGCGTTTTAAGCGGTGGCATAGATACGACATCTATACGGCTCTCAAATAGCGGGATCTAGTCGAGCTACACGATCTTGCGTGGTTAGCATACCTGCAGAAGATTCCATTTTAGCCCAAAACCCCATATGAATGCAAGCGACGTAAAAACTCGGCACCTTAAGAATAAGGTCAAAGCTCCGTATACAAACAACTCCTATTCCACACCCCTCTCCACACAGGAATATCCCCGATATCTCTGCATGTAGGCGGACGCTACCCAAATCATCGTCAGAAGATGACATCCCACGCATGGGACACTTTGATATAAACATATGTGGAACATGTAAATAATCCGACGTCATATAAGCACTCCCCTAGATCGGCAGTGTATCCGATCATGCTCTCGCAACTCACACTTACCTTGGCAATGAACCGACTTACCAGAGCATAGAGGCAAAATGAACCATACGTAACCATTCAAGTGAATGGCCCCCATACATATCCGTCGTGTATGAGCGCGACAAAAGAAAATATGATGCAATACCCATAGTTAGCCTGTTAGATAGCCACTTAGTAGTCCTTAACTGGGCATATAGAATATGACCACTAGCACACTTTAGTTTGAACTGATAGTTTTTCAACACCTATATATATCTATAAGTTGGCAAATAGTTTTGTAAAACCAAATCCTTTTGTTTTGAAACACCTAAGTGAGCAGTAGGTGCTAAACCGGGAGCTGATACCACTGTAGTGGAACCGACCAACTAATTTAATTACAAAGCAATAATCAAGCTGATGTGGCAACTCAATTATGATTAGTAATCAAACCAGTCCGGTAGTCCATGAAATCTTGAAGGATTTCAAACAACTATACATCAAACCTGAATCCACAGTTCATCAGTTCCCATTCACCTGTTTTACTTACATTTCGCACATAGAATTATTACAATCCAAAACATAAATAAAAGTGGAAGAAAACACTTTTGATAATACACACTCACACCTATACTTTTAAATACAGTGCCAGCTCAGGGTCGACTCCATCAACAGCATGTGTAGATGAGGTATAAGAGTTGACTTGCCCGAAGTCTATTCCTCCCATAGTGGGATATAAGTCCACCGTGTCACCACGACAGTAGTCTCCAAACCTACAACAACATTGGGAATTGCACCATGAGTACATTGTACTCAGCAAGACTTACCCGACTAAAAGAAAATAAAGACTCTTTGCTGGATGCCAGGCTTTTTAGTGGGGTAGCCGACTCCTTTGTTTGCCAAAAGATGAGCTTATTATTAATCATTTAGTGCCAAAAGGACTCTCTAGCTTATCCAATTAAGTTGGATCCTGCCATTACTACATTAGCACCTGCAACTACTCACAATTTTAGGTAGAAGCAATCAAACTATTAAACATATCCGCTTTGATTGAATAATCATTAAACCATCATGAGAGAACATAACCAACTCGCATTTCAAATCTTATTTGCGGCACCGTAACTGCTCGGTCAAGTTATTCGCTATCCAGGAACGATGGTGATTATAATCGATTGCTAACCAGCTGGCGGGGTATTCCTCACACAAACCACACGACTCCCGTTGGAGTCGATTAGATCACCATGATCTACTCGGGAAAAGGCGCAGGATCAACAACTCACCACCATGACCAAGGAAACTCCCGATGCCGAGGCTGAGTGAACTCATAGACATGGAACACTCGTGAACTCATAGACATGGAACACACCTCCTGGTAGTGGACTTACAACGGGCCCTTGTTACTCCCCAACCATCGCCAACATTGATACCTGGAAGTTGAAACCCGACCCAAGTAGATTCTAGGCTTCGCGGTTGGGCACCACACACCCTTCCAGCTATCTGTGAGGCATTGTTCAAAATGACCGAGGACGCTCGTGCACCATAATTCATTAGAGGTGATTTATCATGGCCACATGGTTATGTTCGTATCTAACATCTCACTATTCTCAATCCCAAGGGGTAGTAACACCTACCTCGCGAGTGATAGTCAATCACTCGGCTTCTACCGTTTAAGTAGCAGGCCTAAGCATGTAATCGATCCTATACATAAAAGTAGGATGTTTCTGGTGGCAAGGTAGTCCTGATGCAACTACAGTTTCAAGCAACGCCTATAAACTTAATGCATCATAAGGAATAAAGGACGCAAAGTAAATCATTTACAAACGTAGGAGGGATGCTCCGGGGCTTGCCTTAGTTATTAGATCGAGGTTGGAGTCTTAGGTACTCGACTATTCCATGTTGGGTTCCTGGTTCTCGATCACTCCTCGTGCGGCACTCCGTTCGCAGCTTGTCCTTCTGGATCCTCGACTCCTCGACGAATGTTCTACACGCGATCCTGGAATGATGCATGTGCATATGTATGAGCACGTGATTGAAGGTGTATGCATAATCATGGAGGATCAAGGATATTAAAAGCTCCAAGGCGAATAGCTTATTTAACCGACTACACTTATCACTAGCAAACAAGCCAGTAAAGCCAAAGACCTAAACCTAAGCATAATCATCCTAACCCAAACATCATGACACATCTTTTAACAATCAATCGTACATGTCCTAGGTACTGCCAGACCCTTTCATTAAGCTCTACCTTCAATCAACAGTCATCTAAGCTTCACTAGGAATCATAGGCCTACCATCAGCATTGTTGTAATAAATTCACAACTACAGATTTATAAGCCCTATGAACATGATAGAGTACATTCTGGAAAGCCTGTGAAATTGTCCATGAATCATCTTGAGACATCAGAGCCTAATTATCAAGTTATCTAGGCCTAAAATAGAAAACATCAGGACTGGGTCCTGACAAAACAGCAGTTGACCAAATCTGCCAACCATATTGCCACAGCCATAACTCATAGACTATTGACCCAATAACCACCAAATTTCAACAGTAGATAAATAAACTAATTTCACGCTTATTGTATGCTAACCAGTTTCCCAGAAAACCAATCTATAATTGGGTTAAGCATGACCTCATGCAAGCAACCCCAATTTAAGCAACTGTGGGTTGAACAACAACCCTTAGCTAGGCACCTCATAAAATCCTATAAAAATTACAGTAAACATAGCATGGCAATACTAGTCTACCCTCCATAATTCACATCTTTTGGACAATCCCACTGGCCTATACATAAATCACAAGGCAGTGTTAAAGGAATTAGTTGGACCCTATGGGTCGTTAGGCTACTAGATAAGACTCGTGTGCATATTGTTAGACACCGAGATCTTGTAGCATCTTCTTGTACATGAAGTTAGATAGTTTGTTAGCCATATCTTGATGTAATCTTGGATTGTTGTACAAGCCACGCCAGGGGCTCTTCCTGGCCTATTTAACAAGTACCGAGAGCCTCAGGGAGAGGTATCTCGTTCACCCTAAACTTTACATGGTATCAGCAGCCTCATTCCTCACGAAAAACTTCCATGGCCTTCGCTTCCTCTTCCTCCGGGCTATCTGCCTCGCTCTCCCTCGCCGCCTTTCTGCCGCCGGTGATGGAGAAGCTCCACCGCGCCAACCACCAGTCATGGAAGGCGCAAATGCTGTCCGCGCTCCACGGCGCTCAGCTTGCTGACTGGCTGGAATCCACCACCGCCCCACCAGCCAAGCACCTCCCCGCTGATCCGGCGAAACCCGATGAGCCCCCCAAGGTGAACCCTGAGTACGCCACCTGGGTGGCCAAGGACCAGACCGTCCTTAGCTACATCCTCACCAACCTCTCCAAGGAGGTCCTCGGTCATGTGAACACCGAGGTCACGGCACGGGGCGCGTGGGCGACCATCGAGGGCATGTTTGCCTCCCAGTCCCACGCCAAGATCATCACCACCCACATAGCCTTGGCCAACGTCACCAAAGGCTCCTCCACGATCAGTGAGTACTATGCCAAGGTCAAATCTCTTGCAGATGAGATGGCCGCGGCTGGTAAGAAGCTTGATGATGAAGAAATCATCTCCTACCTGCTCAACGGGCTGGATCAGGAGTATGATTCAGTCTCCACGGCGGTTGCAAATCGCACGGAGCCCATCGCCATCAGCGAGCTGTTCACCCAGCTCGTTAGCTAGGAGCAGCGCCTCAACTTCCGCAATGGGGGCTCTCAGTCCTCGGTGAACGTGGCGGCCAAAGGTGGCCGCTCTGGTGGCTCCGCTCCTCGCGGGGGCGGCGGTAGACGCGGCAACGGCCGCAATGGCGGTGGCCGTGGCACCCGCGGGGGTTTCACCCGTGGCGGCGGCAACAACAACGGCACCGCAGCAACTTCCAGCAGGGCGTCTTTTGCCAGGTCTGTGGCAAGGAGGGCCACCCGGCATTCCGTTGCTACAAGCGCTTCGACACCAACTACAACGGCGGCCCTCCCCAGAAGTCAGCATCCACCGCCACCACGAACTACGGGGTTAATTCGAACTGGTACATGGATACCGGGGCGACGGATCATATCACCGGCGAGCTCGACAAGCTGACGGTCCGCGACAAGTACGTCGGCAACGACAATGTCCACGCCGCCAACGGGGCAGGTATGGAAATTGAGCACGTCGGTCATAGCACTTTGTGTTCTCAATCTAGTTTGATTCATCTTAATAATATTCTTCATGTTCCTCAAACCCATAAAAGTCTCGTGTCTGTTCATCAATTAGCACATGACAATAACGCTTACGTTGAGTTTCATCCTACCCATTTTTCCATCAAGGAACTGGGCACCAAGAGGACTCTCCTCCAGGGCAGATCTAAAGTGGGTCTCTACCCGTTTCCATCATCAGCGTCCAATAAGTCGTCGTCGTTCAATAAAGAAGCCTTCAGCGCTGTTAAGCCAACTAAAGCCATGTGGCACTCTAGGCTAGGCCACGCCTCTCCACAAGTTGTCCAGCAGATTTTGCGTCGCCATCATCTTTCAGTTGTTAGCAATTTGAATAAGCATGCTGTTTGTGATGCATGCCAGTTAGGAAAGAGTCATCAATTACCTTATTCTCGATCCACTAGCGTGTCGGCTAGTCCTTTGGATCTAGTTTTCTCTGATGTATGGGGACTGTTGACGGTGATTAAGTATCAATTTTATACCGTCAACGCAGCAAGAGAAAGGACTAAAATGAGTTCACCTATTAGATATAGGGGTCACACTAACAGAATTCCATGAGTTTTGGTGATTGTCTATTTCTGCAGGGGGTTATCAGGAAAGAACCTAATGAAGGCCCACATGTCGGGATTACATAGAGATAAAGACCGAATGGGTAAAAAAGAATACTCTAGAAGACTTGGGAAGGCGACCCCTGGAAGCTGGGCCTCACCTGGCAGCCTCCAGGGGCGGCCGACTCTACCCTAGAGGCGGCCGCCTCTCCACCTCAACCAATGAGGTGGAGTCTCGCGGATTATGCCTCCACCGCCTTTGAGGATGAATAATAATCGTCCATTTAGGTCGGTTTGATCCGAGGGCTGTGGTGCATCCTAGGGGGTTATATATTCAGAGCCCCTGACCTTGGGAGAAACCCTAATTAATTCTCCATTCATTTGTCTGAGAGAATTCAAAGAAGCCAGAGCCACCATCTCAATTAGAGCTCCATAGTTTAGTAGCATAGCTACATAGGAATAGATATAGAGGGAATCAAGCCTAGCTTGGAGTCCAGATCTATCGGAGTTCTTGGTAATTCCCCTCTACATTCTTGTAATATTCATCATTGTTCGTGATACTATGAATAGCACTTTATTCTATTCTATTATATCAGAATTGACTTTGCTCTATTTGATTATGTTCTCAATTGTCGGGTACCTAGATTAGGGGGTTCAAAATCAAGGTGTTTAGAGGCAAGCAAGCACCGCTTTACTTCCCCTAAACCCAAAAAGCCAGCTAAAGAAGTTCCCAGTTCTCCTCCACGCCACAAATTGGACCGGCCCACAACCAGGCCCACAAAGGCACCAAGCCCGCTAGCTCGATACGCACCCGCTCGCCCGCTCGAGGAAAGGTGACGGAAACCGCTCGAGCGAACGACCGCTCGAGACAGTGGCGGAAACCGCTCGAGCGAACGACTGCTCGAGTCCGCCTTCCAGAACCACCTTTCCAGAGCGCCCACGTGGCTACAGGGCTCGATACAGTGTCGCAGTACACCAACTCTGCCTAACTCCATGGCTACAGGGATAGTGACAGTGGATAGTACACCAGTCGCTTCCGCCACTACGCTGCCCATATCCTGGATTCAGGGATGGCAGGCGCCACTGTGACACCACGCTGTGCACTATGCCGCGTACGGCACCCCTTCAAACGCCATTGTCAACTCTCCGTACCCCCGAAACCCTCTGCTCAGTCCCTTCACCTGAATCGCCAGCCCCTCGAAGCAATCCACCACCACTCGAGAGATGACAGCTGACGCGTTCCAGGAGCGGCGCAGGCGTCGACCCATCCATCCTGCATCGACCACCATACAACGGGATTCCCGGGGACAAGCACTCGCGCGCAACCACTCCATACCTCGATGCGTCAGCCTACGTCAACAAGGACGAGCAGGATATCATCACCCATGACTCGAGCACGTCAGCCCATGTCAGAGGAAGATGGGCAGGCTATCATCAGCCATACTGCTACAGGGTCGAACCAGACCAAAGCCTGCGTCTATCAGCTCGAACCGGACCGAAGAAGGAATCCACAGTTCCAGCGACTCGACAGGACACCCGTACCTCGACGTCACGCCCACGATCGCCCTAGCAATCATGTAATCCTGTGCCTCCCCTTGGCCTATAAAAGGGGATGCCAGGGCCTAGTCTAGGGCAGGTTTTCGCACACCTTCATGTTCACAACACATACACACTCACTACACGCTAAGTCTCAGGACGCCCTTGTACTCGCCCCTATACAAGTACTTCGGTGCAAGATAATACAAGTCTCCTTCCCCAGCTGGACGTAGGGCCTTCTTTCGTCCAAACCAGGATAAAAACCTTGTGTTCTTCTTGCATCACCATCCGGATTAGGGAGCATGCTTAGAAATATACTTGTTGGTGTGATACCCCCCGGGGTACGAAACACCGACAGTTGGCGCGCCAGGTAGGGGAGCTGCATGTTTTCGCCCGATTTCCCGCCATTTTCCGGGTGGCATCTCCCACTTCATCACTTCCGTTCGCCACGGTGATCTGGTTTGGGAGTTTGGAGTTCGTGTCGCTCGGCACGGGCTATGACATGGCTCTGCTCTCGATCGGTGAACCAGGCGGAGGACGCACTTCACCCCCATGCGCTGGTGGAGTCATGCGCAGGCCAAGCCACCATGGCTCGCCACCAAGGCGCCGATGCCACCAGCACCAGCTTCCTCGCCTGCCCACGCGGAGCCCTGAGCACACCGTTCACGTGCCATCTCAGCCGAACTCCATGGCACACCCAGCCGGGGCGCCGAGCGCATGACAGGGGGCGGCACGTAGGCAGGTGGCTCTCGACGAAAACCCCGACTTCATGTTTGCCATGCGTTCGCCGAGAGAGCCCGGTGTGGCACCTCGAGCACGCGCACGGCCGACATCGCCCAATTTCTTGCCGCACGGGCTCTATCGAGCTCGTCGCAGGCTCCCATTTGGACTCACCAACGCCGCCACCACGTGCGCCAACGAGATCCAGTCAGCAATGGGGCCGCAAGAGGAGAGCCCTGGCCCCCTCTTGCGCACCGCCATGAACCTGGAGATCGTGTGGCCAGCGTAGGTGGACCGCGGGTTTGATAGGGCGCCTGGCTCACAACACAACACCACAATCGGGAATATGCGCCGTTGGATTGAGGAGGAGAGCACGGGAAGGCCCTGGACACCATCCGGCGCCGACCCCGACTCCGATGACTCGGATTCAGGGTGCTATGACCCAGCTCGTGAGTGTTTTCGTCTTGAGGATGATGTCCCGTCGGACTCAGAGACCAGAGATGACGCCACCGCGGCCGCCGTAGCTGCCAACCGGCCAGTCGGAACGCCGGTGGTCGGAACGCCAGTGGCTGGAGCCTTGCAAGTGATCGAGCCTCGCGAGGAGCCACCGCAGGGGCAGAACAACCAACAACTTGAAGATGACGCCCGAGCGGCTCAGTGGGCTCAACTCCGGAGATCAAGGCCAAGATGAATGCGGAACGCGCAAATCTGGAGCTGCTCAAACGCGCCCTCGAGCAGAACCAACCCCCTCCTCCTCGAGCTCCTAGCGCTCGAGGAAAAGCAAGGGGCGTCTTCAACCGCATCGTCAACGATGGGCGGCCGGAAGCACCGGTCGAGCCAGCCCGCTTCCCCCGAGCGAGCCAGAATGTCCTCGCAGCAGCCATGCTGCTACGCGACATGCCGGCCCCCTCGAATCCGCAAGCATTGCGGATACGGGATGAAGTCCAGGGACTCCTCCAGGTCGCGGCCGCCTAGCAAGCTGAAAGTTCGGCCTCAAGACTACGCGAGGCAGAATCAGAGCAGCCGGCCAACCTGCCACACCACGAGCGAGAGGGCTCGGTCCACCAAGAGGTACCCCCTCGAGGTGGTAGGGCCCCCATCCGTGATCGCATCCTCGACAACCGCGAGCCTCAGGATGCGCGTCACGATATCAACGACAACCGACGGTGCAAGGCTGCAGGCGCTGAGGACCGTGGCTACAACGCCCATCGAGGAGGGCGCTACGACAGTGACGAGGACCGGCAGGCTCCCGAGCCGCCGGGCCCTCGAGTCTTCAGCCGAGCCATCCGCAACACGCCATTGCCCAACCCGTTTCGACCTCCCACGAGCTTGGCCAAGTATAACGGGGAAACCAAGCCAGAGCTCTGGCTCGCCGACTTTCGGCTGGCCTGCCAGCTGGGAGGGGCTCGAGAAGATAAGGCAATCATATGCCAACTCCCTCTGTTCCTCTCTGATACCGCTCGACGGTGGCTCGAGGAGCTCCCCCCTAATCAGATCTACGACTAGACAGATCTGGTCCGGATTTTCGAGGGGAACTTCAAGGGCACCTATATTCGACCTGGCAACTCGTGGGACCTCCGGAATTGCAAGCAGCATACCGGGGAGTCTCTTTGAGACTTTGCTCGACGCTTCTCCAAGCTCTGCACCGAGCTGCCGCACATCCCCGACCACGACGTCATCCTAGCGTTCGTCTCGGGCACCACGTGTAAAGAGCTCGTACGGGAGCTCGGGCGCAATCGCCCAAAGACCGTTGACGAACTCATGGACGTCGTCGCCGACTACGCCGCCGGCGACGAGGCCGTGGGAGCGTTCTTCGGTGGAGAAGGGAGCAAGCCCAAGCCGTCGCCCGGCGACGGGGAGGGCACGAGCAAGGGCCAGAAGAAGAATGGGAAGAAGAAGGGCAATCAGCAAGGCAAGCGCGTGGTCGTCTAGGACAAGGTCGCTGCAGCCGAGCGCAAGAAGCCTCGACCCCCTCCAGATGGGGCTGTCTTCGACAAGATGCTGAAGCAGCCATGCCCGTACCATAAAGAGCCGGCCAAGCATACCCTCGAAGACTGCCGTATGCTTCGAGGCTACTTCAAGAGGTTCGCTATCGGTAAGGACGACGACAAGAAGGATAAGGGAGCTGACGATCGGGCCAATGACAATGACGACAACGGGTTCCCACCCGTTGCCAACTGCTGCATGATCTATGGCGGCCCTACGACCCAGATGACGCGTCGGGAGCGGAAGCAAGAGCGCAGGGAGGTCTTCTCAGTGAAGCCTGCCACGACTCAGTTTCTCGACTGGTCCGATGCTCCCATCACGTTCGACCGTGATGACCATCCGGAACACATCACCAACCCGGGTGCGTACCCCCTCGTCGTCGACCCGATCATCCTCGACGCCCGCTTCACCAAGATCCTCATGGATGGAGGCAGCAGCCTCAACATCATTTGCATGGAAACGCTCATGCTGCTCGGTATCACGAGGGCGCAGCTCAAGCCGAGCGCTGGGGGCTTCCACGGTGTAGTCCCCGGCAAGAAGGCGCTCATGATCGGCCGTATCGACCTCCCTGTCTATTTTGGCACGCGCTCAAACTTCCGCAGGGAGGTCCTCACTTTCGATGCCATCCTGGGCCGCCCATGCTACGCCCAGTTCATGGCAATCCCCAACTACGCCTACCTCAAGCTCAAGATGCCGGGGCCCAAAGGGATCATCACCGTCGATTCCACGTACGAGCATGCGTACTGCTGTGACGTGGAGTGCGTCGAGTACGGTGAATCCCTAACCGCGTCCAAAGAGCTGGCCAAGACACTCGACAGCCTAGCAGTCGAGGCCGCCGCCCCAGCACCCAAACGGCAAGCCGGCAATTTCGAGCCCGCCGAGGACACCAAGAAGATCCCGCTTGATCCGAGCTCCTCGGGCGAGAAGACACTGGTCATCAGTGCCTCCCTCGACAGCGCATAGGAAGCAGTGCTCGTCGACTTTCTCCGCGCAAACGCTGATATGTTTGCGTGGAGTCCCTCAGACATGCCTGGCATACCGAGGGATGTCGCCGAGCACGTCTTGGAGATCCGTCCCGGTTCGAGACCTGTCATGCAACGCCTGCGCCGCTTCGACGAGGAGAAGCGCAGGATCATCCGCGAGGAGGTCGAGAAGCTCGAGAAGGCCAGATTCATCAAGGAGGTACATCACCCCGAGTGGTTAGCTAATCCTGTATTAGTAGAGAAAAAGAATGGAAAATGAGGATGTGTGTAGACTACACTAGTTTAAATAAAGCATGTCCCAAAGTTCCGTTTCCTTTACCTCGAATAGATCAAATTGTTGATTCCACTGCGGGTTGTGAAGTACTGTCCTTCCTCGATGCATATTCTGGCTATCACCAAATCAAAATGAAGGAGTCCGACTAGCTCGTGACTTCGTTCATCACTCCTGTGGACATGTATTGTTATGTCACGATGCCCTTCGGCCTTCGAAACGCCGGGGCAACATATCAACGCTGCATGCTCCACGTTTTTGGCAAGCATATAGGAGAAACGGTCGAGGCATACGTTGACGACATCGTTGTCAAGACACGTAAAGTCGAACACCTTGTCGAGGACCTCAAGTTGACGTTCGGGTGCCTCAAGGCCAAGAACATCAAATTGAACCCCAAAAAGTGTGTCTTTGGTGTACCTCGAGGCATGTTGCTAGGCTACATCGTCTCCCAGCGCGGGATCGAGGCCAATCCTGAGAAGGTCACGGCCATCATGAGAATGAGGCCAATTCGAGACCTGAAAGGAGTGCAAAAAATCACGGGGTGCCTAGCCGCCCTTAGCCGATTCATCGCACGCCTGGGAGAGAAAGCCCTGCCTTTGTATCGACTCCTCAAAAAATCCGAGCACTTTGCGTGGACACCCGAGGCGGAGGAAGCCCTCTCGAGGCTGAAGAGCATGCTCACCTCCCCTCCCGTGCTCGTGCCCCCTCGACCAGCTACACCAGACAAACCCGCCGAGCCACTCCTCTACATTGCCGCAACCACTCAGGTGGTCAGCGCAGTCATAGTGGTCGAGAGGCAGGAAGCGGGGCACGTGCTCCCCGTCCAACGGCCGGTTTACTTCGTCAGTGAGGTGTGTTGGGTGACAACCGGGATTTGGGCACCCTGTCCCGCCGAAGCGATGAAATGTCGATTTGGTTAAGCAACCGAATCAGCTAACATGATGATTCGGTCATCTGTGTAGACTGTCGGCAGACTGACGGTCCAGCCCAGCGACGGAATGTCGATTCGGTTAAGCAACCATAACATGATGATTCGGTCATCTGCGTAGACTGTCGGTAGACTGACGATCCAGCCCGCCCAGGCGTAAGGTCGCCGAAGCACCCATGCCAAGGGGGCTTCGATGCCCTAACCGAATCACCACTGGGCGGCTGGCGGATATTTTACTTATGTAGGGACGTCATGCTGCTGCTCCTGTAAGGACTATTCGTTGCCTGGTGGGCCTGGTGTTGTCGGCCATTCGGCCTGCAACTTGGAAAAGCACCAAGAAGACTGTTATGCCCTCGCTACCAACCAGCAGGAGGACTCAGGAGAAGCGGCCCATGGGCATTATGGTCATGTAAAAGCCTACGGGCGCCTATAAGTATTGCCCTGATGGGACTGTACAAGAGATTGGAATATATAATGGAAAGCATTGAGCTTGAGTTCTATGTTCCATTTCGTGTTTCGTGTATGACTTCGTAGGTAGATTCAGTATTATTCTGTGTGTATATTCGGGTTTACCACCGGAGGGGGTTCTGAGGTTCGGCCTTAGAACAACATTGGCGCCCACCGTGGTTGTTGCCGAACATTCCATGGCTCCGAAGGGCAAGGTGAAGGCAGCTGCAGGGTTATCCAAGGAACCCGCAGCGATAGATTTGGTTCAGCATACCGAAGATGCACAGCAGTCCGGTGCTTTGCAGTCGGGAGCATCCATTCAGCAAGCCGAAGGTCTTAAAAAACATTATCGCTGACTTGTGGTTGTTGACTATTTACTCTAACAAGCAAGCCATGACAAACTATGTCTTATTTTGATACATACGAATATATATATACTGTACACAACACTCCTTTTTCTGTCTCCGAAGCAGCTCATGCAGGTTTCTTTCGGACGGTTGAGAAGGCAAGCCCTTGTTGGCGAAATGACCGGCCTTTGTCTGTGGGACACGAACCATCTTTTCATGTGAAAGGCTGGCAGAATATCCACGAGTTGTGCCGAAGTAGCACAGCCGAAGCATGTTTCCGTCGCAATGTGAATACGGGCAAACCAGCTAACCTACCGAAATAGTTATACCGAAAGAGCTTTCGGTTATCCTGGAGGCAGGTTTCGGTGTACTGCACTGGCAGCTCCGGCATCTTGTCCACCATACCGCCGCAACAAGAGGGCCTCCATTTTCCCGCGACGGGACCAAGGCCCGTGGGATTTCGGCCTCCGACGCCCACGAGGGTCAATGAGCAGGCAATCATTCGGCCTAGGCGAACGCACCTTCATGGAGGCAAATATAGCTTCGGCATGCACCTTCGCCGAGGCGAATATAGCTTCGGCACTTCCCCTTCATTTGGCCTGGGCGAGCACCCGACTGGAAGCCATGCATTTACCGCATTTCACGGCACCGGCGCACTGTTCCACTTTTGCTTCACGCGTTATATATACGTGTTTAGCGGTCCTTTGAGAATACAATTTCTTCGGCACTAACCGCGTACATTATTTGGCTTCGGTTTAGTTCCCTTCATTGCAGACATCCACGCGAGGGCTAGAGTCAGATTATACCAGGCCTGAGAACCAGTGCATTCTGCTCAGACGCACAACAGCTTAGTGTTGGCAAATCCTATGCCTAACAGATATAATCCGCAAGCGTACGGATGCCGATGTAGCTTTCACCCGGGAGTATTCCTAGGTATCGATTTATCCACAGGGAACGTGAAGTGCTCTAATCTAAAGCCAGGTAGTCCAAGAGTGGTGATGGAAAGGTAGATAGGTTCTTGGGTAGTGAAGCTAAGGTACTACAGATAACTGAGCAAAGAGCGATCACTAAAGTCTCTACTTCGGGCGCCTGGGATCACCCTACTCAAAAGAGCAGGCCAGCCCACTCCTAGGTCCTACAGAGCAGAACTAACGTGGTGGAATACATAGATCGGACAGGGCTGTCACCACCTGCCGACTACCACTACGATCCGTTGAACTGAATGCAGACCAGGGTAATTACTAGCCTAGACCCCACGCCCACACTAATAATTACTACCTTGCTTACTATAGATAAGCAAGGCACTCACACAATATATACTAGGCAATAAATAAATACTGAATAGTAAATACTAAGTAGCAAGCAAGGAACCAGTAAATACTTTAATAATAACTCAATGCTCAAATAAATATTCGCACTTTAGCCAAACTTACAGAACCTGGAGAGGAAGAAGGCAGGAGAGACTCCGACACCCGGATCTTCTCCCGAACTCGCCTCTCTACAACTGGAGGAGAGAAACCGCTAGAGGGACACTACTACTAGTAATGAGGAGTATAATATGTGTAGGTGTAGGTGTGTGTTACAAGTGAGGTAGAGGGGTATTTATAGTGGAGAGACGGAATAGGTGGAGTAGGGGCTACTCCACCGCCACGTCATCGATCCGTGTGCCCCTCCACCATGCGCCGTTGGATCCACCGACCTCCAAACCGACTTGAATGGACGTCAGGGATGAGCTGCCAACGTCGGTGGGATGCAACCGACCAAAGGTGGGCCTACATCCCAGGTCAGCCGACCTGGGTTTGACTGCCAGGTGGGCCCCACCAACCTTCTAGAAGATCCTGAGGTTGGTGGGATGCTTGGCAAGGTGAAATCCCACCAAAGTCCGGTCGGCCGACCGGGCTTCTATCACGTGGGCCCACCAGCCTTGCTCCACTGCTGTCCCCACGTGTCATAGAGTGTGTCTCCCGGATTTGAGCTCATTTGGACTCCTGGTTGCTTCCATGTGGACCTATGGATCCATGTTGTACAATATTGGACTTCGAGAGGAAGAACACTTGTGATCCAAAGGTGGCACTTGCTTGGGACTGTATTGGGGTGACTCTGGTGTTCTGGTAGTGTCTGAGATGGTCCCAAAGCTAGGTCGGTTGACCTGCCTTTGGTGGAACCAAAGGGCCATCTTTTGCAGGTTGCTTCACCATGCAATTCTAAGCACAATGGTGGTGTTGGACCCACAAATGTCGTCGGCCGACGACCATTATGCCCATCTTTTGCACACTTGTCTTCAGAGGCCATGGTATTGATGAATATGAAGTTGGTTTGTCCATTGGCCATCTTGGTTGGTGGTTCTTTCTTCATTTGGAGCTTCTGGACACTGAAAAGTACCTATTCTGAGTGTTGCATCCAAATACTGACATGTACATGTGGAACCAAGTTATTTGTACCTATGTCACTACTTGTTTGGTAGTTTCCTTCCAGAAAGAACACTTTGTTGACAGTTGTAATGGGGTAAAAACAAGCAATATCTACTGTCAACAAGATCCCCAACACTAAACCTTTGCTCGTCCCGAGCAAAGCTCAGATTAACCTAGAAGCATAACTTCTCTAAGTATGATGCTAGTATAAAAATTATTCCAAGTCATTTGTATGTACTAGTGAGTTTGTTGGAGTGTCTAACATGTTGCCTTAGGCGGTTGAGAAATGGAATGATGCAGACATGCAGACATCACACACTTCTATAACAAGCAACTTGGAGATTTTTCTTTTACGCACAAAATTAAAACAACATGGCTTTGGTAAACTCCTGAAGTGGTACTCTCAAATCACTCAAAGGTGTATTGATTCCTCACTAAGGCATATGATAAAAGTTGCCTTCTATAATTCATCCTACTTCTAAACAGGCTTATGTGGAGCTCACGGTAGGGATGAAAAAGGATGGCATACTTACTTTGCGTATGTTGCACGGTCAAAAGCCCGGATCCTTGTAGAGAAGTGTCATATTCCCAGATCAAGATGTGCAAGTGTGTGGTATGGAATGTATGTGGTGGACTAGGTTGCTCCTCTATTTGATAGGATTTCTCTCTTCTAATTTCTGTTCTCTACTAAGACAAGGCTAGCATTCTCCTTTTTTTTTATTTCTTTCTTTTTTTCTCTTCTTTTTTTTTCTTCCTCTTTTTTTTCTCTTTTTTTTCTTTTTTTCCTCTTTTTTTTTTGAACTATAATGGATTTAATAAGAACTAGCCTTTTTGGGATGTGTCTCATCTAACAAATGATAACTGAGAGAGAAATTCTAACTTTGGAGCATGGAGCAACCTATATGATGGAAATGGTGAAGGTGCGTACTTACAGTGTAGAAGCAGCACAAGAATGGTGGTATGGATGATGATGCGTACTCCCAGGGTAGGAGTAGCATAATAATGGTGGTAAGATGCGTACTCCCAGGGTAGGAGTAGCATAATAATGGTGATATGAGGATGCTGTAACACCCTAAAAATCATTTTCAGAAATAGTAATTAAATGTGCTTATTTTATTTTCGTTTATCATGAATCACATAGGCTAAGTATTATTTTTATAAATATTAAAATCAACTATAAGGCCTAGGAACACTTTTGTTGCATTCATGCTTTGGTGCATATTATTTTGGTTGATTGTAGGAATAGTGTTGAGTGGTTTGAATTCAAACTTCATTTGAATTTGAGCAAGTTTGCTAAAACCGAGAAAAAGAAAAGCCTTTTCTTTTCTCCTTTATCCTCTCTCTCTTTCAGCCCTGACCAAAGCCGGCCCAGCCCTCCTCTCTCTCCCTTTTCTTTTTCTCGCGCGATAGCCCGGCAAGTGGCCCGGGCCACGGCCGCTTCGGCCCGCCCTAAGCCGGCTCTTCGTCCGCGCCAGGCACTGGGCCGCTCGGCCCGGCAAGCCGCGGAGGCAGCCCGCGCCGGCGCCCGCCTCCTCTCCCGCCGCGCCCGGCCCCGCATGTCGGCCCGGCTCGGCCCCGCCTCCCGCTCGGCCCCCACGGGCGGTGGCCCGCGGCCTTTCCCCTACCTCCGGCCAAGCGGACGCCGCCGCCGTCCCTTCCCCACCCGTAACCGCGCGCCATGAGTGGCATTGAAGCCACCCCACTCCGCTCGCGCCTTGATGGCGCACGGCGCCCATTCACCGCCCTCCTCGGTCCTATAAAGCGGAGGCCAAGCCCCCGCCGAGCTCCTCCTTTCCCCGCTCGCGAATCGCCGCCCGGTCGCCATCGCCGGCGACCCTTCGTCATCTCCGCTGCGCCGACGACCTTCGGAAGGTGGAGCCGCGTCCGCCTAGCGCCTTCCCGTGCCCTTCCTCTCTCTCTTGCGCGAGCTAGACCTCACCGGAGCTCCCTTTCTCTCTCTGCAGGATTTCGCCGGCGTCGTCCTCACCGTGGTGAGCCCCCGCCGGAGCCGAGCCCCTTGCCGCGCTCCACATCGCCTCCGCGTCGCCCCAGTGCCACCCGCGTCGCGAACCGAGGCCGGGAACGCCGTTCCGGCCGGTCGCCGGCGAGCTCGGGCCTCTCCCATGGCGCGCCACCGCGTCCAGCCGCCGTCGGTCCACGGTGGACCGGTGGACCGGGCCGTGCGCGCGGTCCACGGCCGAGTCCACGGACCCGCCCAGTCGCGTCGCGCCGCGTGGCGCAGTGACGTCAGCGCCGCGTCAGCCGCCGCGTCAGCCCCGCGTCATCCGCTCGCCCAACCGCGCCGCGCCGCGTGTCGCCGTGTCGGCCACGCGCCGACAGCCGCCGCCGCTTTTGCACTTAGGCCCCTGCGCTTTAGGAAAATCCCGAATAAATTCTCCCCAGTGCTGAAAGCCTTAGTTTTAGGCCCTCTTTTTAGCGGAATAGACCCCGATTTCTCTGGATTCTGCACCCGAAGTCCAGAGAGCATGTTTAGCATATAAACCTTTCTGTTTTTGGTTTACCAATGATTATTAGGCTTCGGTATTAGATTATAAATCCTTAGAAAAATATATTTAATTTGTATAAATGTTCATGCAACTAGTTTTATTCATAACTTTATATTTATAGGTCCGTTTAGCGTGATTCAAACGTCTATGTGTTCATAGAGATGTGTAGATTAGTTTTATAATTGTTTCTCTATATGTTTCTATTTCATGGTGTAATGTTCTAATAGAATTATATATTTCTTGCATGTATTGATTGTCTGGATATCTTGCTTGGTGATGATCTTTCGTATAGAGGGTGACGTGTTTGAGGAGCAGGTTTTCCGGGAGAGCGGTACCAGGACCAAGTTGGTGAGCAAGGCAAGTATAGCCTATGGTTTCCTTGTTACCCAGCAATTTATTAATCACTTTATCATTATGCATGTGTCTTAATTTGTTTAACCTTAAGGACATGCCTAGAACACCTTGTCGTAAATATCCTTGTTACCTATGGGGGTTTTGCATAGTAGAAGGTTAAGTGTTGCTACGCGCTCAGTGTTGCTTAATGTTAAATTGATTAATGGATCTATGGAACAAGTTTAAAAGATGCTTTTGAACCAAGGGGGCTAGAGTATGGGTCTTTACTCTAGTTGCTCTCCATAAGGACTTATACTAAAAGCGGCAACCCAGGACATCCGTACAACCTTGAGAATCAAAGTGGGAACGGTCTTAGTCATATAACTAGTTTTTCTCTAGCTTGTTAGTAGTTACCGAATTCGTTCGGCGCAAGAGGGGGGCCTAGGTTGCAGGATGGCTCTTTGCCTGTCAAGATGTGTGCTGGGCTGCGGTCACTTGGTGTGCCAGTCTTGAAGGGGGGCTCCATTCGCCTAGCTGCTGAAACCTCGCGGCTACTAACTGGTTAGGGTAATTAGTGAAAGGCTTCGTAGTGAGACCCTGCCGACTTACCTCGGAAGTGGGTCAAGAGGCTGATCACCTCGGGCAAAAGGGAATCACGACTCAAGGTGAAAGTGTACACACTCTACAGAGTTTGATCAAACTGATATATCGGCCGTGCTCATGGACACGAGCGGCCTGGATCCTTTCGTTTAGCCGGATATGTGGTTGGTTGGGAGATATCTTTAATATTGATGTTAATAATTACTTTTCACATGGTTATGGGTTTTCTCACTAAACTAGTAACTCAGGTTTAATAATAAAATATGACCAACTAAAATGCTTGACCGCTTAAACCTATGTCTAACCTTTTGAGCCTTGCATACCCCATAGTTATACTTGCCGAGCATGGTGAGCCGACGCTTGTTGTATCACCAATGAAAATCCCGGATGGGTACAGATGGAGGTGGTTATGAGGAGTACTCGGTGATGACCAGGACTGCGAGGAGGGCGTACCACCGTCGATGTCCCCGTGGGATGGAGTTTTTATAGCTTTTCTACGTATCCATTTGTAATAAAAGCCGTTGGCTATGATGTGATGATTATGTCATGAACATGTCCCAGTGATGTAATAAAGTTTATAACGTTGTTCGTGCTATGATATCTTTGTATTAAGTGTGTATATGTGGTTTGGGACTTCCTGGGCCCACATATACTTGCTCCTCTGTTTTATTTTAAACAGGGTGTTACAAAAGTGGTATCAGAGCCGAACTGACGGTAGGACGCTCACCTTAGGTAGAACTGGACACCCCTTTAAGGATTAATTGTGAAATTTTATTGCTTTCGGTATTTTACAAATTTTCTCGGTACACTACTCTTGTTCTTTGTAAAATTTACTTATATCGACTCATATTTAAAATTTTATAGATGGCTCGCTCACGACAGACATCGCACGGAAGTCAAGCGGAGGTCGTGCTCCCATTCGTGCTGAGTACCTTCACCCTGAGCTCCAGGAGGAGGAGGACCCTGAGCAGCCTGAGCAGCAGGTTGGGGCTGGAGACCCTGACGACTCAGGGGACTCGAGCGACAGCGACTCTGACAGTTCCGACAGCTCTCGCACCCGCTCGGACGAGGAGCCAGACGAGGAGCCATACGTGGAGCCAGACGAGGACCAGGCCGAGGACCAGGACGGAGACGAGGGTGGCGATGAGCCACTTGAGTACCACGTCGGAGACGAGGGTGAGGACAAGAAGCCACGCTCGGGATGGACCCGGGAGACCTTGACTACCGACTTCACCGACAACTTCTACCACCCGAAACTTTTTGAGCTTGTTCAGGTGGAGTACAACCCACTTCCCGCTGTGGTGGAATATCGCAGCAGAAAGTTCTCACACCCGGAGTACACCACCTACTACGTGACGAAGGCTTTCGTGAAGACTTGGTGCGACGAAGAACGCGCATGGAAGGTTCGCACCATCCATCGCGCCCTGAGTCACACCTACACCAAGGAGTTTGGTGTTGAGGACGCTGCGAGGCAGGCTTACTTCGCCCACCGCGAGGTGATGTTCCCGACTGTGCAGGAGGACGACGACCGCTACTATCCACGTCGTCGCACTAGGGAGTCTCGGCTGCAGGGTGGCCAAGTTGCAGGAGGGTGAGAGTGCTAGGACGACTAAGACCGTGCAACTTGCTGCATCTCTCAACGGTAGCTTGGATCGCTCTTTGCTTGACCAGAGGTATCTGTGGAATGAGGTTGAAAAGCTTGAGAACAAGGTTGATGACATGCAGCGTCGATTACGGGGAGAAGAGCCACGGGAGCCATCTCCATCAGCCCTCGCATTTGATGGCGCCATTAGCACTCCCCGCAAGAGGCACCACCTGGACTGCACCTGCACCGACACCATCATTGAGCCATAGGAGTTTCCCCTTCCTATGCCTAGAGGAACGATAATAATGCGAAGTTGTGTCCGTCGAGTCAGTTGTGTCAGTTGAGTCATCGAGTCTGTGAAACATTGAGTTAATAATGTGCCTACATGCTTGTTATGATGCTATATGTATGAGTTGTATCTTTGCATGATTGTGATGAGTTGTGGGGCCTGTCCACAACCATCTCGTACAACTTAATGTAAGGCATAAGGTTAATGAATAAAATAGATGGGTTCCTCTTTATCTTGTTTCCAGAATCTGTCTTTCCTGAGTTATCTATCTTTCTCTGTTCATATCTCAAAATCTATGAATCCTAAAATCATGAAAATTTTATGGAAGAAACTAGATCTCATTATCTGACCAAAGCAACTGGAATCATGTTAATATCTATTATATTCTAGGAGAAATGGCCGATTCAATTTGGTATAACTGTGCTGTCAGAGTTCTGAAACAGATCTTCTTGTTGTCAGTTTTCGTCATTTTTAACTGTTGAATCTGAAAATATGTTCAAAATGAAAGATTTTGAGTTTTTCATAAGCTTTCCAGAAAGGTAAATTTCATGGTCAGATGATAAACAGAGAGGAAGTTATGATAGTATTACTGTACTGCTGTCTATGCATTTCGCCAGAAAATTCAGAATGTTCAGACTCTGTATCTTATTTCTGTCTTTTGCTATACATTGTCTACCTGTTATCACATTGATCTTTATCCAGCAGCATATGGTTCATGGATACATAAAGCTCATGTGGTGTAACTATGTGTGTCACAGATGGTTGAAACCAGGTCTGGTGCTGGTGGATCAGCTCAGCCACCTCCACCACCACCTGTGAACATGGAGCAACTCATGATGATGCAAACACAGATTATGCAGCAGATGGCGCAGACCATTCAGAACCAACAGAACAATCCTCAGCAATTCCAGCCAGCCCGTGACAAGAGGAGCGAGTTTCTGAAGGGCCACCCGCCTACTTTTGATCATTCCCCAAATCCACTTGAAGCTGACGATTGGCTGCGTGCTGTGGAGCGACAACTTGACATAGCGCAATGTGACGATCGTCAGAAGGTGCTTTATGCAGCAGGTCAGCTACAAGGGGCAGCTCTTGACTGGTGGGAATCATTCCAGAACACTCATCCTAATGCCAATCAAATTACTTGGCAAGAGTTCAGAGACAATTTTCGCTCTCATCATGTGCCATCAGGGACAATGAGGCTTAAAAGGAAGGAGTTTCTTGCACTGAAGCAGAGGGGAATGTCTGTCCCTGAGTACAGAGACAAGTTTACTCAACTATCTCGCTATGCACCTCATGATGTAGAAAATGATCTTGACAAGCAGGAGTTGTTCATGGAGGGTTTGAATGATGAACTGCAGTATCAGTTACTCTCACAAACTTTAGATAACTGTCAGCAGCTCATTGACAAGGCTATTGTGATTGAAAATAAGAAGAATGATATTGAGGCGAGAAAGCGAAAGTTCCAGAACCATCAGCAGGGCAGCAGCAGTAAACCACGCTTTTCTCAGGGTCAGAACAATCAGCAGAGGTTCCATCAGGGGCAGTCCAACATGGCTAATCGCAATCAGTTTCAGCAGAGAACATATCAGCAGCAGCAGGGACAGTACCGTGCACAGACTCCTCATCAGATGCAAGCTAGTAATACTCCAATGAAGACCAATGCACCCAACACTCCCAATACTGCAAACAAGAACGTATGCTATGTTTGTGGGGAACCAGGACACATTTCTTATAATTGTCCTAAGAAAACAACTCAAGGCCCTCAGGGACAGCCGGGCAATCAGAAGGTGAATGCTCACACTCCAAGCAAGCAAGGGCGCCATAATTATGTTCGAGGGAAAGTGAATCATGTGAATGCGGAATCAGCTCAGGAGGCGCCCGATGTGGTGTTCGGTACGTTTCCAGTTAACTCCCATCCCGCTTCAGTTTTATTCGATTCAGGCGCATCACATTCCTTTATATCCACAAATTTTGTGAAGAAACATACTTTGTCTATGCATGCAATGCCAAACACTATGTTAGTTAGTTCACCTGGGGGGGGGATATGAAAGCAACTTTGATGTGTCCTAAAGTTAAGATTGGCATAAGGTGGGTAGAGTTTGAAGCAGATCTCAAAGTTCTGAACTCTTCTGGACTAGATGTGATATTGGGAATGGATTGGTTAATTGCACACAAGGCAGTGATTCAATGTGCCATCAGAACCATATATCTGAAAACTGAAACAGGAGAAACAGTTGAGTATAAGGCAGAGGCATCTCTCTTTGGGGGTCAAGTTAATCGGATGAAGGGTGCAGCTATCACGATATTCCAATTGTAAAAGAATTCCCGGATGTTTTTCCTGACGACTTGCCAGGTATGCCACCTGAACGTGATGTTGAATTTATAATTGAGCTTTTACCAGGCACAGCACCAATAGCGAAAAGGCCTTATAGAATGGGGGTAGCAGAATTAGAAGAGCTTAAGAAACAAATAAAAGAATTGCAAGACAAGGGTTATATACGTCCTAGCTCCTCACCTTGGGGTGCACCTGTTTTGTTTGTTGAGAAAAAGGACGGTTCACGGAGAATGTGCATAGATTACAAATCACTGAATGAGGTGACAATTAAGAATAAATATCCATTGCCAAGAATTGATGATTTGTTTGATCAGCTAAGGGGTTCATGTGTATTTTCCAAGATTGATCTTCGGTCCGGGTATCATCGGTTGAGGATCCGCAATTCGACATTCCAAAAACAGCTTTCACCACTCGCTATGGATGCGAGTTTACAGTTATGTCTTTTGGGCTGACGAATGCACCAGCATACTTCATGTACCTGATGAATAATGTCTTTATGGAATATCTTGACAAGTTTGTAGTGGTGTTCATAGATGATATTCTTGTGTACTCCAAGAATGAAGAAGAACATGAGGAACACTTGAGGCTTGTGCTACAGAAACTCAGAGAACAGCAACTTTATGCCAAGTTAAGTAAATGTGAATTTTGGTTGAAAGAAGTGTCTTTCCTTGGGCACGTTATTTCAAATGGTGGGGTTCTTGTGGACCCAAAGAAGGTTCGGGATGTGTTGAGTTGGAATCCACCAAAGGATGTGAGCGAGATTCGAAGTTTTCTTGGTATGGCAGGATACTATCGCAGATTTATAGAAGGGTTCTCAAAGCTTGCAAAACCAATGACAGCTTTGCTTGAGAAAAATGCCAAGTTTGTATGGTCAGCTGAGTGCCAAGCCAGTTTTGAAGAGTTAAAAAGGAGGTTAACTACAGCACCAGTTCTAGTGTTGCCAGATATCACCAAGAGTTTTTCTATATATTGTGATGCATCTAGACTTGGTTTGGGTTGTGTTCTTATGCAAGAAGGCAGGGTTGTAGCATATGCATCTAGGCAGTTGAGAAAACATGAGTTAAATTATCCAACACATGATTTAGAGTTGGCAGCTGTGGTGCACGCTTTGAAAATATGGAGACACTATTTGATAGGCCATAAGTGTGAGATTTACACGACCATAAAAGCTTAAAGTACATATTTACTCAGTCGACTTGAATTTGAGGCAACGCAGATGGCTAGAATTAATAAAGGATTATGATCTAGAAGTACACTATCACCCTGGTAAAGCAAATGTGGTGGCGAGATGCTCTTAGTCGAAAAAGTCATGTGCATATGGCTTATGTGTCCCAATTACCAAAAGAGCTGTGCGAAGAGTTTGAACTTTTAAATTTGTCTATTGTGGCTAATACCATGGAGTTAGAAGTGGAGCCTACTCTTGAACGTGAGATTCGCAAAGGGCGGTTGGAGGATGAGAAAATAAAGGAGATTGCTTGAGAACGTTGTGATAGGAAAAGCTCCTAAGTTTCACCTAGATGAACATGGGACAAGTGTGGTGCGGAAAAAGGATCTCGTGTGCCCGATTCCAAATCCATCAAGGACATGATACTAAGAGAAGCTCATGACTCGGCTTACTCTATACATCCAGGAAGCACTAAAATGTATCTTGATCTAAGAGAGAGATATTGGTGGTATGGAATGAAAAGAGACGTAGCGAGAATATGTGGCCGTATGTGATACATGTCGAGAGTCAAGGCTGAGCACCAAAGACCTGCGCAGGATTACTCCAACCAATGAAGATTCCTGAATGGAAATGGGAAGAAGTGGGAATGGATTTTATAGTGGGTTTACCTCGCACTCAAAAGGGGTATGACTCAATATGGGTAATTGTGGATCGGTTAACCAAAGTAGCTCATTTCTTACTGTGAAAACCACATACACAGGAGCAAAGTTAGCTGAACTGTACATGGAAAGGATTGTATGTCGCATGGGGTTCCTAAAAAGATTGTTTCGATAGAGGGACTCGTTTACCTCAAATTTTTGGCATAAAGTACATGAGAATTTGGGTACTAAATTGACTTTCGTTACGCATATCATCCTCGACAGATGGACAAACGAAAGAACAAATCAAATCCTAGAAGACATGTTGAGGGCATGTGCACTACAACATGGAACAAGTTGGGATAAAAGTTTACCATATGCAGAATTCTCTTATAACAACGGCCATCAAAAGAGTTTGAAAATGTCACCTTTTGAGGCATTGTATGGCGGAGAGGGTGCGGGACACCACTATTCGGGATCAAGCGAGGTGAATGACAAGTGTTTGGTCCAGATATATTGAAAGAGGCGAGAGAAGCAAGTGCAAACAATTAGAGAGAATTTGAGGATAGCACAGTCAAGGCGAGAAGAGTTATGCGAGATACTAGAAGAAGGGATCTAGAGTTTAAAGTGGGTGATCACGTTTATCTCAAAGTGTCACCTATGAAGGGAATGAGGAGGTTCAATGTTAAGGGGAAGTTGTCACCAAGGTATGTGGGTCCTTTCAAGATTCTTGACGAAGAGGAGAGGTAGCATATCGGCTTGAGTTACCACAGAATATGTCGAGTACACGATGTGTTCCATGTGTCACGGCTTAAGAAATGTTTACGTGTGCCGAGGTGGAACATTTGCCTTTGGAAGAGGTTGCTATTAAAGAAGATCTCACATATACCGAGTATCCTATCAAGATATTGGAAGTGGCGAAAGAATCACTCGAAGTAGAATAATCGGGATGTGTAAAGTTCAGTGGAGCAGGCATTCTGAAGAAGAGGCAACATGGGAAAGAGAGGAAGATCTAAAATCTGAGCATCCCCATCTCTTTCAATCTTCCGAATCTCGAGGACGAGATTCATATTAAGGGGGGTAGGTTTGTAACACCCTAAAAATCATTTTCAGAAATAGTAATTAAATGTGCTTATTTTATTTTCGTTTATCATGAATCACATAGGCTAAGTATTATTTTTATAAATATTAAAATCAACTATAAGGCCTAGGAACACTTTTGTTGCATTCATGCTGGTGCATATTATTTTGGTTGATTGTAGGAATAGTGTTGAGTGGTTTGAATTCAAACTTCATTTGAATTTGAGCAAGTTTGCTAAAACCAGAAAAAAAAAAAGCCTTTTCTTTTCTCCTTTATCCTCTCTCTCTTTCGGCCACTGACCAAAGCCGGCCCGGCCCTCCTCTCTCTCCCTTTTCTTTTTCTCGCGCGCGAGTAGCCCGGCAAGTGGCCCAGCCACGGCCGCTCGGCCGGCCCGCCTAAGCCGGCTCCGCGTCCGCGCCCGACTGGGCGGGCCGCTCGGCCCGGCAAGCCGCGGAGGCGGCCCGCGCCGCGCCGCCTCCTCTCCCGCTGCCCGGCCCGGCCCCGCATGTCGGCCCGGCTCGGCCCCGCCTTCCGCTCGGCCCCACCGGCGGTGGCCCGCGGCCTTTCCCCTACCTCCGCCCAAGCGGACGCCGCCGCCGTCCCTTCCCCACCAGAACCGCCGCCATGAGTGGCATTGAAGCCACCCCACTCCGCTGCGCCTTGATGGCGCCGGGCGCCCATTCACCGCCCCTCCTCGGTCCTATAAAGCGGAGGCCAAGCACCCGCCGAGCTCCTCCTTTCCCCGCTCGCGAATCGCCGCCCGGTCGCCATCGCCGGCGACCCTTCGTCATCTCCGCTGCGCCGACGACCTTCGGAAGGTGGAGCCGCGTCCGCCTAGCGCCATCCCGTGCCCTTCCTCTCTCTCTTGCGCGAGCTAGACCTCACCGGAGCTCCCTTTCTCTCTCTGTAGGATTTCGCCGGCGTCGTCCTCGCCGTGGTGAGCCCCCGCCGGAGCCGAGCCCCTTGCCGCGCTCCACATCGCCTCCGCGTCGCCCCAGTGCCACCCGCGTCGCGAACCGAGGCCGGGAACGCCGTTCCGGCCGGTCGCCGGCGAGCTCGGGCCTCTCCCATGGCGCGCCACCGCGTCCAGCCGCCGTCGGTCCACGGTGGACCGGTGGACCGGGCCGTGCGCGCGGTCCACGGCCGAGTCCACGGACCCGCCCAGTCGCGTCGCGCCGCGTGGCGCAGTGACGTCACCGCCGCGTCGGCCCGCCGCGTCGTCAGCCCGCGTCATCCGCTCGCCCAACCGCGCCGCGCCGCGTGTCGCCGTGTCGGCCACGCGCCGACGCCCGCCCCGCCGCTTTTGCGCTTAGGCCCCGCGCTTTAGGAAAATCCCGAATAAATTCTCCCCGGTCTTTGAAAGCCTTAGTTTTAGGCCCTCTTTTTAGCGGAATAGACCCCGATTTCTCCGGATTACGCACCCGAAGTCCAGAGCATGTTTAGCATATAAACCTTTCTGTTTTTGGTTTACCAATGATTATTAGGCTTCGGTATTAGATTATAAATCCTTAGAAAAATATATTTAATTTGTATAAATGTTCATGCAACTAGTTTTATTCATAACTTTATATTTATAGGTCCGTTTAGCGTGATTCAAACGTCTATGTGTTCATAGAGACGTGTAGATTAGTTTTATAATTGTTTCTCTATATGTTTCTATTTCATGGTGTAATGTTCTAATAGAATTATATCTTTCTTGCATGTATTGATTGTCCGGATATCTTGCTTGGTGATGATCTTTCGTATAGAGGGTGACGTGTTTGAGGAGCAGGTTTTCCAGAGCAAGCGATACCAGGACCAAGTTGGTGAGCAAGGCAAGTATAGCCTATGGTTTCCTTGTTACCCAGCAATTTATTAATCACTTTATCATTATGCATGTGTCTTAATTTGTTTAACCTTAAGGACATGCCTAGAACACCTTGTCTCGTAAATATCCTTGTTACCTATGGGGGTTTTGCATAGTAGAAGGTTAAGTGTTGCTACGCGCTCGGTGTTGCTTAATGTTAAATTGATTAATGGATCTATGGAACAAGTTTAAAAGATGCTTTTGAACCAAGGGGGCTAGAGTATGGGTCTTTACTCTAGTTGCTCTCCATAAGGACTTATACTAAAAGCGGCAACCCGGGACATCCGTACAACCTTGAGAATCAAAGTGGGAACGGTCTTAGTCATATAACTAGTTTTTCTCTAGCTTGTTAGTAGTTACCGAATTCGTTCGGCGCAAGAGGGGGCCTAGGTTGCGGGATGGCTCTTTGCTGTCAAGATGTGTCCGGGCTGCGGTCACTTGGTGTGCCGATCTTGAAGGGGGGCTCCATTCGCCTAGCCGCGAAACCTCGCGGCTACTAACCGGTTAGGGTAATTAGTGAAAGGCTTCGTAGTGAGACCCGCCGACTTACCTCGGAAGTGGGTCAAGAGGCCGATCACCTCGGGCAAAAGGGAATCACGACTCAAGGTGAAAGTGTACACACTCTGCAGAGTTTGATCAAAGCGATATATCGGCCGTGCTCATGGACACGAGCGGCCCGGATCCTTTCGTTTAGCCGGATATGTGGTTGGTTGGGAGATATCTTTAATATTGATGTTAATAATTACTTTTCACATGGTTATGGGTTTTCTCACTAAACTAGTAACTCGGGTTTAATAATAAAATATGACCAACTAAAATGCGACCGCTTAAACCTATGTCTAACCTTTTGAGCCTTGCATACCCCATAGTTATACTTGCCGAGCATGGTGAGCCGACGCTTGTTGTATCACCAATGAAAATCCGGATGGGTAACAGATGGAGGTGGTTATGAGGAGTACTCTGGTGATGACCAGGACTACTGAGGAGGGCGTACCACCAGTCGGTGTCCCCGTGGGATGGAGTTTTTATAGCTTTTCTACGTATCCACTGTAATAAAAGCCGTTGGCTATGATGTGATGATTATGTCATGAACATGTCCCAGTGATGTAATAAAGTTTATAACGTTGTTCGTGCTATGATATCTTTGTATTAAGTGTGTATATGTGGTTTGGGACTTCCTGGGCCCACATATACTTGCTCCTCTGTTTTATTTTAAATAGGGTGTTACAGATGCGTACTCCCAGGGTAGGAGTGGCATAAGAACGGTGCGTACTTCCGGATTAGAAGCAGCATATTTGGTGGTATGTGGATCTTGATCTTAGGAGTATGACGGAAAATCTCTAAACAAGGTTCGCAAGACTCGACCCCACTCAACACAAAGCAAATAGCATAAATGGGAGGTTTGCAACATTGTAAAGTGTATTTGGCCGTGTTAACACTAGATTTTGGTCAGGAATATGACAGGTGGACCCACAGGGAGCAGAGAGAGCAATTCGGCAAATGCATATGCGGTCGGCTAATTTCCATGTGTTCGGTAGATGGTCAAGCGGTCGGCTATGACGGCTTCGTTCGAAGGCGAAAGAAGGAAAGAGGGAGCTGACCAGAAAGGGAAGGGGTCGTAATAGTCAAGGACTCCGATTATGGTTAGAATTAGCATATTTGTAGCTTTCCAATTTTGTTTAGACAGTTTGTAAATTCTTAGGACTCATGTTCTGTCCAGGGTATAAATATAAACCCTCGACCATTGTAATAAGGGTTCACAACCAAATCAATACAACCGGCTACGTGCCACCCTTCGAGTCCTTTTAGTCGTGTCGTCGAGTTCTTCGAGAGGGCCAATCGATCCGTCGACCTCCGTAAGTCCCGGCAACCTTGCTATCATGTCTAGTATCGTGCGGCGGATTTAGATGTGATGCAAGTAGTCTCATTGTTTTAGCTTAGAACATGCGGTAGATCTAAGCTCGATCATGGGAAGTTTTTGCTTGTGCCTTGTATCGTGCGGCGGATTAAGACACGAGTAAAGATAGTTATCGGCTCTTTTAGATTTGGCATGATCTAATAGATTCATTAAGTTATCACGTGTTGCTTGCTTTATTTAATGTTTAATTATTTGCAACACTCTTTTGCCCAATCTAGATTGATACTCTTTCGGCTTGTTGATCGTTCCTTTCATGCTTATTCAACATCGAGTAGATCAAGCTCATATAGCCGAATTAGATCAATCTAGATTGTTACGTGTTGCGGGTTCATTCGCGTTAGATGTAGATAAGCCTTGACAGATCGGGTATCGTGCGGCGGATGCGAGTCTTTGGGTTACTCTAGAGCTAGTCATCCGGTGGACTAGAGATCGGTTTAATCGATAGGTTTCTTTACATATTACTTGTTTGTTCCTTCTTCATGGACCCCGATTCGGCAATCTTGCCGATACGGTTATACTCACACATGTAGCGAGTATTTATAGATCTGTTAGGTAATTACGTGCTTTTAGCTCTTTATTGTTAGATTGTATCATGCGGTGGATTAATCTAGTAGTAAGGAGTGGCGTAAATTCATAGTGAGTGGTATCATGCGGTGGATTAGCTCGCTTTGGGTTTATGCTCGACGGGTTTATGAAGGCTAGACGTGCGGCGAGACTAGTTGGAATAGCCTATGCATGTGTTATTTAGTAGATTTACATTTATAAGTTACTTATCTTTAGTTATTAGTGCTTGATGATGCTTTAAACCCGAGATATAGTTTGATATACTTTAATAATTTAATCTTGTTCAAACATGTCTTCGTTTACCGTATTCGGCAAGTTCGTTCATTTACATCGTTATGTTACTTTAGCCGAATGAAGCGCAACTGTTGGCGAGATAGCTTCTATAGCTATGTGTCGTCGTAAGTGGCTTCAGGGCCGTAAAGATGGAACTGTCTAGTCTCACCCAGCATGTTCCAGTTTTGATCTTACCGTTTTATCCCTTGTCGATTTTCAGGTCAAATCGACTGGCACGCCACCGGATTCAGACGCCCGGGCACCCGATTGAAGCTAGGCTTTCCGGCTTGCTGTGTGTGAGACACAGTGTGCCACATTTTGTGTCAACACACTTTTTGGCACGCCCGGTGGGACCACTTTTCAATCTAGGATGGGATCGGAGATTGACAATAGTCACGTTCTGAACGTGACCATGGACGAACTGCAGCCAGAGCAACGCCAGATGGTGGAACAGGCAATGGAGCAGTATCAACAGAAGTGTTTGATGTCTTTCTCCAAAAACAAGAGTGGCAAAGTGATGGTCAAGCAATCATTGCCACGAGTTCTTCTCGCTGGTCAGTCTGATATTACTGACGAAGAGGAGATGCAGAGGGTAGTTCAAGTCATCTACAAAGCTGTGGGAGATACCATGTTGAATCATAACACAGCCTTTTTGGGCACCTTCCGCAAAATCATGGTTGATACTTTTGGTCCAGCAGTTGACAAGCGCTTTGAGGAAAAATTTGGAGAGCTTGGTGGACCAGTGTTCTTTAACACCCAGCAATTTTCAGGGAAGCCAACTGGGGGAGGAGAGATGATCGGTACAAGCAAGGATGGAGCTGTTCATAATGAAAAAGAGAAGCCTCCTGTGATCGAGCAGCAAACTCATGGCCAAGTAGCTTTTGGTGCAACAACGAGATATACCCCGCATCTCGCTTACAAGATTTCTCCGGTGGCAAACAGTTGCGAGAAGAGTGTTTATGGAGATGGGTACAATGAGTTTACCGATTATAGTGCCCTTAATGCTTTGCCGAATCCGGGGTATATGAGTGCGTCGGGAGTACCTTCGGAAGGCGGGGGCACAAGATGCCAATGATGTTACGCTAAAGCGAATGGCGATATGATGCGAATCAATTCGGCCTTAAACCAAAGAATCAAACATATGCATACAAATCTCCTTTCCCAGAATGGTACAATAGGGTAGCTCTTCCACCAAGAGTTAAGCCACCAACGGATTTGACCAAGTTCTCTGGTCAGGATGACACCAGTACCATTGAACACATTAGCGGGTACTTGATGCAACTTGGAGAAGTTTGCTAGTGACGAAGCTTGGAGAATCGAGATATTTTCCTATGTCTCCGACGGGGCCGGCTTTCACATGGTTTGCTTCACGGCCGGCCAATTCCATTAGAACATGGGCGAATTGGAGCAAAAGTTCCATGCATACTTTTACACCGGGAACCAATGAGAAGAAAATGGTTGATCTGTGGGCTATGAGGATGAAGACTACCGAAACACCAATGGAATATCTTCGTAGATTCAGAGAAGCGAAGAACATGTGCTATTCTCTGACTATTCCCGATGACCAACTCGCACAATTGGTCATTGCAGGCATGCTGCCACATATCAGAGACAAGCTATTTGGCATGGAGTTTGAAGACCTTGGACAGCTTGCACAAAAGTTGACAGCAATGAGCAATCAAGCCCAAGGGTTCAGAAGAGATGCTCATTTTCAGAAGAACAGTGCAACTATTGACATGTATCGGGATTTCTAGAAGAAGCATCGAATATGAAGATGAAGATGAAGTAGGCTGCAGAGTTGAACCTGGGCAAAAGAGCCTACTTTGGTCAGTCATCGATGGGTGAAGAAGCAAAAGGGATCTTATGATTTTGATGTCAGTAAGGCAGATAAGCTCTTTTTGTATCTGATTCAAGAGGGACGCATCAAGCTGCCAGAAGGACATCCTATGCTGCGCCCTGAGGGGGTAAAGGATAAGAAGTACTGTGGGTTTCATGATACAGGTTCTCATCATATTAATGATTGCCGAGTGTTCAGAGTAAAAATTCAGAAAGCTATTCAAGATGGACACTTGAGATTTGATGGCAAGATGAAAGTAGACAAAAACTCGTTCCCTTAGAACATGGTCTCTTTCTCTATAGGCATGGTTGATGCTAGTGAATCCAAGGAAAAGGGAAAGATGAAGGTTCTGACCTCTGAAAGAGCCAAGGAGAGTGGTGCTGTTGACCCTGATCGGCAAGTTACCAAGGAAGAAGTGCAACAAGTACGGTTCGAAATAGCCGAACGAGAGAAGGGTCAAACTTCGATGCGGCTAAGGGAAATTGCCGAATACACGCCGAGCCAAAGCGCGAGTTACATCACAACACTTGTTGAATAAGTGGCGAGAGGGAAAAGAAGATGGAGTATGATGAGGAGCAGCAGTACATTGAAGAGGAACGCAGATTCATGGTAGAGCGTCGAAGATATGAGGCGAAGTGCGTGAAGAGAACGGGGAAGAGCACATGAGGGAGCAAGAACAGTCACATTGGAACCTGTTCCTTCTTCGATTTCTTGTTGGAATGAAGGCTTGAAGTTGCCTCGCTAAAAACAATTGCCCCGAATGCGGTGATCAATATTCGGAGTACGGGCAATCTCGAGTCAACCGCCGTCCGTCTATGATAGACTTGGAATAAGGATTCCCGAGGATGATCGGCGCATAAAAATGAATAATTTTGATGGACATCGAGGAAAAGATTTGCGAGATCAAGCTTGGGCTCATAGCAATGTTCATAATGCGAGAGGAAAGCTCATACGGGTGGCAAAGAGGACAATGGTGCCCTCCGGTCTGCGGAAAAGCCGGAAGAGAAGAGTTCGGCGTTTGAGGAATCAAGAGTGAAGCAGGAATTAGTCGAAAAGAAACCGGTGTGGCGTCCTAAGAAAAAGGATGATGGACGGGGTCCTTCGGCCGATACTAACATGGTGTTCTTTATTCCATTGGAGTTTAGAGCTCCCGAAGATCAAGAAGTTCAAGATGAAGTGTACTCGAGACTTTGATGAAACCGAATGCCGAGACCGATGGCTCAACTTGTGTTGACTCGGCAAGCAATCTTTGACAAGCCGAGTTAAAAACCGTCATTTGAAACCATTATACCCGAAGGGATATGTCAATGGCAAACCTTTAACCAAGATGCTTGTTGATGGAGGGGCTGCTATCAATATTATGCCCTATGCTACTTTCGAAAGCTTGGTATGACAAGTGAGGATTTGTTGCGATCGACATGATCCTTAGAGATTTTGTCGGCAATGCTTCGATACTCGTGGAGCAAGTACATGTGGAGCGATGATTGGATCCAAGACTTTGATCACTACTTTCTTTGTCATTGATGGCAAGGGGGCATATAGCATGCTTCGGGAAGGGATTGGATCCATGCTAATTGTTGTGTACCCTCAACTATGCATCAAATCCTTATTCAGTGGATAGGAGATGATGTAGAAGTTGTTCAAGCTGATGATTCAGTGAGTGTTGCCACTTCCGAGCCTACTTATTGGGAGTATGATGGACAAGATTGCCTTTCGGGTAAGAAATGGAAAGAAGGTCCTGTCAATGTGTTCGACAGAGATCAACAGCCGATCCAAGCAGTCGGCTCTGACAGTAACTTTTAATGGGCAATCCAATCGATGGCAACAAAGGCAAACTGGGTCATGGTTTCATGTCGGCCGACAAGTTAGAAGAAATCGATGTTGGTGGTAGCACAAAGTCAAGGCCGATGTATATCAGTGCAAATTTAGACCCAGAATATAAGTTGAAATTAGTAGAGTTGCTGAAACAGTTTAAAGATTGTTTTGCTTGGGATTACACAGAGATGCCTGGTTTGGATCGATCAATTGTTGAGCATAAGTTGCCTATAAAACCTGGGTTTCGTCCGTTCAAACAACCTCCACGAAAAATTTATAAAGAGGAGGTATTGGCCGATGTAAAGAAAGAAGTTGAAAGACTGGTTGAAGCAAACTTTATTCGGCCATGCAGGTATGCAGAGTGGATTTCAAACATAGTACCTATATACAAAAAGAATGGAAAGATGAGAGTATGCATAGATTTCAGAGATCTCAACAAAGCTACTCCCATGGATGGTTACCCAATGCCAGTTGCCGATTTACTAGTGGATGCAGCGGCGGGGTATGAAGTTATCGTTTTATGGATGGCAATGCGGCTATAATCAGATTTTTATGGCGATCGAAGATATTGCAAAGCGCATTCGATGTCCTGGCCACATTGGGTTATTTGAGTGGATAGTAATGACATTTGGATTGAAGAATGCTTTGGTGCAACTTATCGAGAGCCATGAATTATATCTTTCATGAGTTGATCGGCAAAATTGTGGAAATTTACATTGATGATGTGGTAGTCAAATCCGAAACCATGAAGAACATTTAGCCGACTTAAGGAAGACTTTGGAGTGCACAAGGAAACATGGTTTAAAGATGAATCCAAATAAGTGTGCTTTTGGAGTCTCTACTGGTGAGTTCTTGGGGTTCTTGATCCACAAAGGAGGGATAGAAGTTGGGAAAAAGAGCATGGAAGCAATAGACAAAATTGTGCCCCCAACTAACCTTACAGAATTGCAATCGTTCTTTGGGCAAGATCAATTTCGTGAGAAGATTCATATCCAATTTATCGAGAAAGAGTATTGCCTTTCTCTCCATTGTTGAAGCTCAAAAAGGATCGAAATTTATGCGGGGTGACATACAAAGCAAAAGGCTTTTGATGAAATCAAGCAATATATGAAGGCACCACCAGTGTTGGTACCTCCACAACTTGAGAAGCCTTTCAAACTGTATGTGGCGGCCGATAGCTTAACAATAGGATCAGCCCTTATGCAAGAGTTTGATGGAAAAGAGAGGGTAATAGCTTACCTTAGCCGAAAACTGCTAGATCCTGAAACAAGGTATTCGGCTATAGAAAAACTCTGTTTGTGTGTTTATTACTCATGCACCAAATTTCGGCACTATTTGTTAAATGCCGAATGTGTGGTGATATCTAGTTTTGATGTAATTAAACATATGTTGTCAATGCCGATTTTAAATGGAAGAATCGGCAAATGGGTATTAGCACTATCGAGTTTAATTTAAAGTATGAGTCGGCAAAAGCAAGTGAAAGGACAGGTAATTGCCGATTTTATTACTCAACATCGTGATTTATCTCGTTGATATGGTTAACATTGCCCCATGGGCATTATTTTTTGATGGATCATCATGTGACAAAGGTGGTGGTGCTTGGTATTATTTTGGTATCCCCACGTGGAAAGACATTTGAGTTTGCTTTTTCAATTGAATATCCTATCACTAACAATCAAGCGAGTATGAGGCTTTGCTTAGAGGGCTTAATTTGTTAATAGAAGTGAAGGTTGCTATCGAGATATTTGGTGATTACGAATTGGTAATCAATCGGTTGACAGGACAATATGAATGCAAAAATGATGTACCGCAAGGGTACCATGAACAGTGTAGGGAACTTCGAAAAGCTTTTCGCAGTTACTTTGCATCATATACCCGAGAGAGCACAATGGAGAAGCAAATAAATTAGCTCAAGCGGCCTCGGATATCGGGAAAATCATGAGATTTTTGCAATAGAACAAAGTGCCTTCAATTGTGAACAGATAGACAATGACTGGAGAAGCGTTATTGTTAGTTATCTGAAAGATCCATCTCAGAAGGTTTCCCAAAAGCTCAGGTATAAAGCTCTCAAGTTTGTGCTTCTTGATAACCAATTATATTACAAGTCTATAGATGGAGTATTGCTCAAGTGCTTGAGTCAAGAGGAGGCTAAGAAGGTTATGTTTGAAGTACATGAAGGAGCTTGTGGTGCACATCAGTCGGCCTACCGAATGAAGTGGATAATCAGAAGGACAGGGTACTTTTGGCCAACTATGTTGGAGGATTGCTTTGAATATTACAAAGGGTGTCGAGATTGTCAGATGTTTGGTAATGTTCAAAGAGCACCTGCATCTGCTCTGAATCCAATAATCAAGCCATGGCCATTCAGAGGATGGGGTATAGATTTAATTGGACAGATCAATCCTCCATCTAGCAAAGGACACAAATTTGTGTTGCTGGCAACAGATTATTTCACCAAGTGGGTTGAAGCTATCCCTTTGAAAACAGTCACATCAGAAAATATGGTCAGTTTTGTCAAAGAGCATATAATTCATAGGTTTGGGATCCCACAGACCATTACAACTGATCAAGGGACTCAGTTCACTTCTTCAGAGTTTTGTGACTTTGCCGAAAGCATGGGGATAAGGCTATATAATTCTTCTCCTTATTATGCACAAGCCAATGGCCAAGCGAGGCGTCAAATAAGATCATGATCAAGATTATCCGAGAAGAAGATCGATGAGAAGCCAAGGAGATGGCACTTGGTCCTTAATGAAGCATTGTGGGCTTACCGAATGGCTTGCCATGGATCCACACAAGCATCTCCATATGAGTTGGTTTATGGACATAATCTTTGTAATGCCTTGGGAGTTGCAATCAGGATCAAGGAGAGTTGAGTTGCAAAAAGACCTGACGGATAAAGATTATAAAGATTTGATGATGGATGAATTGGAAGATTTGCATTTGATTCGTCTTAAAGCTTTGGAGAACATCGAGAGGAATAAAATGCGTGTTGCCAAGTACTACAACAAGAAAGTTAAAGTTAAGCAATTTGCAGAAGGAGAATTGGTTTGGAAAATGATATTGCCAATTGGCACAAAAGACAAGACATTTGGCAAATGGTCACCAAATTGGGAAGGACCTTTTCGGGTTATCAGTTGTGCACCTGGTAATGCGTATATATTGAAAACGCTATTTGGAGAAGAACTTACTAGAGCCATCAATGGCAGGTACCTTAAGAAGTTTTATCCAAGTGTCGAAGTTGGATCTTAATTGTGACTATGACGTAAACGTGGTATAGCCGATTGAATAAAATATCGCCTTCAGAACAAAGGGAAGAGGTTGGAGGAAAATAGCCGATATTATTGTATCGCCTCTAGTGCAAAAAATAGCCGATATCGTGTGTATCGTCTTCAGAACAAAATCGCCGATACAATTGTATCGCCTTTAGCCAATTCTTGAAGGTAAATGAACAGTTTGATCCTATCTCCCAGCCAGTAGGTTTATCGGGGAAAGATAAAGCGAATTGAAGTGCTACACTACAAACTGTCAAGTCATGGAACAGTGCCGAGATCTAATCGACTGAGGTGACGTCATGCGTTCGGGAAAATTTCGTTCGGGAAAGGTGTTGCAGTCGAAATACCAGCTAAGGGGCGAGGAAATTCGTAAGAATAAATGCAATTGCTGGAACACCATTGTAGCCAAGACAAACAAGATCAAGGAGACGGCCAACATTCTTCATTTAAAAGTTTTTATTACAACCCGTGCCAATCCTAATACAAGCTACTCCTCTTCTTCAGTGAAGAGCTTGTTGAGGACGGACTCCGGGTTGGTGGCGTTGGCCATGGTGTCGGTGTGGTCGTCGTATTCCACCAGGAGGCCCTCAATGCCGTCGACCTCATGGGGAAGCCCACCCCGGAAACCTACCGGCATGGGAGCATAGTCGTCCCCGGTCCAGGACGACATCCCCGCCAGGCCGAGCGCGGTGCCGAGGCGCATGCCGTGAAGCGCAACCTGATCAATCTGACCAGGAACCGCCTCAAGGCGATCTGCCACGGTCGCCCCCTGAGCGTTCACGTGGTTGGCCGCCGCCGTCGCCGCCACCTTCAGGCGGTTAAGCTCATTGGAGAGGTCTGCAAAGATAGAAAACAAGACAGACTAGTGAGCAAACAAATTGGGAAGAATGGGAATTGAAGCAATGTTGGAAGAACAAGTGCGGTGATGGTCTTGGTCATCTCGTACGGCGGGTATCCTCCCATTCCAGTGGCGATCCCGAACTTCTTGGTTTCTTCACCAAGAAGCTCCCATTCGTCCCTCTCGCGGCGGTATGCGGCGGCGTCGTAGCGGGTGTACGCCAGGATCTCCTCGTCGTTCCTATCCCATATAGGGCGGTACGAAGAGGAGGACCCCGATGAGGCCGAGGCAGAAGCCAGCGCCGGAGCAGGAACAGGAGCCGGGGCTGGAGCCGGGGCCGGTGCGGGCAAAGTGCGTCGAAAGCCGCGGCCGGCGCAAGGAAACGCCATTGGCCGGTGCTGATCCTCGCCGTTCTACAAACAAAGTGCAATCAAGATCGGCTAAATAAAAGAAACCGCAAACAAGATGGAGGAGTTGTCTCCTTACTGCAGGCGATGGCCGCCGCGGTTGCTTCCCCCCGCCACGTCCGCGGGAGCGGGAACGGAGGCGGGGCCGAGGCCGGAGCGCGAGCCGGCGGTGTGCCTCCGGAAATTGGCGACATAGTCGCCGGTGTTCCCGACGGCCCTGAAACGGATCAAGAAGATAGACAACCGCAAGGGGGCAGGGACTCAGATCGGGTAAAAACTATCAAGCAGCACAACTCAAAAGGTTGAAGATCTCACCGCCGGCGCCGGTTGCTGCTTCCCTCCGCCTCGTCCTGGGCAGGACGCTTACCACGGTCGCCGCCGCTTGCCATCGGTGGTGGTGAGGGTTTTTTGAGATTGGGGTGGAAGAGGAAGTGGAAGAGATGATAGCAACTGCTTGTGCTTGGATGTGATGATGATGGAAGCCGAGTGGCTCTATTTATGAATGATGGGAGCCGTGGCGGAACCTGCGGGAAAACCAATCGACAGATTAGGGTTTTCACACTTCTGTGGGCCGGTATTTAGTTGGGCCAAGCCCATTACTGTGGTCGATTCAGTTACCAGCACGCGGTCGGCTAAAAAGCTGAAGTGGGAATCATTCGGCTAAAAGTATGTACTTGAGCCTACAGCGGTTATGTTCGGCTGAGTTGCACAAGTGTGAGTATAGTCATACTCAGGGACGGCCGAATGATAACAGAAGCAGAGAAGAAGGAGAAAAACAAAATATTAAATCAAAAGGGATAAAATGTTGAAGAAGTATGGTACATTCAGAGCATAATATTTACATATGTCATCATACAAGCCAGAGGTTTATACACTCAAATAAGAGTTAATGACATTCAGGGCGTCGGTCTTGATTTTGTTGACCTCGTCAAGGGCTCTCTTGTCTTCAACTTCAGAATTTTGGATCTGCAGCAGCCTGCTCTTCATTTGCTTGGTCTCTCTGACAAGAGAGCTTATTTTGGACTTAGCCGAATCAAGAGGTGGCAGAGTAGCAAGTTTGGCCTCATGAGATTGAATGTTGGCATCCAATTGAGCCAACTGAGCTGCCAGTTTGATCCTCTCATCTCTCATGCTCTGCAATTCTGGCTCCAAGGTATTCCAAGACTTTGTTTGGGACGACCGAATTCGAGTAGAGCTCCTTAACTTGCTGTTCTCGGTTGCCTTGTCGGTTTCCAAAACAGCCTTGTCAGATGTATTTTTGTATGCTCTCTTGACGACGGCAAAGTGGTCATCAAGATGGGACAAGGCGTTTATGGCATCCTTAAGATCAGAAGGGAGCTCTTGGCCAATTGGCTCTGCTATTTCCCTTATCTTGTCAGATTCTCGAGTCAAGTCAACAATATCCTTCTCTAAGAATGAGATTATGTCCTTCAATTTAGCCTGACTCTCTGATGATAATTGCCGATTAGAGGAGACTTCATCATCATCGGCAAATTCTTCAGCAATGAGGGAAAAACTGGCCTGTTGAAGAGCAGTGTCCTGATAACAGAAGAAAATTTATTAGCCGAATGACTTGGTTCAAATAGGGAATGACTGAGAAGGATCAAGATAATACCTCTTCGGCAAAAACCTGATCAATAGCCTCCTGAGTAGCATCAAGACTTTGAGTGACTGATACAGTTGCTGCTTCATGGATAGCAGTTTCATGACTTGTTGATATATCTTGAATTGCCGAAGGGGTTGAATCCGGTACGTCTTGAAGGAGAATTTTTTCTGTTGCTTCTCCTGGCTGATAAGGAGGAATGCCTGTTTCTGTTTCTATTTGTTCATCAACCTGATGAAAAGGAATTTCTTCTGTTGCTTCTCTCTGTTCACCTGATTGGTCATTTGTCTGGTGAGGAGAAGTTTCTTCTGCTGTTCCTCCTTGGTATTCTGGATCAAATATAAGTGAGGTCGATGTGTAAACAAAAAGATGAGAATAACAAAGTGCAGATGCATACCAAGGATGGTGGGCTCATTGGCATTTGCTTGGCCAGTAGAGGCTCCAGGAGAATTCTCCAAGATCACTACCCTGCCAGGACTTTGAGGGTTGACCTGTACCTGCTGAAAGATAGTGATGAATGCAAGCATATTTGCAGATAGAAAATAAGGATCAAAAGCATTTATACCTGAGGGAGTGGCTTAACCTTTTTTGATCTTGTTTTCTTGGGGATTGCAGTGTCCTTGATGGGGGAGGAAGGAGTTTTTCTTTTGAGGTCCTTCAGGAGCACCGTGTCATCGGCAGTGTTTTGTTAAAAAGCGCTAAACTTGGAGCATCGTGCCCCCGAGAGCGGCGTTAGGGACGGGTTGCCGTATTGAGCCTCGGAGGGCTTAGAGGGGCATTATCCTGTTCAAAAGGATGTTTAGATACGGAAGCGCGAAGCATGAAATGAAAAGTAGCCATAAGAGTGTACCTCATCATCAGAAGTGAATGAAGGCATTAAAACTTGGCATAGGGGGTGGACTTGTGCTCTAAAAATGTGAGAGCGCCATTCTTGCCACCAAAGAGTGAATGAAGGATGTGTAGCTTCAATTATCACCAGAGGATTAGGTTCATATACCGGAAGCTTACATCCAAGATTGAAGACTTTGTTAGCTTCAGTAATATTTAGCAATGACTCCCTGGGTCTGATGATGCTTGAAAAGTATGGCCTTGGGGACAATTGACCAAGTCCAAGCTGCCTGGCCACCATGTTTGGGTTGTAAAATTCATAAGTTGAACTTATCGGCCGGCCATGATGAAATTCTCTTTGGTAGAGCACTGGTCCGATGAAAGAATTAAAGATATCCCTGGAATCATCATCTATGCAGCCCTGACTCATAACTAAATCTGCGGGGAGAGTTAAATTTTCATTCTCTCTCGTAGGGAAACCAGATTACGTGGTTGAAACCCTTGTAGAAGATCTTAAAAAGGTGGCCAAGGTCTATATCAATGACGATGGAAGATGCAGCTTCCCCATATGTCTGACAGGATTTATATCTGGGATCCTCACCTTCAGCATAGTTGATTGAAGGAAAATTCAGGTTATGGAGGTCAACTGAAACTATCTGATGCATATACAGTTGCAACCACATTTGGACAAGCCACCACGGGCCATTGACACAGGAAATTTCACCCTGACCATGCATTTGAAAAAGTGATCGATGCATCATGTGGTAGACTGCTCCCAAGAGATACTTACCCAAAGGGATCAATTTACCGCAGCTAATTCTTTGGCCATCACTATATGATTCAAAGTAGGTTCATTGGATTTGCCACGAGAAGATGAATCGCACAACCACATGTTCATGAAAGCCCTATATTCTTTATCAGACACAGTGCCAGTTGAAGCATAAGTCTGGATATACTTGGCCCAACCTCCTCCTGATTTGACTGACCTCTGTGCACTGGTGCCTTTAAATTTGAATGGGTATGTTGGCTTGGTGATGTTTAAACCAGTCATCATGAAGATGTCTGACAGAGTGATCGACATTGGACCGTGACCAAAGATGAAAGCATTGATGGCATCAGACCAGAAGTGGGAAGCAGCTATCAGGAGAGAGTCATTTCTTGGCATATCAGCTAAAGAGAGCTCCAAGCAGTGTTGAATATCTTGTGATTCCCAGAAATCACTGTTCCTGGACTGCATCCTCCGGTACCAATCACGCCATCCTGTGATTGAGGGAAGGGGCCAAGTTTTGAAAGTGTTCGGCCATCTGTTTGGGGGAGCAATCCTAGATTTGAAAGGGATCCTCAGAGTTTCTTTTTCAATAAATTCCCTCGGATTGGGGTCTCCCCGCGGACCAAGAAAAAATGATCCAGGACACGCAAGATTGGAGATCAAGATCTCATTCTTCATTTCCTTTAGAAGAAATTGAGGCGAATGGATCAAAAAGTGCATCTAGGAGTTGATTCAAGAAAGTTGCCGAATAGGTAAAGCAAGTAGGGTTACCTCCAAGAGCTCCTCTTGAGTTCCTGTCGCCATGATGGAACTGATTGAAGATTCTGTCGCCATTAAGCAGTAAGCTCGATCTCAGGTGGCGGCTGCGGTGGCAGTACTGACCTAGGAGAAAGGCGCTTATGGTCAATTTTGAAATAAAAACCTTTTATCTCGAAATTGAGGGGGCATGTGTTAACACCAGATTTTGGTCAGGAATATGACAGGTGGACCCGCAGGGAGCAGAGAGAGCAATTCGGCAAATGCATATGCGGTCGGCTAATTTCCATGTGTTCGGTAGATGGTCAAGCGGTCGGCTATGACGGCTTCGTTCGAAGGCGAAAGAAGGAAAGAGGGAGCTGACCAGAAAGGGAAGGGGTCGTAATAGTCAAGGACTCCGATTATGGTTAGAATTAGCATATTTGTAGCTTTCCAATTTTGTTTAGACAGTTCGTAAATTCTTAGAACTCATGTTCTGTCCAGGGTATAAATATAAACCCTCGACCATTGTAATAAGGGTTCACAACCAAATCAATACAACCGGCTACGTGCCACCCTTCGAGTCCTTTTAGTCGTGTCGTCGAGTTCTTCGAGAGGGCCAATCGATCCGTCGACCTCCGTAAGTCCCGGCAACCTTGCTATCATGTCTAGTATCGTGCGGCGGATTTAGATGTGATGCAAGTAGTCTCATTGTTTTAGCTTAGAACATGCGGTAGATCTAAGCTCGATCATGGGAAGTTTTTGCTTGTGCCTTGTATCGTGCGGCGGATTAAGACACGAGTAAAGATAGTTATCGGCTCTTTTAGATTTGGCATGATCTAATAGATTCATTAAGTTATCACGTGTTGCTTGCTTTATTTAATGTTTAATTATTTGCAACACTCTTTTGCCCAATCTAGATTGATACTCTTTCGGCTTGTTGATCGTTCCTTTCATGCTTATTCAACATCGAGTAGATCAAGCTCATATAGCCGAATTAGATCAATCTAGATTGTTACGTGTTGCGGGTTCATTCGCGTTAGATGTAGATAAGCCTTGACAGGACTGGGTATCGTGCGGCAGATGCAGGTCTTTGGGTTACTCTAGAGCTAGTCATCCGGTGGACTAGAGATCGGTTTAATCTGATAGGTTTCTTTACATATTACTTGTTTGTTCCTTCTTCATGGACCCCGATTCGGCAATCTTGCCGATACGGTTATACTCACACATGTAGCGAGTATTTATAGATCTGTTAGGTAATTACGTGCTTTTAGCTCTTTATTGTTAGATTGTATCATGCGGTGGATTAATCTAGTAGTAAGGAGTGGCGTAAATTCATAGTGAGTGGTATCATGCGGTGGATTAGCTCGCTTTGGGTTTATGCTCGACGGGTTTATGAAGGCTAGACGTGCGGCAGACTAGTTGGAATAGCCTATGCATGTGTTATTTAGTAGATTTACATTTATAAGTTACTTATCTTTAGTTATTAGTGCTTGATGATGCTTTAAACCTGAGATATAGTTTGATATACTTTAATAATTTAATCTTGTTCAAACATGTCTTCGTTTACCGTATTCGGCAAGTTCGTTCGTTTACATCGGTTATGTTACTTTAGCCGAATGAAGCGCAACTGTTGGCGAGATAGCTTACGTAGCTATGTGTCGTCGTAAGTGGCTTCAGGGCCGTAAAGATGGAACTGTCTGGTCTCACCCAGCATGTTCCAGTTTTGATCTTACCGTTTTATCCCTTGTCGATTTTCAGGTCAAATCGACTGGCACGCCACCGGATTCAGACGCCCGGGCACCCGATTGAAGCTAGGCTTTCCGGCTTGCTGTGTGTGAGACACAGTGTGCCACATTTTGTGTCAACAGGCCGTGGTAGGAATTTATCACCATTTGAGGAGTCACTAAGCCATGAGGTTTTCAAAGTTTTATCAAAACAAATTTTCTCCAAGTTCAAGTATAGAGGGGATGTAACACTATCTTTACCATATCACATTTCACAACAACTTAGTTGACATGTGGTCCTATAAGGTTTTTCCCACTAGCATCAAGTTTATGATCATGGAATAAGGTTTATACCCAGCCAACTTTGAGAAAATCACACATCAAGATTAATCTTAACTTCCTCAAGGCAAGTTTTAAGTTTGATTTATGTGATCATGATTTCAATTCACAAGCTTTGAAAGGAACAAAGAAGTAAAGTGGGTTTTGGGAAGAATGCACCTGGCATTTGACGTGACGAAGCCTCGATTGGGGGAAGTGGCACACTTCCCCCACACTAGAATCTTTGCATCATTTGTCCTTCTCCTGTTCTCATGTATATTCTAGCAAGTTTTGTTAATTGAGCATGCTCGACCGGCTCAAAGCACCGACGGAGTAATTTATTCAAAGCAAACTAACAACAAATTATTTAAGGTGAACTTAGATTATTGAAAACAAACATATATTTAATATTATTATTTTTTAATTAAAGCATACCGAAGAAGGAACAAAAGTTAAAGGAACACGGCACACACAAGATCAAAGCGGGAAAAAGGGAGACGACTAAGTTACTTCTATGAGCTCAAAGACATCTACTTCCTCAAGTTGGGGCATCTCAGGTTCAAGAAAGATTTTTAAACGTTGCCCATTAGCCTTAAATACATTACCTGCCTCGTCTTGAAGGGTGATGGCACCATGGGGATGAGGCAAGAACGCTATATGGCCCATCCCACTTACTCCTAAGCTTACCTCTACCGAATAACTTTACGCGTGAGTTAAAGAGAAGTACCTTGTCCCCTGGATTAAATTCTTTGATTTTGATTCGTTTGTCATGCCATCGCTTGGTTCGCTCCTTGTAGAGCTTGGAGTTGTGATAAGCGTTTTCTCTCCACTCGTCTAGCTCAGCAAGTTGCATTTGTCGTTTAATTCCGACGGCTGGAAGGTCCATGTTCCATTTCTTGATTGCCCAATAGGCCTTGAATTCTAACTCCACAGGCAAATGACATGTCTTTTCATAGACCAGTTGATATGGTGTCATGCCTATTGGAGTTTTGTACGCTGTTCGGTAGGCCCATAGTGCATCTGGTACTTTGTCCTTCCATCCTTTTCCCATTTCATTGATCGTCTTTTGTAGGATATTCTTGATTTGCTTGTTGGAAGTTTCTGCCTGCCCACTCGTTTGTGGATTATAAGGGGTGGCAACTCTATGGTCTATCCCTTGATCAGAGAGATACTTCCGAAAGGTATGGTCAATGAAGTGAGTTCCTCCGTCACTAATGACTACCCTTGGAGTGCCAAAGCGAGGGAAGATGACTTCATGGAACAGTCGCTTGGCATTCTTTGAATTGGCTGCTCGGCAAGGCATGGCTTCTACCCACTTAGAGACATAATCTACCGCCACTAGTATATATTTTGAATCTCCTGACTTAGGGAACGGACCCATGTAGTCTATTCCCCAAACGTCAAAGAGTTCAACCTGAAGATTATAGTGGAGGGGCATGGCATCTCTTGAGTTGATGTTTCCATGCTTTTGACATCTTGGGCATCTTCGGACAAATTCCATGGCATCCTTATACATGGTGGGCCAAAAGAATCCGCTTTGCCATACTTTGGCATGAGTCCGAAATGCACCATAGTGTCCACCATATGGTGATGCATGACATCTCTCAAGAATCTTGGTTGCCTCATAGACAGGCACACAACGCCTTACCAAACCATCGGCACAAACTCGATACAGGTACGGGTCATCCCACATGTGAACCCGACTTTCCTGTATGAGTTTCTTTTTGTCTACTCCAGGCGGGATTGCCCAGAAACCATGAAGTTGACGATGTTAGCATACCAAGGGTCTGATGCTGTGACCTTAAGGAGAGTATCATCTCTAAGATAATCATTGATGGGAAGAGAGGAATCTACTTGCGGTTGCAGCCGTGACAAGTGATCGGCCACTGAATTTTCTACTCCTTTCTTATCTCGAATGTCTATATCAAACTCTTGGAGTAGAAGAATCCATCGAATGAGTCTAGGCTTTGCATCCTTCTTGGTGAGGAGGTACTTGAGAGCGGCATGGTCTCGTGTAGATAATCACCTTTGCCCCCACCGAGATAGGATCGGAACTTGTCAATGGCAAAAACCACCGCCAAAAGTTCCTTCTCGGTGGTCGTGTAGTTTAGCGAGGGCCGACAGAGTTTTGCTTGCGTAGGCTATAGCATGATGCCTACGATCCTTAGATTGACCCAAAACAGCTCCTACGGCAAAGTCGCTCGCATCACACATGATCTCAAAAGGGAGACCCCGGTCCCGGTGGTTGTATGATGGGCGCGAGAAATGAGTGCTTGCTTGAGGGTATAGAAGGCTGCATAGCACTCTTCATCAAAAACAAAGGGGTTTCCTTGGCAAGAAGGCTAGTGAGAGGCCGGGCTATCGAGAAAAGTTTTTGATGAAACACCGATAGAATCCGGCATGGCCTAGGAAACTCCGAATCCCCTTGACATTTGTGGGAGGTGGAAGTTGTTTGATTACTTCGATTTTTGCTCTATCCACCTCTATCCCGCGCTCGGATATTCTATGAACGAGAACTATCCCTTCTCTCACCATGAATTGGCATTTTTCCCAATTCAGGATTAGATGCTTCTCCTCGCACCTTTGAAGAACCTTATCCAGATTCCTTAGGCACTCAGCAAAGGTTTTTCCATAAATGGAGAAGTCATCCATGAACACTTCCATGATGTTTTCTATCATGTCCGTAAATATGGACATCATGCAGCGTTGGAAGGATGCGGGGGCATTGCATAACCCAAAAGACATTCGCCGATAAGCGTATGTCCCATAGGGGCATGTAAAAGTTGTCTTACTCTGGTCATCAGGATGGATTGGGATTTGGTGGTAACCAGAGTAACCATCAAGGAAGCAAAAGAAGGAGTGTTTTGCTAGTCGTTCCAGCATCTCATCGATGAAAGGAAGAGGGAAATGATCCTTTTTGGTGGCTTTGTTGAGCTTACGATAGTCAATGCACATACGCCACCCAGTAATGGTACGCTGAGGGATGAGTTCATTCCTCTCATTGCGAACTACCGTCATTCCTCCTTTCTTTGGGACAACATGAACTGGACTAACCCAATCACTGTGAGGTACTGGGTAGATGATCCCAGCGTGAAGCAGTTTGAGAACTTCCTTCTTCACTACCTCTCTCATGGCATTGTTTAACCGCCTTTGCGGTTCCCTTGATGGTGTGGCTTCGGGATCGATCGGGATTCGATGAGTGCAGAGAGCAGGGCTAATCCCTTTTAAATCTTGGAGCGAATACCCCAAGACTGATTGATGTGACTCTAGGACAGTGAGAAGCTATTGGGTTTCTAGATTAGAAAGCTTGTCACTTATGATAACTGGAGTCTCCCGATTACCGTGAAGAAAGGCGTACTTAAGACCAGGAGGAAGTGGCTTAAGCTCAACAGGAGATGGTTTAGGAATTTCGGAGGTGTTGAGCTTAATAGGAGGCTCATTGCTTTCTTCCTTACTAAAGTACTTAGAGTCCTCCTCGAGATCTGGTTGGGCCATGTCTCCTAAGGTGGCCGACATCACTTCCTCTATTGTGTCTGGTACAGGCTCAGGTTCTACCTGCGTGTTGAGTGATAGTGAAAACGACACGGGTAGATATTCCTTGCCAACCTTAAGCTTCAAAGTCTCCTTTCCTAACATGGTCTCCAGGATTTTCATAACCGGTCTTCCTATGATGATACGATGGGAGGAATCTATTGGAAGGTCAAAGATATGAAAGTCTAGGAGAATTTTGCGGTCGCCGATCCTAACCGGCACAGAGTGAAGAACTCCAGTGCACTCGAGGATTTGACCCGATGGGAGTTTGAGACGTTTTTCTGACCTAGATCGGCTGGACATTGGCAAAGGCTAAGGAAATGTGAGATGATATTGATCCCAAGGCTAGGATCATAACCAAATTCGTCGTCTATGCCCATAACTTGACAAAATATCTGTCGTACTTGCATGGGCAATTTGATGACTTCTCTTGAGGCTTCGGCCTCATCTATCCATTCCCGACTCATGACAGCTGATAGACTCTTCAGAGAGAGCTTCTGCTGTTGTCGTTCTTCTCGGTCGGGTCCGTAGACCTCTTCGCACCCTTGCCTTGTGTGTTTCTCCTCCAATGGGTATTTTGACGCATTACCATAGTCTTCAAATGACTCGTCATAACACTCATACGAGAAGTCACTAGGGTGATCATCAAGGTCTAGGTTGGGTTGAAGAATAGGTTCGGGCAATGATTCGAAGGCGGGCTCAGAAGGAGGGTCTATGGATTTAGCCTCTACATGCTATGGCTCTTCCTTTATTGGCTCTTCCTTTATTTGCTCTTCGGGTACTTCATCGGGAAACTCGTCATGAATCCCGGTGTAAGGGGTGTTCTCGAGGATCTTATCAAGAATGGTCCTCCCTTCACCCTCGAGATAGACAAAGGAAAGCTCCTCTAGATGATGTGTCAAGGAATTGGGCAGAATCCTCGCTAAGACCCATGTAAAAATGCTGTAAAAGCATTGGGTCAGGGATAGCAAGGTCAGGGCCAGATGCTACGAGGTCTCTAAATCGGTTCCATGATGCACCAAGAGACTCCTTCTCCTTTTGCTTAAAGGCTAGAACCTCCAATCGAAGGCGGACAACTCGAGGATAGGGAAGAAAGCTAAGCAAAATTTGGTTTGAAGCGTTTCCCACTCTCCATGTACACTCTTTACGTGACGATCATACCAATGTCTGGCTATCCCCATCAAAGAGAATGGGAATAGCTTCCATTTCAAGGTATCTTGTGCCATGCCTTGAATGTGAAGGCACGCGCACAAGTGCTCAAATTCATGTAGATGAGAGTACGGACTCTCATCTTCGCTCCCAGAAAATGGGTTTGCCTGAACCATCGATATGAAACTAGGGCGGAGCTCATAGCGGGCAGCCAAAATGGCTTTGTTTGATTTAGGTGGCTCCAAACTATCGCCATTTGGAGCACCATATTCAAAGAGGGGTTTTTGATCCATGATGTGTATGAATTGGTGGATTGATGGACTATTCGACCACTAGGTTCTAGATTAAGAATAGCTACCGTTCCCCGGCAACGGCGCCAGAAAGCTTGTTGGCAAATCCTATGCCTAACAGATATAATCCGCAAGCGTACGGATGCCGATGTAGCTTTCACCCGGGAGTATTCCTAGGTATCGATTTATCCACAGGGAACGTGAAGTGCTCTAATCTAAAGCCAGGTAGTCCAAGAGTGGTGATGGAAAGGTAGATAGGTTCTTGGGTAGTGAAGCTAAGGTACTACGAGATGGCGAGCAAAGAGCGATCACTAAAGTCTCTACTTCGGGCGCACTGGGACCACCCTACTCAAAAGAGCGAGGCCGGCCCACTCCTAGGTCCTACGAGAGCGGAACTAACGTGGTGGAATACATAGATCGGACAGGCTGTCACCACTGCCGACTACCACTACGATCCGTTGAACCGAATGCGAGACCCGGGGTAATTACTAGCCTAGACCCCACGCCCACACTAATAATTACTACCTTGCTTACTATAGATAAGCAAGGCACTCACACAATATATACTAGGCAATAAATAAATACTGAATAGTAAATACTAAGTAGCAAGCAAGGAACCAGTAAATACTTTAATAATAACTCAATGCTCAAATAAATATTCGCACCTTAGCCAAACTTACAGAACCTGGAGAGGAAGAAGGCAGGAGATACTCCGACTCCCGGATCTTCTCCCGAACTCGCCTCTCTACAACTGGAGGAGAGAAACCGCCAGAGGGACACTACTACTAGTAATGAGGAGTATAATATGTGTAGGTGTAGGTGTGTGTGTTACAAGTGAGGTAGAGGGGTATTTATAGTGGAGAGACAGAATAGGTGGAGTAGGGGCTACTCCACCGCCACGTCATCGATCCGTGTGCCCCTCCACCATGCGCCGTTGGATCCACCGACCTCCAAACCGACTTGAATGGACGTCAGGGATGAGCTGCCAACGTCGGTGGGATGCAACCGACCAAAGGTGGGCCCACATCCCAGGTCGGCCGACCTGGGTTTGACTGCCAGGTGGGCCCCACCAACCTTCTAGAAGATCCTGAGGTTGGTGGGATGCTTGGCAAGGTGAAATCCCACCAAAGTCCGGCCGGCCGACCGGGCTTCTATCACGTGGGCCCACCAGCCTTGCTCCACTGCTGTCCCCACGTGTCATAGAGTGTGTCTCCCGGATTTGAGCTCATTTGGACTCCTGGTTGCTTCCATGTGGACCTATGGATCCATGTTGTACAATATTGGACTTCGAGAGGAAGAACACTTGTGATCCAAAGGTGGCACTTGCTTGGGACTGTATTGGGGTGACTCTGGTGTTCTGGCAGTGTCTGAGATGGTCCCAAAGCTAGGTCGGTCAACCTGCCTTTGGTGGAACCAAAGGGCCATCTTTTGCAGGTTGCTTCACCATGCAATTCTAAGCACAATGGTGGTGTTGGACCCACAAATGTCAGGTCGGCCGACCTGACCATTATGCCCATCTTTTGCACACTATCTTCAGAGGCCATGGTATTGATGAATATGAAGTTGGTTTGTCCATTGGCCATCTTGGTTGGTGGTTCTTTCTTCATTTGGAGCTTCTAGACACTGAAAAGTACCTGTTCTGAGTGCTGCATCCAAATACTGACATGTACATGTGGAACCAAGTTATTTGTACCTATGTCACTACTTGTTTGGTAGTTTTCTTCCAGAAAGAACACTTTGTTGACAGTTGTAATGGGGTAAAAACAAGCAATATCTACTGTCAACACTTAGCGAAATCAAGCTCAGGCATTCGGCATGCAGAGCTTTCGCAAGTCCTGCAGGAATGTTGCTAAGATATCAAGCCCTAGTGCACGGAAAGCTTTGTGGACAGGACACGGCCAACAACATGCAAGCAGGCAGTTCGTGTTGCACGCGCATCTTTACACCGAAAAGATAAGTGAAGCGGTTGCTAATTGTTAATATAAAATCAAGCTTGCCGAAGCATTGTTTTGGACGAACAGTGAAATATTCAGAAGCAGCTGTCATTATGTATTTCTTACCGTACCAAGCTATGTTTAATTTCATATATTCTTATTTGTATCCATCATTATGTTTTCGCTAGAGCGAAGTGACGACGCAGATTGCGTCGCTATCGCCTATGTGGTCAGGTATTCTTATTCGGCTTCACAGTTTCACCACGGCGACCCGGAAAGATCGTGGACTGTATCCACATCCCGGAAAACGAACAACTTCGGTTACTTCGGCAAGGACATCGTATTTTTAGAGGCAAGAACTCATTAGCAGCGATGTACCATCGGTATGAGTACCTCTCCCTACTTTTCCAATCTGGGACCTTTCGGGAGGCAAAAGTTATCGTTGTTTGGAATTCCTGTGCTCCCGCAAGATAAGTATACTACCTTTTTGATCTTTCTATCAAGTTTAATACCAAAGCTTAAGTGGTTTACTATATTATTTACCCTCAGAACTAATATAAAAGCTCTTCATTCGTAGCTGCAGCATTAGCCGCAGCATATTCGGTTCAGAAAAATTGAAAAAGTAATAGGCTGAGATGTCTCAACTTCATCTTTTTCCAACATTAACATATTTGCCTTGTGCGCAGCTCAGTCAGGAAGTTTTCTTATGAATTTCCCTGTCCGGCAACAAGATAAACCGAAATTAACTTCGGCTCTTACACCTCTATATCGACATCATGGTTGGTCACCGAATGACACCAAGCCACGCCGCACAAGCGTTCGACAAAAGTGATTCTGGTCCCTCATTGTCCTACTTACCGAGTGTGTCGAGGTGCAGGCGGCGACGGCTTCGGGTGAAGGAGCACCGAGGTGGTCGAGGCCATGGCGGTTTCGGGCAGCCGACGAGAAGGTCGGCAGGCGCAGCAGCAGTCGAGTCGGCCTGCAGAATCCAACTGCGTCAAGTGGGAATTCGGTGCCTCATGGACGATTCGGCACCAAAGCACCCCCGTCCATGGACGACCCACCGAATCCGCCCGCGCCTGGCGGGGATTCAGTTGGTGTTTCTTGGCGTGTTCGGCATGACGAGCCATCCGACGCGGATGTCGCACCCTTCGCAGCCATCTGAATACCATTTCGGCTGGAATCCACGTTCAGCTACAGCCGAGGGCTGGCATTATCACCCGCCTTTGCAGGCCAAATATAGTATTCCAGTTCACAAGTTTTTTTAATTAAATTACAACCATATATGCACGCATGCACACAAGCAGACACCACATATATACAGACAGCTTCAGCTTGCTTGCAGCCACTCAATTCGCAGCAGGCGGACACTTGATCCTCCGCCACAGCATTTTCTAGAGGCCACTATCATGTACACACCTGGTCCAACTCCACGAGCACCGAAATAAGCGCATTAGCACCCGCAAAAAATCACCGAAAGACGTATCGGCTTCATGACTAGCCTTTCGTTCCTCTCTAATTGGCTGAGGCACTTGAAGCAAGGACGAAAGTAGTCTGCTTGTGCTTCAACGCTTCACTTTTTCTAAAAATAACCTGTGCTTACGTTTCGATATGGCAAAATGGCGTAGCTGACCAAGTTTTTGACGCGCGGTATAGGAGTACCTGATGTCGTCATTCTTACGGATGAAGTATACCTCCACCTCTCACTATAGCGTGTAGCCTTCAAAGGGGTTCCGGTTAGCCTCATCTTTTCGCTATGGCGAAATGGAGAAGCGACCATGGGCCACTCTTCCTCCCTTGGCACAGGTGCAACCTTCTTGTCTATTCAGCAAGAAATGCTGCACTTCGGCCAAATTTTGGCTACTAAAGAAGCAAGACGAATCATATTACATTGTGGCTCATGCCCAGTTTGCATCCCCGAATACAATTTCACATCATGCCACCTCGTGCATCAGTTCAGATAATGCTTCGGTCGTTAGCTCGAGGTTGCAGCTAAGAGTAGATAAACGTCTTTTGGCTTATTTAAAAGTTACACATAAATTTATATATATTATAAAATTCAATAAAATAGAAAAATAATATTTTGAAGCAAGTCATGCATATGAGGACGTAGTCCGGTACAAAACAACTAGTTACTTCACCCTATGTCTATTCGGTATATTTCAACTGTTATATACGTACATGTCCATTACACTGACTATTCGGCTGTTATATTGTTCAACAACTTTTTGCAGCAATCACGTATATCCCAATCCAGGCTAAACCGGATGTGTATTTCGGATGCGGTTTTCTTCCTACTGGGATCATATTCACAAGGAACTCAGGGGACATGATATGTCTTCAGGTAGTCAAACCGAATCTCAAATGATATTTCGGGCACTTATATGGTTAAAAGAAAATGGGAATTCTCAGGCATCCCCTATGGCTTTTTGGCAAATTTACTGCACCATGAAGATCATGGGTTTTTTTCAGATTGTTATCTTTCAGGCTGATCCGAAGCTTCATGATCAGTCTCAGCTTTAGATTATTATCTCGCAGCTAAGATATTTATCAGTCCTAGCTTATGATCAGAGACAAGAAGATTCTGAGAAAAGATATCAATCCTGGGGACATGGTACCCATCAGCCAGCCAGACAAGCAAGGCAAATTGCAGTCACCATGGTACGGGCCGTACATCGTGGCAAGAAGGGTTAGCACCGGTGTATTCACCCTGGTAACCGAAGATGCGAACGAATCAGCCCATACGTGGAATGCAGACAACCTGCGCCGATTCTATCCATGATGAAGTGCTCCAGAAAGGGAGCTGTAATAATTTTATTTCATACAAATTTGGTACTTTTACCTAAAGACATTCGAGGCTCTGCACTCTTTTTCCTCACTGAGGTTTTTTAAAGAGGCATCCCATGTAATAAGTTTAATTTTCCCTATTGTTACGTTTTGCGGAAATGTATTCATATCTGCGACATACTCACCGAATATGCTCAAGAAAAAATGCCTGTGCTCATATTCAGCATCGATTCGAAAAGGTTGCAAGCAACCTATAAAGCCAGAAAAGGATGAGAACTCCTGCGAAAATAACAGGAGATATCCAAACATACATATACGTCTGTATAATTGCTTGTATGACTATGTTACTCAAAAAAGGCAGTAACATCAGCTATACATTCACCGAAAACAGTCAGGCAACAAACGCCTGCCCATATATTCGGCATCGATCAAAAAGGTTGCAAGCAACCAGAACCCGCCAAAACGGCAGGAAACACCCTCAGCACACAGCCATGTGCATTGTGGCAGGCTTAATAAATGACAAAAAGTACCTGTCAAAATTTAATAAGCATGGTGGTTCAGTGTATTCATGAACCCTATGGGCACAACAGCCTATATAAGCGCACCCTTCCCGCAGGCCATTTGTATCAAGCCTGTTTTATCTCAACCATGAGGGAAGTGTTATTAGAGAGTCGGGCAAACCATTGCCAAATAGGCATGAGAGGCCTCAGGAAAGAATGAATTCGGGTGGCAAAGTGAAACACCGCATCTGGTTTCAGTGTTCCTGGCGAGGATAATTCGGTCCTCGCAGGGTATACTTCAGCGGTCACAGTCCTAATGTCAGATCCGGCTTTCTTCTGGCAAACAGCCGAAAAGCATGAACCTTTCACCGCGTTCTATCCTGCACGACCATGTGCCAACTAATGATGATGTGGAAACCAAGCGTGGTCTCCATGAATCATGGTACAACGAAGCGCGATATCAGCGTCGGGACCTAATTGCGGAGCTTCGGTTACCCTACCGAAGCCAGCAACCGAAGTGTTCTGGTCAGTACCACCCGCCACAAGACCTTCTCCGTCGGTGAGCTCGGCTACTTTCGGCACCACAAACCCCTCATCCAGAGCAGCGGGTGGCGTTGAAACATGATCTATCAGATAACAACGCGCGCACGGCAACAAAAAGGCCGCCACAAAGTGCAGGTCCACATTCAGAACCTGGACTGACCGAAGCTATTTCGGGCGGTTATGCGCCAGCACAACTCAAAAATAGTGTTGCAAAAAAGCAAACTTCTATCGTAACATCCAACGTTGGTAAATTTGTAATAAGAAAATATAAGGAAACTTCACCATTTTCCTTACTTTAATACTATTCCGCCAGTCCAAAAAGACGAGGCGGAACAGTTTGTAAGCCCATCGAATAGGCTGTGAAAGCCAACAATAGCATCACGCAGCACTAACAATTGAATTACCGAATCACACCAGACGCTTACCTCGATGCAATAGCAGAAGAATTTTAGCGAAACCAAGCAGCAAGCCGCCCTTCGGTCTAAAAAAGATGGGGCGGGACGGCGCTTTTCAAGCATGCTATAATTCGGTATAAAGACCAAAGGGCATCAAATCAGCCCATTACTTGACAAATTTAACCCACTCAAACCGGCGTGCATTTGGTCACGCAAAACCCCTGTGCATAACTACGGTCTGGTGGCGATTCGGGTACAATACCGAAGCCACATGCAAAGTTAAGCAGCAAACCACCCTTCGGTCTAAAAAGACAGGGCGGGACGGCACTTTTCAAAGCACCGAAGCTATTTCGGGTGGTTATGCACCGGCACAACTCAAAAAGCAGTATTGCAAAGAAAGCAAACATTCATTGTAATATCCATCATTGGCAAACTTGTAATAAAATACAAGGAAAATTATTCTATTCAATGCTATCCCACCAGCCAAAAAGGCGGGGCGGAACAGTATGTAAGTATACCGAATTGCTAGTGTAAGTCGGCAACAACACGACCTAGCACTAACGATAGAACCACCGAATCACACCAAATGCTCACTTTGGCGCAACAGCCGAATTATTACCATCTTGTAGAGATTCGGCTACATAACCGAATCCATGTGCAAAACAAAGCAGTAAGCCGCCCTCAGTCTAAAAAGACGGGGCAGGACGGCGCTTTCCAAAGCATATACCAATTCGGCACGAAGACCGAAGGGCGTCAAAGCAATTCACAAATCGATGAGCTCACAACGGTAAAGTTATCATACACTCGGTTACGATAATACCGTGATGCATAAGTGCAATACGACGGCGATTTGGTTTTATAACCAAAGCCGCATGCAAAGTTAAAAGGTTATATTAACGCCTTCGGCTAGTCCAAACCTGCCAAAGCAACGCGCATTCGGCTATATTAACGTGAAATCACCGAATCACCCCCAACAAGGGCATATTCCGATACAATAACCGAATAAGTCTTATAAAACTAAGCAAACAACCGCCCTTCAGTTTAAAAAGAAGGGGCGGGACGGCGCTTTTCAAGCACGCTTCAATTCGGCATAAAAAACCGAAGGGCGTCAAAGTATTTCACCAGCCGATGGCTTCGCAACAGTTAAGCTGGCATGCACTTAGCTAAGAAAACACTTTAAGGCAGAATTATCGTCTGGTGGCGATTCGGTTACACAGCCGAAGCCACGTCCAAATTTAGGTGTGTATCATTACAGCACAACCAAATCCGGCCAACATGCTGGCCTCAAAAGTTCACAAACTTAACAAAGTACTCAAAGTATTTCCTGAACCACAAGCAACTGGTTCAAACGCCAGGGGTCGATGCAGAGGGGGTTAAAGCAGGGGCCTGATGAGGGTCGCCAGCCGAAGTGGACGCATTTCCCACTTCACCTTCTTGAGTGCCGAGGGCTTGCTCTTCAGGGACGGGCTCTTCGGTAGCAGGCTGAGGGGCTTCGGGGGTGCCCACCGGAGTACGCACGGCAGGGGAACCTTCACGCGCCTCGCGCTCCTCTATGTAGGCCTCAACCCTGGCTTTGATAGCAGGTATCTCACTTGGATCCTGCATGCAACAACATAAAACATGTTCAATTCGGCACTAACAACCGAATAAGCACAGTACAACGAATACTTAAGCTCAATAAGGTTATTTACCCTGGCACAAGCATACGCGGCCCGAAGCAGCGCCAAGTCACGCCCACCGGCTTCGGTCCAGAAGCCGTCAAAGAACCACTTCTTGGCGGCAGCCTGAACATCTTCATCAGGTTTCCAATAATTCATAGCGTTTTCAAAGGAGGTGGCCCTAGCAAAGTGGTCACAGCCCTCTTCTTTCACGGACTTCATTAAGGCACGAGCAGTCTCAAAGCCAGCATACTCACGGCCCAGCTGAATGGCATAGTCGAGCTGGGATAGCTCCTGGTTCAGGAACCGAATCTTCTCCAAAGATGATTCCGTCCCAGCAGGAACCTCGCAGTCTCCTCCAACGCCGTTCAACACTCGGCGGAGAACAAGGGCCAGCTCGTCAAGTTTTTCACCAATGGTGCGTTCGGCAGCTTGAGCAGCTTTGGCTTCACGGTGCGCGCGCGCTCATGTTGTTTCTGGGTCTCCAGAGCAGCTTCGGCATTCCTTTGGGCGTCCAGGGCCACTTCGGTCTTACCAACCTCTTGGGTTAACAGGCTTTCGGTGTCCGCAAGCTTGGTCTCCAGCCTCTTAACATCCTTCTCCCGAAGGCGAAGCTGCTTTTCGGCATGGGCCAGAGTAGCATGGCCCTGCTTCGCCAGTGCACTAGACAGAACCGAAGCCTGCGCGCGTTCAAAAACAAACAAATCATACTTGTAAAAATTCTGAACAAGAAAACAAGTAAGCTTGTGATTCGGCAAGCTTACCGAAATAGCGTGGAAATTAACTGCCGAAACCAGTTCATTCCGGTCTATCCCCAGCAAAGCCTGTTTAGTTTGGCTGGCCGAAAAAGACGACCCACATTCATGGCCGAATGCCAAGGCAGCCGGTGAAGGCAGAATGCCCGCTTCACGGGGGTCCACATGCACCACCAGACGTGCGTCTGAGTCAACTCCTAAAGCACGAGCGAGTTCATAAGTCTCTTCCTGGTCAGGGCTATGTTCATCAGGTGAACATGAACCCAAATACACCTTCATAGGGCCGAATCGAAAGCTAGACGGTTCAAGGGAAACAAAACCCTTGCCGAATAAGACATTCGTGGACATCTCCGGTGTCATGCGCGTTGATTCGACATGAAACCGAGACTTACCAGGACGACGAGCCGCCGGGGTGATACTGCGGGGCCCTCCATGAGCTTCCAGCACAACGCCCGAAGTGGCCTGCGCAGTTGTTTCGGCTGTTCTCGTGGCAGCTTCGGCAAGGGCTCCAAGACCAAGCCCACTGGTAGGCCCCCTGGGTCGAAGCTGCGAGGACCGAGCCGAAGTGACCTCATCCCGGCCCTTTCTCTTCTTGGAAGTCATCTTGAAATAGCTCATAGTAGGCAGGTCGTCGATCGCCAGATCGCGTGCGCTTCTCATCTTACCGCCAGCCATTGAGGAAATTTCCTCGCTTGATTCGGCAAATTACTGCATGCCAGTGAAGCAGAGTGAATCAGCACAAGCCGAATACAAACGTAAAGCGAAGAAAAAACAAGTTAGCTATGCAAAGAGCTACAAGTTAGAATTGAAAGCTAAGTCTTTCTACCGTATGGCCAGAAACAACCGAATCATCTTCGCGCGTGTTAATAACTTGGTTGTGGCTTTGTTTTATGGGTTTCACCCATTCTCGTTTGGCGAGCAACCGACATACTCGAACGTCTTCAGCCTCTCGGGGCCGAGATTGCTGGCCGATTTGACGGCGCCATTGAGCTTCGGCTTGCCACGTGTCGCGCGGATTCTGAGCGCCACGGCCCCGAGACCGGCCGCTTCCACGGCCACGTGTCACATTCGGTGGCGGGGCCAAACCAGCTGGACCAGCAGCAACTTCACCCCTTTGTCTCTTGATCGGAGGAAGCCGATCAGGGTATTCAACATTCATGCGCTCCCAAATTCGGTTAAGACACCGAAGGGACCCAAGCTTAGACATACTCAAGTCATGTTCCTTGTCATTATAGGGATCGCAGAGCGGATTAGCTCTCCTTTCCATTTCATTCACAAAGTCAGAGTTGGACTCATAGCCAGGTGGCCGAACCAGATTGACCGAAGGTCCTCGGTACCCTTGGTGATATGTGAAACCATCAAACCTCATCCTGGTGCAAAGTGGCCATTTGACCAAGAGAGAGCATCTCTTCAATTAGGTCTCGGCTAGTTTTCCTTTCGGCAGTTTGTCGATATGCTTTGGCTACGGCATTGTCAAGTGGCCCCATAGTCATCTCAGGAGCCGATATGAGCCCTTCCATCCGTGACATAACAGAAACTAAAGGGTGAGCCTTCGTCCGACCCTGTTCTTCAGCAAGTGCCACATCTTTGCATACACGGTAGTAAAACCAATGTCTCTTCCAGTCCTGCCATTTGTTCTTGAAGGTCGGAACTATACAGGAGGCCGTCTTGCCTCGGGCAGGGACAAAATTACAAGACCCCACTTCCAACCGAAATTCTTTGGTCCCGGCATCATCGGTCCCATAAGTAGAATACAACTGAGTATCATAGTGCTGAGCAAACACCGGCACACTTAGTTCGTTGCCCATCATCTTCTGTGCCATGGCATAGCAGCTAAGACGCACTAGAGCATTCGGCGTCAGATGGTGAATCTGCAAGTTGAAAGCATCTAGCACCCGTGCCACGAAATCCTCAAGGGGAAAATGCAGGCCAGCTCTGAAATAATCCCTGAACACTAGTGCTTCAGTGGGTTTAGGATTCGGGTATACTTCTGGCCCCGGAGACCGGCTTCGGCTCCGTTCGGCAGCACTCAGAATTCCATCACGCTGGTAACGGTTCAGCATACTAACCGTTGCTTTCGAGCGATCGAGAAGGCATGTCCAGCCGGTGTGCCTCGGTCCTCGGGGTGGCCTCGGCGGTCGAGCAGGAACAGATTCGGCTACCTCTTTGGCGTGAGGGGCTGAACTTCCCTCATCCTTGCCCGAAGCAGCACAAGCAGCACAAGCTTTCTTCTCACCTTCTGATGAATCGAAGCATTCAATGTATTCATCCATTTCTTCTTCCTCATCTGATTTGGATTCATCAGATTCATGGGTAGATTCGGGGGCAACAGCTCTAATCGGCATCGGCCTTTTTCCAGGCGGAATATTCTGCCCGCTAGTTTCATTGGAACTAGACCCGGAAGATGACTCAGAAGCCGAAACTGATTGATCGCTCAATTCGGCGTCAGCAACCGAATTGTCAGTGCTAGACGGGACCTTTGACATGTTAGCAATACAGAAGGAAAAAACCCACCGTGACTATAAAAAGGAAAAACAGGGAATTAAAACAACAATACACAAAACATCAAATGCACCGAATAGGAAACTAAAGTTATTTCGGTCGATTCAGTCAGCAAATAAACAAAAGGCAGTAAGTCCTCACCGAGAAGAAAACCGAAAGGGTGAATCGGCGGGGAGAACGAACTCAGCGCAGCTTCAAGGAGCTAGCGAGCCGAAACACCGTTTCGGCCAGAGACACCGAATCGGTCGATTGAATCAAAGAGCACATCAACCGAATCAGTCAATGTACCAAATCGGTCGACCGAATCAGTAGAAATATCAACCGAATCGGCGCAGAGGCTTGAGAGCGGGCGGCGGCGAAAATGACCGCTGGCAGCTAAGGGGGCCTTTTATAGCCCCCCACCGCGGGCCGACCGGCGGTCAGGCAGCCGTCGCGTCGGTCACGCATCTCGAGGCCGTAAAAAAAATTGTCCTCCTCACGGGACGGCGCTGGGTCTTTCGGTAATCATCTATGGATCAGCGGCAGCCGAAATCGATTACATTCATTTCGGTTGTCGCTGAGGGGCTACTGTTGGGTGACAACCGGGATTTGGGCACCCTGTCCCGCCGAAGCGACGAAATGTCGATTCGGTTAAGCAACCGAATCAGCTAACATGATGATTCGGTCATCTGCACAGACTGTCGGCAGACTGACGGTCCAGCCCAGCGACGGAATGTCAATTCCGTTAAGCAACCGAATCAGCTAACAAGATGATTCGGTCATCTGCGTCGACTGTCGGCAGACTGACGGTCCAGCCCGCCCAGGCGGAAGGTCGCCGAAGCACCCATGCCAAGGGGGCTTCGATGCCCTAACCGAATCACCACTGGGCGGCGGCTGGTGGATATTTTACTTGTGTAGGGACGTCATGCTACTGCTCCTGTAAGGACTACTCGCTGCCTGGTGGGCCTGGTGTTGTCAGCCATTCGGCCTGCAACTTGGAAAAGCACCAAGAAGACTGTTATGCCCTCGCTACCAACCAGCAGGAGGACTCAGGAGAAGCGGCCCATGGGCATTATGGTCATGTAAAAGCCTACGGGCGCCTATAAATATTGCCCTGATGGGACTATACAAGAGATCGGAATATATAATGGAAAGCATTGAGCTTGAGTTCTATGTTCCGTTTCGTGTTTCGTGTATGACTTCGTAGGTAGATTCAGTATTATTCTGTGTGTATATTCGGGTTTACCACCGGAGGGGGTTCTGAGGTTTGGCCTTAGAACAACAAGGTGCTCTCGGATGCCAAGACTCGATACCCCCAGATCCAAAAGCTGCTCTACGCGATTGTGCTCACGCGTCGAAAGCTCCAGCACTACTTCCTTAGCCACCCGGTGACCATAGTCTCATCATTTCCACTTGGGGAGATCATCCAGAACCGAGAAGTCATGGGTCGAATCACTAAGTGGTCGATCGAGCTCATGGGCGAGACCATCACCTATGCCCCACGAAAGGCTATCAAATCACAAGTGCTGGCTGATTTTGTCGCTGAGTGGACCGACGTCCAACTCCCCCCAGCACAGATTCAAGCCGAGCTGTGGACCATGTATTTCGACGGGTCGCTCATGAAAACAGGAGCAGGCGCGGGCCTACTCTTCATTTCGCCCCGTGGAGTACACATGCGCTACGTAGTGCGGATCCACTTCGCGGCCTCTAAAAACATGGCGAAGTATGAAGTGCTCGTGACTGGGCTGCGCATTGCTACCGAGCTCGGGGTTCGACGCCTCGACGCGCGAGGCGACTCGCAGCTCATCATCGACCAAGTAATGAAGGCCTCCAGCTGCCATGATGAAAAGATGGAGGCGTACTACAACGAGGTGCGCAAGTTAGAAGCAAACTTCCACGGCCTCAAGCTCAACCACGTCCCACGACGCTTCAATGAAGCTGCGGATGAGCTGGCCAAGATCGTGTCATCTCGAGCGACGGTTCCCCCAGACGTCTTCTCGAGGGATCTGCACGAGCCATCTGTGAAGTGGGACTCGGGGGCCTGTTGATGGGAATAAAGACCAGTTTTGGTACACTCAGAAACCCGTCAACAGTCCTCGATAGAAGGAAGATAAGCATCACATGAGCATATTTATCACTAATAAAGTTCCACTTGTACTCTTAGCTTGTGAAATGCGGGAAAGTTTGGAAACAGGACTGTGAGACCAAAACCCGGAGTCTCGGCGGTCTCGGGTCTCACCGGGATCCGACCACCAAGCGGGTCCCCGAACTCTACGGGGAGAACCCGATCCCGGATCCAAATGTACCACACATCAACTTTCCACCGATTGGTACAATGGACCAAGGATTCACATAGGAGCAAGCAAGATATCAAGTGAACCCAACTTCGGACAAGACTACACGTGACAAGCCGGGACAGCACCGGGGAAGCGCCACGTGGACCGGGGTCCAATGCCGGGTCGGCCGACCCGCCTTTGGTGGCGGGACACCTTGGCATTGCACCCTTGCCACTGGACCTTCTAGAAGGCCGGTGGGACCCCTGAGTCAGCCAACCATAGGTCGGCTGACCTGCACTTGGGCCCCACTTGCGGTCGGTTCGCTTCCACCGCCTTCCTGCATGACTCCCACGTGTCCTGCACCGAGAGACGTCCATTCAAGTCGGTTGAAGGTCGGTTTGATCCAACGGCGCATGGCGGAGAGCACACGGATCGCTGACATGGCGCTGGAGTAACCCCTACTCCACCTCCACTATAAATACCCCCCTAGTCTCTCATTGTAAAGTGTCCCCAAGTAGTTCACATTAGTGTCCTCAAGCTCAAGCTCTCTTGGGAGATCAAGAGTAGTGTAGTCTAGTCTAGATTGGGAGTTAGAGTCGAGTCGAGCGAAGCTCGGGTCTCGAGTCGTCTTCGGAGAATGGTATAGCTCTTGTACCTTTACTTTTGAAGTACTTTCCTTATATTAATATAGTCTTGCTTTACTTTACTGAGTCTTTACTTTGAGTACTTTACTTTCAGTATTTACTTAGTGCATTGCTATACTAGTGTAGTAGTGTTGTATCTTAGTCTCGTTAGTGTAGAGTCTAAACTAGTTAGTGTCTAGATCCTTTGTGTGTGTTTCACTACCAACTGGGGCCGAGGTTACTTACGTGGTAGCCAGAGTCTTAAGACTAGATTAGGCGAGGTGCTTAGGCTAGTGCTTAATAGTGGATGCACCCTATCGTTGATTGGTAATTCCATTCACTCTTGAGTGGTAAGTCCATTCACTGTCCAACGTATTACAGCGGGGGCGGTTGTGACAGAACGCAGCCTTTCAGTTATATCTGTTTACGTTAGGGGTAGGGTGTAGGGCACCCATTAAAGTCATAGGTCCGCTGGAATAGGAGTTAGTCCCTCAGGAGACGCTACCCTCCTATTTGTCAGCCAATCTCCCCTATCACATCGATGGTCTAGGCATTAGTTTAGTTAAGTCGTTACACTAGTTAGATTAGAACACAGAAGTATAGTTAGATACATAGGAGTCCTTACTCACTCGTTGTCCTCCCACCTAGCTAGCTACCTACTAGTTACCCTTAGTTTATCACTCATATCAACACTCACACCCTTTATCAATATCGACAGCTTAGATTGAGTAGAACCACCACGGGTTCCCATCACACATTTGCTAGAGAGTCTTAATCCGCTTCCCGTGAGCGAACTACAAATTCGACACCGGAGTACTCACCCGGTTGAAGTGCTACATCGGTACCTGTGCGCTTGCAGAGTTACCCTTTGGTTAGTCCTACGTTGTCACTAGAGTCTAGCTTAGCTTAGCATTCTTAGGTCTGTTGCCGGAAGAGGAATTGTGACACCCTCTCTCGGTAGTAGTTCGGGTTTGCGGTAGGCTTAGCTACCATACGCTAGTCACATTTACTTAATTCTAGTGATTGCGCTAAGATCTCGCTAACAAGCATTTCTTGAGCCGTTCGGGGAACTAGATTCCTTACCCAAATCCGGTACTGCGTAATATTAACCAACAAGCATTTCTGGCGCCGTTGCCGGGGAAGCGCCGTATTAATAATTTCTAGCAAATTGGAATCCGTGGTCTACTCTTAATTTAAGTATTCGGTAGTGTTAGGGGGCTTTGCCCTTCACTTGTCTTGTTTTTCTTGTTATCATTTGAGACAGTGTGGAAGGAAGTCCCGCACCAGTTGTTGAGGCAGTCATGGCTCAGAAGACCATCGCTGAGTTCTCATCGCCGTCAGCCGACTTTGTCGCTACGGGTCCGAACTTGAACTTGGGCGATGCGACTTTTGAACTCAAGCCTGCACTGATCAACATGGTGCAAGCAAATCAGTTCTGTGGAAAGCCACATGAGGATGCCAATGCCCACCTCCAACACTTTCTGGAGGTGTGCAACACCTTCACGGTCAAGAACGTCACTGCAGATGCCGTTCGTCTTCGTCTTGGCGAAGCAATGGTTCTACAGCAACAAGACCAAGGTGAACACTTGGGACAAATGTGCCAATGCATTCCTCAAGAAGTTCTTTCCCGCGGGCAAGACCAGTGTCCTGCGCGGGAAGATCTCAAGCTTCCAACAAAAGTTCGACGAGACGTTTCCTGAAGCATGGAAACGTCTCAAAGAGTACATTCAAGCATGTCCCCACCACGGGATAGACGAATGGCTCATTATTCAAGGTTTCTACCATGGGCTGACTGGCGTAGCCCGGAGTCACCTTGATGCTTCCGCTGGAGGGGCATTCCTGCAACACAACGTCAGGGATGCCAAGGAGCTCATCGAGAAGATGGTGGTCAACCAAGGATGGAACGAAGAGCGCCTTCAGCCCAAGAAGAGAGGTGTCCACGCCCTTAGCGAGGTGGACATGCTCTCTGCCAAGATGGAGCTCCTGATGAAGAAGATAGAGGGATCGCCCTCTAACAAAGAGGTGGAGGCCATCCAGACTCCTGCCGCTGTTTGTGCTATGGGTACCGACCCATGGTGCGAGGTTTGCGGAGAGGAGGACCATTCGGGCAACAACTGCCCCATGACTCAGGAGGAGGTGAACTTCGTCAGCAACAACAACAACAACAACCACTTCAACAACGGGAATCGGCCCCAACAACAGCAATGGAGTTCACGCCCCTTCTACCAAGGCCAAGGTATGGGTTACAATAATAATTCGGGTAATTCTTACCATAATAATTTCGGTAATTCTTTCAATAACCAACCTTCCTTGAAAGAACTTGTCTTTGGTCAAATTAAAATTAATTATGGTCTTAATAAAAGAATGATGGCTAATGACAAGATCTTAGAAAGTCTTAGTGAGAAAATGGATAGCATTAACTCTTCTATGAAAAATCAGTTGAGCTTTAATAAAATGTTAGAAAACCAGTTAGCTCAATTAGCAGCAGTTGTCCCCACTTATGAGCAAGGTAAGATTCCGGCAAAGCCTGAGGACCCTATCGAGGGCGTCAGGTTGGTAACTATGAAGTTCGGTAAGCCTCATTCTCGCTCTGTTCGGGTAACGGTGGATTCACCGTTCGTCCCGAAGAAGGGAGATCCTAGCCTGCCGACGATCACTTGCCAGATCGGACCGCAGATCTTCGACAACGCTTTCTGCGACCTTGGATCCGATGTCAACATCATGTCCAAGGTAACCTATGATAATCTGTTAGGGAGCCCATTGCACCCTACATATGTGCGTTTGCAGATGGCGGACCAAACCATCCGGTTTCCCGAGGGGTTGGCACGGGATATCTTACTCAGAGTTCAAGATGAGTATATCCCTGTCGATTTCCTGGTACTGGATATGGGAGCCAACGTCGAGGTACCGCTCATCCTGGGACGACCGTTCCTGAGCACGGTGGATGCCACTATCTACGTGCAACATGGCGAGATGTACATGTCAGTCCAAGGATGGTATGTGAAAGTGCCTTTCAATGGTTTTAAAGCTAACATGCAGGCACCCCAGAAGCCGCGTCACCAACACCGCCGACGGAAGAACACTAAGACCACTAAGTCGGCCAAGAAGGCCGAAGCAAAAGAAGAACCCGCCGAACCAAAAGCCGAAGTCCAGCAAGAATGGCGGAAGAAGGAGACACCCTCACGGTCCCCATCTCTGGGACCGACTGAGGTGTCCACTGAATGAACCCAACAGGAGAGGTCCTGCTCTATGGACCTAAAACACAGAGTCCTCCGCTAACCAGGTATGTCAGTAGTTATCTCATGTTTATTTTCATGCATTTCAATTCTGCATTTTCTCTTTCCAATTGCATGTTTACTTTCACAATTGCACTTTTCATTTTCAATAAAATAAAACTAGATATAGGTAATAAAACTTGAGAAGAGTGTTTAGAGAAAAGTTGAGCTGGTGGGGCCACCAAGGCTGGTTGATCGACCGCCTTTGGGGTCCACCACCTCTCTCTTCACTCTGGCTAGAAGCAGGGACCCAAGGAAGTGCACTGGTTGCCCTGTGGCTCACAAGCCCAGTCGACCGACTGGACTCGGTCCCACGTGCACCCAGCTACCATCCACTACTAACACACTTGGATCCTATGCCCATCCCACTAGCCAGAATTCGAAGAGAGATGGTCCAATGCTCATGACTTTAGCTTAGGATGCTACTTTAAGCATGAGAATGCTTTAGGGAACATCCCAACACTAAAGCAAGCATAGGGAACAGCAATGCATGCCTAGAGACAACCTTTATTCTTGTCTCCACTTTTGCTCTTTTCCTTTTCTCTTTCACGAAACACTAGACATAGGAATCCGAATCAACCAGCAGGAATCTAGGACCAAGACCACCACCACCTTTACCAGACAACTAGACAAAACATGTCCAAAGTGGTGGGGTGCCAGATCACTGGTCGGCCGACCAGTGATTCTGCCCATCTGCCTGACTTTTTGCAAGCACGAGGCAAGATTCCTTGTCTAGAGTGGAACCCAAGAGCACATGGCCCAAGGGGGTGGTCGGCCGACCTGCCTTATGGCTGGGTTGGCCTTGCCCTTTCAACCCTATAAATACCACCCCAAGGTGAGCTCAATCCCACACCACAACTAGCAGAATCATCTCGAGCTCACTTGGCCTTCTCTTCTCTCTTAGTGTTCAAGCCCTCTCAAGTTTAGTGTAGTAGTAGTTATAAACCCAAAAACCCAAAAACATTTCCCTTTGCTCTTGTAGTAGTGTAGTAGAAAGCTTGGTCTTGTTTGCCCACTAGTGTAGTTAGGATGAAGAACCCCTTCCGAAAGTCTAGCAAGAAGAAGGGCGAAGGCTCGTCCTCGAGCTCTCACCAATCCGAAGGTAGGAGTCATGAGAGGGAGGAGGAAGAACAAGTGCACCAACTTGTCCCTGCCTGGCAGGATGATGGAGCCCATTAGCAACCTCATGGTCACCATGAGGAATTAGGAAAGGTCTATACTCTTCGCACTTGCAGTTTCCAGCACTCCGCACTCATCGACCAAGAACTTCTGGACAAAACAGGTATGAGCACCGACTTTGCCACAATTTTCAACACCATTGGTTGGACATCATTTTGGCAAGTTCCTGAGCTTGGCATAGAGTTACTCACCCAAGAGTTCCTTTGCTCAATTAAATCAAATGCTTTGGGTGTTAGCTTTCGCATGCTTAATAATGACTATAACTTTGTCTTGGAATGAGTTGAGTGTTGGTCTAGGCTTTGATCATGATTGCATACTAGATGAAGAAGTTGCGTTAGCAAATTTTAACTTTGCTTTGTCTTTTGGAAATCAATTCTTTGTGTCCAATGACTGGTCCAATCCTAAACCTAAGCAAATTCATAATCCAACTTTGAGGTTTATGTTCTATTGGATCGCAATCACTCTATTTCCTAGGATTGATTTTAAAAGGATAAGCCTTACAGAAATGCAACTCATGTACATCATGGTTAATAAAATCAAGTTTGCCCCTGTCAAAATGCTAGTAAACTTTTGGGAGAATTCTATAGTTCAAGCAACACCCATAGAATTTACTTCGTTCATGACCAGAATTGCTGAATCTTTGGGTTTGCTTGAGGGGAATGTTTATGAGTTTATACCTAAGGAGAGACCAATTATTCTTGAAGAAATGTTCATACGTCTTGGTCTAATTAAACGAGGTCTGAGAGGTACGCTTAAGATGACATATGGGACTGGTACAGTCGAAATTCCTCTCCCTAATGAGGAACTTTGGCTGTATAATGTCTCAACACTAACTCTGGACAAAAGAGGAAGACCTTGTCCTGCTGCAGGGACGGACAGAATGACGAGAGCACAAGCCCGTGCCGCTCAGGAGCAAGCTGGTCCCTCTCATGCTGCACCTAATGAGGAAGAGGAGGCGAGCTCTTCCCACATGGAAGCACCTCCTCATTCCAGGACACCCTCCTGGGCACACACTCCTCGCCCTCGCAGAGGGAGGCGTCAGCCGCCGACCGAGATCGAAGCACTCGCCCAGGAAGTAGAGAACCTCCACGTCGAGAATCAAGCCACGCTGCAAATCATGCAACATAACTTGGAAACGGTCCAAGGCGTCATCATGGAGGACAAGTACCGCTGGGACCAGTGGAACGAATGGTTCTCACAACAGTGAGCAAGAGACAAGCTTGGGGGAGATCCTCTCCCCCACTAAGGTAAGTTTACCCAAGGTATGTTTCCATTCCTCTTCATTTAATTCTTGTCTTATTGCATTTTAGTTATTGTTTTCTTGTATTTAAAAAAATCTAAAAATTCAAAAAAATCCAAAAATATTTATTTGCTTTATTTCCCTTTTTGTATATATGCTTCATGTGTGCTAGTCTTTCTATGGAAATGATGATGAAATTGCTAGTTAATGTTTCTCTAGTGCTTATTTACAACTTAGCACTTCTCTGAGTCTAGATTATTTGGCACCTTTAACCATCATGAACTTGATCACTTAGTGGGTTGCAAGTGCTAATGCAAAGTCTAAGTTGTTGTGAGATATGAGATAGTTAAGATAGGAGCTCTACTCTATTGTTCTAAGCACGCATGATTGCCAGAGATTTTCTTTTAAAATGAATGAAAAACTTAATTGTTCCTCAATGGTGTTGAAATACCTACCACGGCCATACATATACCTTGATATATCATAAGCCTTCTACATAAGCTACGTGCTTGCATTGAGTTTGGTTAAGACTTGTAGAACCTTTGTTAGAGGTTTGTCGTGTCCCTAAGATCAAGATCCACACATCACCAAATATGCTGCTTCTAATCCGGAAGTACGCAACCATGCTGCTCCTACCCTGGGAGTACGCATCTCACCATCCATCATTTATGCTGCTCCTACCATGGGAGTATGCATCTCACCATCCATCATTTATGCTACTCCTACCCTGGGGGTACGCATCTCACTATCATAATTATGCTACTCCTACACTGGGAGCACGCATTATCATCCATACCACCGTTCTTGTGCTGCTTCTACACTGGGAGTACGCACTTTCGCCATTTTATCCTATGGGTTGCTCCATGCTCCACAGTTAGAGATTCTCTCTTAGTTATCATTTGTTAGGTGAGACACATCTCATAAAGGCTAGGCATCTATTGAAAAAAAAGAGAGATGAAAAAAAAGGAGAGAAGAGCTAGCCTTGTCTCAATAGAAGTAGAAAGAGAGGTAGCATAAAATAAAGGAGCAACCTCATCCACCATACATCCACTTCCCCTCATTACTTTATCATCCATCACATTCATCCATTCCATCTTACATCTTGATCTAAGGGTATGATAAGACTCTGTTTGTGGTCCAAGACTTCATTCTTCTTAACTAAGACAACATATGCCTTGCAAGTACGCTATTCCTTGACATACCTACTTAAGCTCCATATAAAGCCTTATTAGAGATAGGATGTTTTTGAAAGGCAAACACATTATGTGCCTTAGTGAGGATTTATACACCACTTGAGTGACTTGAGAGAAACCATTTGAGGAACATTAAGACTTCTTTGGAAAAACTTATCAAAAACCTACGGCATGAAACTTGCTAAAAGAATGAGAAAGGTAGATGCTCTAGTCAAAAACTGTCTCGTCTTTCAACATCCCAAGGCGAGTTAATGCCATAAGCCCCATGGGTGCTAGAGTAATATGGGTGTGTTAACATTGCTAAATTTTCCATTCAAGGAGAAGTTCTTTGTTGTGCACTTAGTACTATTGAGATGTTAACTTAGTAATAATACCTGATCCAATCGAACCAAGTTTTAATCGTTTGCTCGGGACGAGCAAAGGTTAAGCTTGGGGGATCTTGTTGACGGGAATAAAGACCAGTTTTGGTACACTCAGAAACCCGTCAACAGTCCTCGATAGAAGGAAGATAAGCATCACATGAGCATATTTATCACTAATAAAGTTCCACTTGTACTCTTAGCTTGTGAAATGCAGGAAAGCTGGAAACAGGACCTGTGAGACCAAAACCCAGGTCTACTGACCTGATTCTGGTCTCACCAGGATCTGGCCACCAAGCAGGGTCCCTGAACTCTACAGGAGAACCTGATCCTGGATCCAAATGTACCACACATCAACTTTCCACCTGATTGGTACAATGGACCAAGGATTCACATAGGAGCAAGCAAGATATCAAGTGAACCCAACTTCGGACAAGACTACACGTGACAAGCCAGGACAGCACCAGGAAGCTGCCACATGGACCAGGGGTCCAATGCCAGGTCGGTCGACCTGCCTTTGGTGGCAGGACACCTTGGCATTGCACCCATTTGCCACTGGACCTTCTAGAAGGCCGGTGGGACCCACAGTCGCCCAACCATAGGTCGGCCGACCTGCACTTGGGCCCCACTTGGGGTCGGTTCGCTTCCACCGCCTTCCCCGCATGACTCCCACGTGTCCTGCACCGAGACGTCCATTCAAGTCGGTTGAAGGTCGGTTTGATCCAACGGCGCATGGCGGAGAGCACACGGATCGGCGACGTGGCGCTGGAGTAACCCCTACTCCACCTCCACTATAAATACCCCTAGTCTCTCATTGTAAAGTGTCCCCAAGTAGTTCACATTAGTGTCCTCAAGCTCAAGCTCTCTTGGGAGATCAAGAGTAGTGTAGTCTAGTCTAGAGTGCGAGTTAGAGTCGAGTCGAGCGAAGCTCGGGTCTCCGAGTCGTCTTCGGAGAATCGGTATAGCTCTTGTACCTTTACTTTCGAAGTACTTTCCTTATATTAATATAGTCTTGCTTTACTTTGCGAGTCTTTACTTTGAGTACTTTACTTTCGAGTATTTACTTAGTGCATTGCTATACTAGTGTAGTAGTGTTGTATCTTAGTCTCGTTAGTGTAGAGTCTAAACTAGTTAGTGTCTAGATCCTTTGTGTGTGTTTCACTACCAAGCGGGGCCGAGGTTACTTACGTGGTAGCCGGAGTCTTAAGACTAGATTAGGCGAGGTGCTTAGGCTAGTGCTTAATAGTGGATGCACCCTATCGTTGATTGGTAATTCCATTCACTCTTGAGTGGTAAGTCCATTCACCTTGTCCAACGTATTACGGCGGGGGCGGTTGTGACGAACGCAGCCTTTCGGTTATATCTGTTTACGTTAGGGGTAGGGTGTAGGGCTCCCATTAAAGTCATAGGTCATTTGGAATAGGAGTTAGTCCCTCGGGAGACGCTACCCTCCTATTTGTTAGCCGATCTCCCCTATCACATCGATGGTCTAGGCATTAGTTTAGTTAAGTCATTACACTAGTTAGATTAGAACACAGAAGTATAGTTAGATACATAGGAGTCCTTACTCACTCGTTGTCCTCCCACCTAGCTAGCTACCTACTAGTTACCCTTAGTTTATCACTCATATCAACACTCACACCCTTTATCAATATCGATAGCTTAGATTGAGTAGAACCACCACAGGTTCCCATCACACATTTGCTAGAGAGTCTTAATCCGCTTCCCGTGAGCGAACTACAAATTTGACACCGGAGTACTCACCCGGTTGAAGTGCTACATCGGTACCTGTGCGCTTGCAGAGTTACCCTTTGGTTAGTCCTACGTTGTCACTAGAGTCTAGCTTAGCTTAGCATTCTTAGGCTGTTGCTCGAAGAGGAATTGTGACACCCTCTCTCTGGTAGTAGTTCGGGTTTGCAGTAGGCTTAGCTACCATACGCTAGTCACATTTACTTAATTCTAGTGATTGCGCTAAGATCTGCTAACAAGCATTTCTTGAGCCGTTGCCGGGGAACTAGATTCCTTACCCAAATCCGGTACAGCGTAATATTAACCAACAGGGCCGGAGCAGGACCACCTGTCGAGCCCACTCCTATGACCGAACCCCCCTCGACGGGGGCTGAGGTCATGGAGATCGATGGACCATCGAGCCCACCAACGGATTGGCGCGCGCCCTTCCTCGAGTACCTAGTTCGAGGGGAACTACCTGAGGATCGAACAGAGGCAAGACGCCTGGCACGACGAGCCAAAACATACGTCCTCTACGCAGACGACAAAGAGCTCTACCGACACAGCCCCACGGGCATACTCCAACGATGCATCTCGATCGAAAAGGGCAGAAGACTGCTCAGAGACATGCACTCGGGGGCTTGCGGCCACCATGCTGCGCCGAGAACCCTAGTCGGAAATGCTTTTCGTCGAGGCTTCTATTGGCCCACGGCCACTGCTGACGCCATCAAGCTCGTTCGAGCATGTGAGGGCTGCTAGTTCTACGCCAAGCAAACTCACCTCCCAGCTCATGCACTCCAGATGATCCCCCTCACATGGTCGTTTGGGGTCTGGGGGCTCGACTTGGTCGGACCCCTCAAGAAGACAATGGGAGGCTACACCCACTTGCTCGTTGCCATCGACAAATTCACCAAGTGGATCGAGGCCAAGCCCATCACCAACATCCGCTCGGAGCGAGCGGTCGAGTTCTTCACCGACATCATCCACCGCTTTGGAGTGCCTAATGTCATCATCACTGACAATGGTACCCAGTTCACGGGCAAAAAATTCCTGGATTTCTGCGATCGACACCACATCCGTGTGAATTGGTCGGCAGTCGCCCATCCTCGAACCAATGGCCAAGTTGAGCGCGCCAACGGCATGATCCTTCAAGGGCTGAAGCCAAGGATTTTCGACCACCTCAATAAGCATGGCAAGAAGTGGGCGGCCGAGCTCCCATTAGTTTTGTGGAGTCTACGAACGACTGAAAGCCGAGCCACTGGGTTCACTCCGTTTTTCCTGGTCTATGGGTCAGAGGCCGTCCTCCCCACTGACCTCGAATACGGATCCCCTCGACTCAAGGCCTACAACGAGCAAACCAACGAGAAAAGGCTAGCCAATGCCATCGACCAGATCGAGGAAACTCGAGACACGGTGCTCCTACACTCTGCACGCTACCAGCAGAAGCTACGGCAATACCACGAGAAGTACGTGCGCAAAAGGGATCTCGAGGTAGGCGACCTTGTACTCCGTCGACGCCAAGACAACAAGGGGCGCCACAAGCTCACTCCACCCTGGGAAGGCCCGTTCATCGTGGTCGAGGTGCTGAAACCAGGGACCTACAAGCTAGCCGATGAGGACGGCTCGATCCTCACCAACGCGTGGAACATCGAACAGCTACGTCGCTTTTTCCCCTAGGCCTCGATGCCTTGTACATCTTTTCATATAATGTACCGCTAGCATGAATGAATAAAGGCTTTGCAAATTAGCTTCATACTTTTTTCGTTCATATGCAAGGTGGGCTCGACTTTGTCTTCACAGAGTCAAGCCCCCTCGGGGGCTAGACCAGGGGGGACCCCCCTGAAGTCCTTGAAAAACATTTTTAGTTTTTCCAAAAAGCGCTCGACACTTTCTTTTTCCTTCTCGCCTCGAAACTCTCTCAAAAAACTAAGGACGAGCATCGCCTCGAGCTCCCAGAGTCGGGACGATCGAGCACAAGGTCTCCTACGCTCCCGAGCTACGGAACCCCAACTCATCTCCCCTCGAGATGTTCGAAACGCGACGCTGACACTTAGCCAAAAAGAGAGAAGTCCAGGCAAAGGACAAAGGAAAGTTTAAAAGCACAGAGAAGAACTAAAACATGTTGCATGAACCATAAACGAAATGTTTAAAGGCCACATGGGCCACTTCACAACCAGAATATTTTTCCTTACAAGGGCCTTCTTGCCCAAATCTCGGCTCGCAGGCCGGCTGAAAACTACTGCATGTCAGGAGGGAGAACAAAAGGCTCGAAGCTCTCGGCAAGACGCGCTCCGGGCTCCTCGGCATCAACCTTAAGCTGCTCAATCCGTGGATTGACGGCTCCCTCATGCTCGTCCTCGGTGTAGGTAAAGCCGGTGGAGACGGCCTCCATCCCACGCCGAGCATCCTCCCTCGAAAGGGCGAACCCGGAGTAGAAGACGGCGAGGCTCCGGCGCGCAGCGAAGACAAGGGCGTCCCGGACTCGGTCCCGCAGGGAGAGGCCAAAGGCGAAGACGCGAGCGGCGTAACCGCGTCTAGCGTCCGGCCCCTCAGCGTCCACCACGGGCTCAAATCCCCAGCGCTCGCTAAGAGTGTCGATGGCGCCGGTGATCCAAGCCCTGGCACCCACCTCAGTGTCCAACGTCCTCTGGGTGACTTCGAGAGCCGCGCGTGCTATGGAGAGGTCAGCCTGGGCGAGCTGGAGAGCCGCGCGCGATGCGGATAGATCAGCCTCGAGCGCTGAAAAGAAAAACCCAAGTCAGCAAAGGAAAAATCCAAGTTGGCAAACAACAAGAGCGGCTCGAGCACTCACCTGTGCAGTGGGTCGATAACCCCTGCTCGCGCTCAAGCGCGCTCGAGAGCTCGGTCTGCTTCCCCTTGAGCACACGACCGAGCTCGGTCTTCTCCCCCCGCAACTCCTCGAGGGCCTTGCCAGCAGATTAGATAGCAAGATCTTTCTCCGTCACCGACTGACGAAGATTGATCGCCTCCGTTCGAAAATCGCCCGCCCGCTTCTTCTCCGCTTCGAGCGCACTCGCGAGGGCCTCCTTCTGGGTGGTTTCTCGAGTGACCGCCGTCTGCAGGTCCTTCATATACATCTCGGCGGCGGCCTTCTCCCTCTCAAGCTACTCGAAGAGCTGGGCCTTGGCCTTGAAGCCGGCGTTCACTGTGTCCGCAGCTTCCTTGATCTGAGCAGCGATCTCTTTCACCCGCTCTTTCTCCTTTCGAGCCATCTCCGCCTCCCACGCAGTCTGAGCCAGCTCGTCCCTGACCCTCTGGGCATCCTCCTTGGCAGCGGCCAATGCGACGTTGGCCTCTCGAAGAAGCCGGGCGGCTCGGTGCTGCTCTGCCTCAGCATTCTGGCCCAGACGCACAAACCGCCTGATCTCTTCCTCGCTCTCATGAAGAGCGTGGAGATGGACGGATTTGGCGTAGGACTGGGTTTGTGTCAACTGAACCACGAGGAGAGTTAGAGCATAGACCATAATGCTTCAGAAAAACACAAGGAAAGTGGCTGGGATCGAGAAAACTCACGGCAGATAGCCGGGGCATGTCCTCGGAAATAACCGACAGGGCGAGCCGCAGGGTGTTTTCGAGCCACCGCCGGCGCTCCTCGGACTCCGTATGAGTCCCGAGCTCATTTTGATCATTCATCACAACCACGGGAGCCTCGGGATCAAGCGGGTCATGGAGTACCAGCGGCGGCTTCTCCCACATTGGGTACGCCTCCTGCATGCTCTGGTCGATGGCGCTGTGGATTCCCTGCACCGCCGCCGGATCAACGCCTGCTGCCGTCATCCGCTCGAGCAGCGTGGGCACGTCTCGGGACCGGCTCGAGGAGGCCGACACCTCCTGGGCAAGCGCACACGCCTCGACCCGCCTCCTCTCCAAGGTGGCCGACTCGGTGAGCTCGGTGGGCCCAAGGCCAAGCGCCCGCATGTGGCTGTCGACCACCGCGGCCGCCTCGTGCTTCCTCTGCGCTTCCTCCCAGGTGTCAGCCTGGGACATGACGACGTGCTCCACCTCGCCCGTCGCCAAGTTGGGCACGAGCCGGGGCACCACGTCCTCCCCCGGCTGCAGCGGCTGCGGCGGTGCTTGGTACACCACCATGGAGAGCTCCTTCGGCTGCTCCACCCCTTGCGTGGTGGCGCGCTGCTCCTCTTCTTGTGCGGCAACAGGGAGCTCCTCTGGCACCTCCACTTGCGTCGTAACCCGAGCCTCCCCTTGCTCAACCGGGAGAGTTTGGGGCGCCTCGACCTGCTGCTCAGTGTTGGTTAATATTACGCAGTTACCGGAATTAGATAAAGATACTAGTTCCCCGGCAATGGTGTCAGAAATGCCTAACGACACTTCTTAGCACACACCGACTAGCGTGAGGTGGATACGACTGGCGTCTGGTAGCTAAGCCTACTGCAAACCCGAACTACCACCAGAGAGAGGGTGTCACAATTCCTCTTTCGGCAACAGCCTAAGAATGCTAAGCTAAGCTAGATTCTAGTGACAACGTAAGACTAACCAAGGGTAACTCTGCAAGCGCACAGGTACCGCTGTAGCACTTCAACCGGGTGAGTATTCTGGTGTCGAATTTGTAGTTCGCTCACGGGAAGCGGATTAAGACTCTCTAGCAAATGTGTGATGGAAACCCGTGGTGGTTCTACTAAATCTAAGCTATTGATATTGATAAAGGGTGTGAGTGTTGATATGAGTGATAAACTAAGGGTAACTAGTAGGTAGCTAGCTAGGTGGGAGGACAACGAGTGAGTAAGGACTCCTATGTATCTAACTATACTTCTGTGTTCTAATCTAACTAGTGTAATGACTTAACTAAACTAATGCCTAGACCATCGATGTGATAGGGGAAGTCGGCTGACAAATAGGAGTGTTGCGTTCCCTGTGGGACTAGCTCCTATTCCAGCGAACCTTTGACTTTAATGGGCGCCCTACAGCCTACCCCTGATGCAAATAGATATAACTGGAAGGCTACGTTCTGTCACAACCGCCCCCGCTAATATACGTCGAAAAGTGAATGGACTTACCAATCAGAAGTGAATGGAATTACCAATCAACGATAGGGTGCATCCACTATTAAGCACTAGCCTAAGCACCTCGCCTAATCTAGTCTTAAGACTCCGGCTACCACGTAAGTAACCTCGGCCCCAGTTGGTAGTGAAACACACACAAAGGATCTAGACACTAAACTAGTTCAGACTCTACACTAACGAGACTAAGACACAACACTACTACACTAGTATAGCAATGCACTAAGTAAATACTGAAAGTAAAGTACTCAAAGTAAAGACCTAGTAAAGTAAAGCAAGACTATATTAATATAAGAAAAGTACTTCGAAAGTAAAGGTACAAGAGCTAATGCACATGTGCGAGACACGACGGGTTCCTTTTCTGCCCCTACTAATGGTGTATCTAGTACACATGTTTCTGGTCATGAACATGCAGGTGAAAATTTCCTGGAACCCGGTGCAGATTGCACTCCAAATGGTGCTTCATCCGCTCATCATCGCATGTGCTCCCCCACGGGAGGCAACTCCGGATCGGGTTCGCGATCCGAGGCTAATTCTCTGCTGTCTCCACCGGTTGTCGGGGCAGGATCCGCCTCGGGATCGCTGGCGTCCTCGGCGCCTAGCGCGCCGTCCGTGCGTGTGCTGCCGGCTCCCGGATCCTCTACGGCTGCCACACCTCCTGCTCCGTCGTCGCCGCGTCGTGTGGCTACACAGCCAGATCCGAGCGCGGGAGGGAGCAACGCAGTGCTGGCAGATATTCTGCCGCAACACGCCAACGCCAAGATTTTGCCGCCCGGATCTCCTACGGCACCTGATCCTGCGCCACATGCTGTGCCTGAACCGGTTGCTCAGCCGATGACTCGTCTACAACAGGGCATTCGCAAGCCAAAATTGTACACGGATGGTACTGTACGGTGGGGGATGTCAGTGGTTGCCATTGAGGAACCAAATACTGTTACTGGAGCACTTCGAGATCCCAAGTGGGTATCTGCAATGGATGCGGAGTACAAAGCATTGATGCAAAATAAAACTTGGCTCCTTGTTACACCACCCAAGGGCAAGAACATCATTGATTGCAAATGGGTTTATAAAGTGAAAAGAATGGCAGATGGATCTATTGATAGGTACAAGGCTCATTTGGTTGCTAAAGTTTATAAGCAATGATATGGGTTGGATTATGAGGACATGTTTAGTCCCGTGGTCAAAGCTGCAACAATACGGTTAGTACTGTCCATTGCTGTATCTCAAGGGTGGTTTCTTCGACAACTTGATGTACAGAATGCATTCTTGCATGGAATTCTAGAAGAAGAGGTTTACATGAAACAACCACCCGGCTACATACACAAGGAAGGTCAAAATCTTGTCTGCCGACTAGATAAGGCACTATATGGCCTAAAACAGGCACCACGTGCTTGGTATGCCCGGCTTTGTGGGAAGTTGATCTCGCTTGGGTTTACACCTTCTAAATCTGACACTTCATTATTCTATTATCAGAAGGGCAGATATGTTATCTTTGTCCTTGTTTATGTGGATGACATTATAGTTGCAAGTTCATCAGAAGATGCAATTGGTGCATTGCTCAAGGATCTCCAGAAGGATTTTGCGCTGAAAGATTTGGGTCCTCTCCATTATTTCCTGGGTATTGAAGTCAAGAAAACTCCTAATGGACTGAAGCTATCACAAGAAAGGTATGCAACCGATGTAATTCAACGTGCTGGCTGAACAAGTGCAAGTCAATGATGACTCCTCTCTCCTCGGTAGAGAAACTCAGCGCGTTTGAAGGAGTACCATTGGGTACAGAAGATGTGTCACGATACAGGAGTTTAGTAGGGGCACTCCAATACCTCACCTTGACTAGACCTGACATATCCTTCTCCGTAAACAAGGTTTGCCAATTCCTTCATGCGCCAACAACACTGCATTTTAGTGTTGTTAAACGTATATTGAGATATGTTCAGGGAACTCTGAAAGTTGGACTTCAGATCGGTCGGTCTAAGTCAACTATGGTCAGTGCATTTGCCGATGCAGACTGGGCAGGGTTTCCAAGTGACAGGCGGTCTACTGGTGGCTTCGCAGTATTCTTGGGTTCCAATTTAATCTCGTGGTGCGCAAAGAAACAAGCAACAGTGTCAAGGTCAACCACTGAAGCTGAATACAAGTCTTTAGCAAATGCCACGGCTGAAGTTATGTGGATTCAGAAGCTACTTGATGAACTACGCGTTCAACATCCTAGTGCTGCACGCCTTTGGTGTGATAACCTAGGTGCTACATACCTTTCTGCTAATCCTGTGTTTCATGCACGGACTAAACATATAGAAGTTGATTTTCACTTTGTTAGAGAAAGGGTAGCACAAAAGTTATTGGATATCAGATGGATTCATACTGATGATCAGCTTGCAGATGGTTTCACTAAACCGATTGTGGAGACCAAGATCAACAAGTTTAGAAGCAATCTCAACCTTGTGGCCGGCTGAGATTGAGTGGGGGTGTTAAAGGAATTAGTTGGACCCTATGGGTCGTTAGGCTACTAGATAAGACTCGTGTGCATATTGTTAGACACCGAGATCTTATAGCATCTTCTTGTACATGAAGTTAGATAGTTTGTTAGCCATATCTTGATGTAATCTTGGATTGTTGTACAAGCCACGCCAGGGGCTCTTCCTGGCCTATTTAACAAGTACCGAGAGCATCAGGGAGAGGTATCTCGTTCACCCTAAACTTTACAGGCAGCATAATTAATTGGACCTATAAATACTTTGTACTATGAAGTGTGACAAACCTCAGGTTTAATCATACCAATGACTTCCTATCGACATATAAACAGTCCACAAAAAGAATTAAACCTTATCTAGATACCTAGACCCCATTTATGAATTTAACAAGAGCAAGGCAATAATAAGCACTTGAACTACAACTATATACAATTACACTGAACAGGCATGTGATAACTTTATCATAGATAGAGCACCTCAATACAAGACTAACAAGACCATAACCACATTTTTCTGAGCTTCCTAGAATTATCTATGCATTTCCAAAGATAAACCACTATTATACTAATTGATAGACTTTAAATAAAACTATACAGAAAAGTATCACAATATAGTCATTCCATAATTTTAACCGATACTATACATCACAAGGATTACAACAAGACCAAGATCACTTAATTTGGACACTCGTAGCTCCCGGTAGAATTGTTACAAGACTTAAACCAAAATCTGGAAATTCCCTTTTCTTTAAAATCGAGACTTAATTTGCTACGCGTAACCAATGCTGTACCCAGGCACGCATCTATGCTAGGTCTACCCGACTCGTGCACCCAGGCGGGTCCTCAGCTGACGCAAGCAGGTGACGTCAGCTGGGCCCACCCGTCAGCGACCCGGGAGCAGGGGATGAACTCCCGCCGGCCAGATCTTGCCGGCGCGAGGTCGTCGGTGGGGTAGAGGGCACCGCGGTGTTCCTGGTGCCGTTGCGAACCCAAGGGTGCAAGAGATGCAGGCCCTTGTGGCTCGTAATGTCAGCGACGGCACACGGAGGCGTGCATGGCGGACGGCGGCGGAGGTCGGCAACGCGCCGGCCGATTCCGGTCGCCGCGAGGTGAAGCGGCAGTGGCGCAAGCTCCTACGCGTCCAGGCGACGCTATTGCACGAGATGGAGAGGAAAATGGTGGCCGGAATCGCTTTAGCCGCGAGAGACCCGACGGCGGTGAGCGGCGGCGGGCGACGCGCATGCATGGCGGCGAAGGCCTAGCCGACCTGGCCCTGCGGCTGCGACGCGCGCAAGGGAGCACATCGGCTCCACGAGGTCTGGGCGACGTGGATGCGCTCATCCACTGCAAGAAATGATGGCTGGGCGGTGGTGACTCGTCCATGGCCATGGTGACGGCGCGGAAAGGACACGGCGGCGGCGAGACAGTTTCGCCGGCAAACCGAGGCCAAAACGGCGCCGTCCCCAGCGGGACGAGCGTCGCCAGGAAGTGGCGGACACGACGCGCATGGAAGGAAAAGCAGAGGGAGAAGAAGACGCGCCCGCGGCGGAGCTAAAGAGCTCGCCGGAGCTCGTTCCGCGGCGACGAAACGGGAAGCGCCCGATTGGGCGTCTACCTCGGAGATAAGTGGGAAGAAACGGGCGGCGGCGGTGGCGGATGGCGAGACGAAGAGGATGGCATTCTCAAGCTCGAGAAGGGCCGGTGGGTTTGGCCGCTACACGGTGAGCTTTTGGCGGCGGCAATGGCGACCGCGTTCCCGGCTTGGGTGGAAAGGGGAGCGGAGCGGCTCTGTGGTTCGCGAGAGAGGGAGAGCAAGCGAGAGAGTGAGGCGGACTGGAGAGTGAGGAGAGGGGACGGGCAACCCATTGTCCTCCCCTTCGGACACCAGCACGATGCGATGCGGAATGTGGCCGCAGCGGCAGAGCAAGAGCGCCGCGTGTCGCGGGCGAGCGGGGCGCGTGGCGTGGGATGGCTGGCGCGGTCGGTGGATCTCGGTGCGGCACGGCGAACAGGCGACAGCGAGGAGCGACCGGTGGTCGAGCTCCACGCGGCGGACGGCATCCTGGACACTACGTCGCGAGGTAGGGGATAAGGGAGATGGGGACTATGACAGGTGGGTCCCACCCCCTTTTCTTTTTGAACTGAAACTTTGGGAGCCTATAATTTCTAAACGATTTTGAATTTGCAAAAACCTTCAACACGAAAGTTTCTCCATTCGTCGAGTAGATCATTTCATCTAAAAGGAGCTCGGTCTAATTCGGCCTAGTTTTGAAGATACAAATTTGGGCCATTTTCACATATAAAAATAATACATTTTAAAATACCTAGAGACTGTTTTTGGCCTTTCTAAACACCTAAAAAGCATTTTCATGAAATGGTCCCAACACAAAGTTTTCTCCAAATATTTTTCTCAATAAAATTTATTTAAGGACCGACTTGACATAAGCGACGTAGACACTACTTCTAGTTTAGCTTGACAATCACACTTAGGACCTAAGTCAAACAAGGTGCAACAAACATCAAGCAAATCATGTTAAGATGGTGATTAGATGCTAATGATATGATTATGCCCATGATTTGCAGAGTTAATGCATAATTAACATCATGGATGTTACAAGCACTTAAGGCATGGGTGTCATTCTGTCCAAGAACCCGATAGAAGAGACCAACGACAACATTTAGAGCACATAGAAAATCCGTGTGCCGTTATGAGTCAAGAATGGGCGGATGAGGCAAAGTCATCCACCAAAATTGTCAAGATGCCTGATCATATTAGGAGGATTAATTGCAACATCATGGGCATCTGTGGAGAGTTTTGCTATGAACCCGGCCTTGGGATCAACATCATTCCTAAATCCCTTGTCCTTGATGAATCCTCTCAAGAACATTTATCACAATCGCGAAGCTTTCTTGAACTTCCTTCTGGTCAAGTTCTTGACTGTGAAGGAGTTCTTAGTGTTGGGAATATGCCCTAGAGGTAATCATAGAGATGATGATATTCTGATTGTATCCATGATATTTACTATGTCCATTGAATATCCATTAAAGACAACTTGTATTGATTGGAAATTATGTGAATTGTTTGTGGAACTCTTTTACTTGTATGGTTATTCTATTTTTGTCCTTGGTCGGAGTTCATGTGAGAACACACATGAATATTAGACTAGCACAAGTATTAGTTGATGACTATGTTTCACAAGTCATGGATATGGAGATGTCGAACTAATAATGTGGGCACATGTATGACATGTAGGCTGGACTGACCCAACATGAGATTGTCTCTTTACACATCACATACGTTATGTCCTTTGACTTGAGATTGTTGTATGTGCTCGAGATGTGTATCGACTTGCTTAGGGACTGACAAATGCTACTCCGTTACTTGGTAGTTATAAAGGATGTCTTCGAGTTTGTCGAGAAACATGCTATGAGACATAGATAATCAAGATGGGACTTGCCCCTCTCTGATGAGAGTGATATCACTGGATCACTCAAGTGATTGGATCAACAAATGCATGGCCGTGCTTGGGTTAAGTGTTAACCCACGAGTTGAACCAAATATCATGTGGCAAGGGAATAACATGTATGTGGTCGTGGTGGTTCGTCTAATATGATCATTTGCGTTCATATAGAAGTTGTCACACCTTGCTAGAGGTCGCTGTCAGCTATTGGGCAAATAGGAGTATCCGGCCCATGTCTATATGGGCGTGAACCCATAGGGTCGCACGCTTAAGGGGGCTGGAAGCCTAATTCGGGTTGGGCCCGAATTAGACAAGGCTTAGGGTTTCTAATGGGCCTCCAACTCAGGAGCACATGAGAGACGCCTATACAAGTAGAGGGGAGGGGCGCGGCCAGACCTAATCCACGCCCTTTGGCTGCCTCCGTCGCCCTCCACGCTCTCGCCTTCGTTCCTCGTGGACCTACCAGTCCGGAGGCGCACCGCTTCCTCCTCGTATGTGTGGGACACCTCAGAGGTGCTGCATCTGGAGCACGAGGACGAACCGCAAGTGGTGGGAGGAGTTGCTGGACGACTGTTGGCGGTCCTTATTGCATATCTAACCCCACCAACTTAGGTTCATAGTTCACCAAAAACCACCTAGATAGGAGATGTACACTAACGAAATTACATAGTTTTGGTGAACACTTGTTTTGCAGGAGCATTCATGGAATACATATATTTTGGGCCAAAAACTAGAGAAAAGAGAATAAATATTTGAATTATAAAAATGGGCCCAAAGGAAAGACAAGAAGAAAAGAAGAGAAAGGCCAAACCGACGTGCCAACACGACGAAACACCACGTGGGCCAACTCCAGGCCCAAGACCAAGCCCGCCAGCCAAGGTCGGTGGCCGGAGGCGGTCCACCTGGCGCGAGCGCGCCAGGAGCACGGGCGCGCCAAGGAACTGGCCGCCCGGGCCCACCTTCATGGAGGTGGTGCATTCAATGCTCCAGAGGGCGGTTGTTGGCGGTCCTTATCGACGATTTTATACCGCCAATTAGTCATAGAAAAGGGTGAATTACAAATTCCTATATGCATATACATGTACAACTAACCCAAATCCACGTGCACTAGGAAATATACTGTCATTGCAGGAATCATATAAAAGTGCAGGGATTTAACGGCGAAAAGGCGCTTTCTGGGAAGCGCCAAACCACCCCAAAGGGAGATGGGCCACTTCGGGACCAAAATTGAGCTGAAACACCAAACCAGCACGGCCCAGGCCCACTCCACAACCGACCACCCGAAGGCGGTCAGGGGGAGGCGGCACCCTGGCGCGGCCGCGCCAGGGGCGCGCTCGCGCCACCCCCTCTGCCATGTGGGGCCAGCCGGTGGAGGTCGGTACAATCAATGCTCAGGGAGGTCGGTGCGGGGTGTACCTTCCATTTAGACGCCTGAACCGACCTGAGCAAGATATAAAAGGGGAGAAGAATTGATTTTACAACACACAATTCATTTGGTCTCTCTCTCCCTCACCTCCACTTGTTCTCTAGCCTAGAACTAGTAGTAGTTGGAGCTAGGAAAGCTACCAAGGAGAGCTTGTCTCCTAGGAAGAAGAGATACATTTTGGTAAATCTCTATGGAGTGTTCTTCCTTGTTCAAGTTCTTATTCTTTATATGTTGCTTAGCGTATGAACTCGAGCATAGTCTTGATCATGTTCATGTTGATACATATGAACTAGAGCCTAGTTCATATGATCAGTTCATAGCTTGTTCATCCCTGTTCTTCATCGTTCATATGTTCTATAGGACTAGAGTCTCGAAGGGGAGTGAGGTAACGGTTCGATGTTCTTTCGGGTTTGCCTGTGTTCTAGCTCGTCCATCCGCAGGGTGGGAGTCCTGGGGGAGCATAGGTAGTTCCTTAGTATGCGGGCGTGGTGTCCAGATACGAGGGGGCCTTCGAATATGACGGCATGCCACGGTTGAGGGGTAGGCGGCAGGAGGTGACAGCCCTGTCCGTCCCTTGTAATCCCCCACGTCCGTATGTCATGTAGGAGTTCGTAAATGCCTGTCGGGTGGCCTACCAGCCGGGGGTCTCCCCGTTACCTTAGGCTCGACTTGCCTCTAACCCCGTATAACATGTGAGTTAGCTAATCTACGCTTAGCAAAGCATACGACCAACCAGCTCCAGTAGATTTATTCTTTTATTCTTTCCGTTACTTTTATTCCTTGTTTCTCTTTTATCCTTGAGAGAAGACCAAGTGTGTGTCCACTATCCTCAAATTACCGTTTATCTTACCCCTGCATAGCACTAAGGCGTATTTTGATGATGTGAAGTACCATATCCATGTGCTAGAGCTATTTTACACCATGCCTTCCTTTGGGAAAATATAAATAACGATACCCTGAAATACTTCCGGGTGAAATGCTACAATGATAGATCCGTGCGCTTGCGGATAATATCTTTAGAACACGACTATCAAACCTGACATTTCTTGGCGTGACCACTGGGATGTAACAATCCTAGTGATTGCGTTAAGAAATGCCAACAAGCATTTCTGGCGCCGTTGCCGGGGAAGGCATTGGTTAAAATAATCTAGCAATGGCATGGATATAACTTCATTAGAAATAGTCCGAGGTCTGTGCAGGCTAACTTTTATGTTTTCTCCGTTGTGGGTGAAAACGGGATAGTGTATGACCGGTTTCTCCCCGCCGAATAATTTCCATCCAAATCCGGAGGCACTCCTAAGGAAGAAGAAGCCTAGAGCTACTCCTTCTTCTCGCTACTCCGTCGGCGGCCGAACCGATCATCTCCGCACCTTCAAAGCAACCATTCCAATGGCTCGAAGACCCTCCGTGAATTCTCCGTCCCATTGTTGCCAACGTGCCCACCGGGCCCGTTGTCAACGTGGCGGACAAGAACTTTGAGCTAAGGACTCGGCTCGATCACCATGGTGCAGGGGATTCCGTTTTGCGGACTCCCCAATGAGGATGCCAACGCTCATTTACAGCGTTTCTTGGAGCTCTGTGACACTGTCGTTATCAAGGACATCGAAGCGGACATCATCAGGCTCCGGCTGTTTCCCTTCTCCCTTATGGGGAAGGCGAAGCAGTGGTTTTACAAGGACAAAGAAGCTGTGAGCACATGGGGCAAATGCTCCACGGCATTCCTCGCAAAGTTCTTCCCCATGGGCAAAACTAATGCTCTGAGGGGAAGAATTGCCAATTTCCAGCAAACGCAGATGGAACCCATTCCTGAAGCTTGGGAAAGGCTCCAGAGCTTCATTCTTGACTGTCCTCATCATGGGATGGAGGAATGGTTGGTGCTCCAAAACTTCTACAATGGGCTTACACCCATGTCAAAAGGGCACCTCGACGCTGTAGCTGGAGGCGCATTTCTATCACTCACTGTTGATAACGCTACGGCGTTAATCAACAAAATGGTAGAAAATTAAGCTTGGGGGAAGAAAGAACCCCACCTAAGCAACAAAAAGGCTCGCACCCCGTGAAGGAGACGGAGGCGCTGGCCGCAAAAATAGACTTGCTCCTGCAAAGGTTTGACGAAAGAGCCGCCGGAAATACATCCGGCACTGTCAAAGCCATAGAATCTCGCATGACGTGCGAGGTCTGTGGCAATGATGGACATTCAGGGAATGATTGCCCTGAGACCCGTGAGGAAGCATCTTACATCAATAATGGGTATCGTCAACAGCAAGGAGGCAATAATGGATGGAACAATGTCCCGTCCTCAATATCAGGGTAATTCGAACTACTCCACAAATTACAATTCGAATTAGCCCACTCTCAAGGATTTAGTCCTTGGCCAAGCAAAGATCAACGAAAATCTCACCAAAAAGATGTTGGCCAATGACAAAGTCCTAGAGAGCATCAGTACAAAGATAGAAGGCTTAACTTCTGCTGTCAAGAATCAGTTGAGCTTCAACAAGATGATAGAAAGACAGCTAGCTCAGATTGCTTCAGATGTTCCTGTTGATCCCACTGGTAAATGATCGGATCAAGCTGCTAATACTATTGAGAATGTAAACTCTGTGACCACGAGGGGCGGTAAGGCCACTCGTGATCCACCATATCCCAAACAAGCAGCCAGGAAACAAGCAACACCGCAGCAAGAAGAACCTTCATCTTCTGAACCACAAGGCGAGGCAGAATCAGGGACAGCCCTGGATTATCCAGACACGACACATCTGCCATTCGCCACAAGAACAAGAAAGCAAGCTGTGGATGATCAGTTCGCTCGATTCGTTGAGATGGTTGAGAAAGTACATGTGAGCGTCCCGCTCATGGACGTCTTGCATATACCCTCCTACGCCAAGTACATCAAGGACATCATCAACAATAAGCGACCACTGCCATCCACAGCTGTGGTCAAACTGACAGAAGAATGCAGTGCGGCAATCCTAAATAACTTACCAGAGAAGAAGAAGGACCCAGGATGCCCCACTATCACTTGCTCCATTGGAGGGCAGCAGTTTGACCACGCACTCTGTGATCTTGGTGCCAGCGTCAGTGTTATGCCCAAGACGGTGTTTGACAAGCTAAATTATACAAGGCTGTCACCAACAACGATCACACTCCAATTAGCGGACTCCTCCCTACGCTACCCAGCGGGAATAGCTGAAGACATTCCCGTGAAAATCAGAGGATACTTCGTCCCAGTGGATTTTGTGGTACTCGACATGGAGGCCACCAAAGAATCACCACTGATATTGGGGCGACCATTCCTCAGCACCGCTGGAGCACAGATTGATGTTGGAGCTGGAGAGATCCGGTTCAACATCAATGGAAGTGAGGAGAAGTTCCACTTCCAACCACGGAAGACGGAGGAGTGCAAAATGATTCGCATCAAGTATGAGCCAACCACAAGAGAGGTCACGGAAGTTGAAATCCGACCTCTTGATGCGAATCGGATTCCCAATATCATCTGGGAACAAAGGCCAGAGCCACGGAAAACAAAGGGTGCCCGGGAGCCAAAACAGAAGAAGGAGCAAAAAGCTCCCAAGAAAGAAAGAAAGAAGGCTCCAGCAGAAAGAACAAAACCAAAAATCATTCCTGCACACCCCGATGAGAAGAAGAACAAGGGCAAGGCTCCGGCCCAAGAAGGAGTGGAACCCAAAGAAAAATCAAAACCACTCAGATCCTCTAAAGGACCAAAGCTGGTCCCTAAAGAGGAGACAAAGGTGTTAAAGGTGGAGAAAACACAAGCACCTCCAAAAGAGGTCGACCATCCACCATCCTCACTAGCTGTCACCACACCACCAAAAATGGTGTGGCGGCCTAAGCAGGCATCATCGTCTACTTCTCCTGAGACAGATGCCTCATCATCAGGCTCAAATTGAGCAGGAGAAAAGTCTTGCATCACGGACTATAAACTGTGAGCCCTGACCGACAGGATAATCGGTAAGTTATCTTTTTATAAGTATTTCAATTTTAATTATGTCTAGTTAGTCTGTCAAAAATAAAGTTCTATCTTGCTACCCCTATTCTTGCTTAGTTTGATGTTTTGGAACATGCTTAAGCTTAGCATATTCCATAAACTTGTAGCTTGAGCGTGGTGCTTAGGTTGCTAGTTTACCTTGGTCGACTTGTCGACCATTGAAACAGATCGCTAGTAGGAATACTGGTAGTATGCTTTGAGCTAACCCTGCAGGATGGTCCTCAATCATAAGGAAGTCCTGACGACAGACTTACAATAAAATAAAATAATTTATACCTCAAGAATAAATAAGGGCCCCGTTTCCAAGCAAGCTTGGGAGAGGACCCCCAATAAGAGGTATGTACCATACTAACACTTACGCATATAAAAAAAAATGCTTTGTCATTTCCTATACATATGCGTCTTAGAAATATTTAATTCTACCCTTGTTGAAATGATGAAAAGTTGCTCTGTCTTATGACTCGCTTGTACCTTGTTTATAATCAGGCTTTCTCTAAAGTTTGAGTTTATTGGCTAAAATGTCTTATCCTCAAAAACTCGAGCTTAGTGGGTTGCATAAGCTAGATCTTATCTAAGTTATTGCCGGGTATGATATAGTGCCACGAGCAACGCTATGACTCTGTCCTGAGTGAAAACCTGACTTCCGGAGTTTTATTTTCAAAATTATCAAAATAAAAAGTTCCTCGATGATTTTAAAATACCTACCAAGGCCATATGACGTAGCTGTCAAACTCTTTCAAAAACCAGTAGTCATATGATGCTTGATCACTTGAAGTCTGTAACCTCCGTGAGATTATGGCCTTACACTCACGATTGAGATTCACCTGCATCCACCAAATAAATTTGCCGACCCGTACACTGCGAGTCGCGTGAACTGACTTTTCATCCAATCCACCAAAAACGCCAACTCTTGACCCTAGAGTTGCGCACTTTCTGCAAATAAAGCATGCCGACCCTTACACTGAGGATCGCGCATCCCTTTTCTTCTTTATCTATCAAAAACTACTCCTCGTCTTTCATCATGACTCCTTCCCGCCAAAAATCTTCATCATATCTCGAAAGAGAGTTTTGGGCATTAGCATCTCTTGATAAAAAAAAAAAGAAGAGGAGAGAAAAAGAAAAGAAGACAAAAAGTAGACAAACGGGAATCCCAAAGCTAGTCTCCCGTTCAAAAAAAAAAGAAAGAAGAAGAAAAAAAAAAGAAAAAAAAAGGAAAAGAAAGAAAGAAAAGAAAGATCTTAGTTTTTCAAATCAAGCCCATACTCTCTCCAGTTTTTCCATCCACCAATAAAAAGGAGTCATGATGCCTGGAGTACCAAAACCATTTAGAAATAGGAATCATTCACCCTCACACACTTGCACAAATCTCAATCAAAGTGTATGGTCTTAATCTTCGGACGGTTCGTTCTTTGACTTCACCATCTCTTGTGATTCAAGCTTAGCCACCTTTCATACCTACCCAAAACTCCACTCTCAGCCATAGTAGTAGGTTAGATAGGAAGGCAATACACAATGCCTTTGGTGAGGTACAAACACTTTTGAGCGATTGAGAGAATCATTCGAGGAACTTAAGTTTCTTTTACAAAAAAACTTTCAAAAAACCTCCGGAAACCTGGTTGATCTTGGGTAGATGATAAGCAACGCTTGTGAATCTGTTCTACCTTGCAATTTCCCAAGGCATGAGAAAAGCTGGAAAGCCCCATTTTGTCTTGAGATAATAACAGGGTGAGCAGTCATGCCGATTTATTCATACTCTGGTAGAAATCCTGCTTATACGCTTGGCACACTTGACTCATGATCGGCATAGTAGCAACTCCTGATCAACAACCTAAGGCTGAGCTTTGCTCGGGACGAGCAAAGGGTAAGCTTGGGGGATCTTGTTGGCGGTCCTTATCAACGATTTTATACCACCAATTAGACATAGAAAAGGGTGAATTACATATTCCTATATGCATATACATGTACAACTAACCCAAATCCACGTGCACTAGGAAATATACTGTCATTGCAGGAATCATATAAAAGTGCAGGGATTTAACGGCGAAAAGGCGCTTTCTGGGAAGCGCCAAACCACCCCAAAGGGAGATGGGCCACTTCGGGACCAAAATTGAGCTGAAACACCAAACCAGCACGGCCCAGGCCCACTCCACAACCGACCACCCGAAGGCGGTCAGGGGGAGGTGGCACCCTGGCGCGGCCGCGCCACCCCCTCTGCCATGTAGGGCCAGCCGGTGGAGGTCGGTACAATCAATGCTCAGGGAGGTCGGTGTGGGGTGTACCTTCCATTTAGACGCCTGAACCGACCTGAGCAAGATATAAAAGGGGAGAAGAATTGATTTTACAACACACAATTCATTTGGTCTCTCTCTCCCTCACCTCCACTTATTCTCTAGCCTAGAACTAGTAGTAGTTGGAGCTAGGAAAGCTACCAAGGAGAGCTTGTCTCCTAGGAAGAAGAGATACATTTTGGTAAATCTCTATGGAGTGTTCTTCCTTGTTCAAGTTCATATTCTTTATATGTTGCTTAGTGTATGAACTAGAGCATAGTCTTGATCATGTTCATGTTGATACATATGAACTAGAGCCTAGTTCATATGATCAGTTCATAGCTTGTTCATCCCTGTTCTTCATCGTTCATATGTTCTATAGGACTAGAGTCTCGAAGGGGAGTGAGGTAACGGTTCGATGTTCTTTCGGGTTTGCCTGTGTTCTAGCTCGTCCATCCGCAGGGTGGGAGTCCTGGGGGAGCATAGGTAGTTCCTTAGTATGCGGGCGTGGTGTTCGGATACGAGGGGGCCTTCGAATATGACGGCATGCCACGGTTGAGGGGTAGGCGGCGGGAGGTGACAGCCCCCCGTCCCTTGTAATCCCCCACGTCCGTATGTCGTGTAGGAGTTCGTAAATGCCTCTATCGGGCCGGCCTACCGGCCGCGGGGTCTCCCTATTACCTTAGGCTCTGACTTGCCTCTAACCCTGTTTAACATGTGAGTTAGCTAATCTACGCTTAGCAGCATACGACCAACCAGATCCAGTAGATTTATTCTTTTATTTTTTCCATTACTTTTATTCCTTGTTTCTCTTTTATCCTTGAGAGAAGACCAAGTGTGTGTCCACTATCCTCAAATTACCATTTATCTTACCCCTGCATAGCACTAAGGCGTATTTCGATGATGTGAAGTACCATATCCATGTGCTAGAGCTATTTTACACCATGCCTTCCTTTGGGAAAATATAAATAACGATACCCTGAAATACTTCCGGGTGAAATGCTACAATGATAGATCCGTGCACTTGTGGATAATATCTTTAGAACACGACTATCAAACCTGACATTTCTTGGCGTGACCACTGGGATGTAACAATCCTAGTGATTGCGTTAAGAAATGCCAACAGCGGTGCGGGGGTGTTTTGGTCATTTGGGCGTGCGGGAACCGACCATCTACACATATAAAAGCCCTTCTCTCTTTCATTTCACACATTCACTTTTCATTCTTCATTCTCATTCCTCCCTCTCCACTTCCACAAGCCTACACTAGAGGAAGAGTAGAGCCAATATTCCTAGCTTCTAGCTATAATAGAAGTAGGAGATTGAGAGAGGTTAAGAGTGGAGTAACTCTTTTTGAGTACTCCCGGAGGCTAGTCTTCCACGGGGTGGAGTGCCGGATTTGTCGGCTCCCTCCTCACTTGTACCTCGGCGACTTCTTACGCTTGAAGTAAGAGGTTCGTGTTTATCTATTCGTACGTTCCTTCTTGCAAAGTTATCTTTATCGTCGTTTGCTTGCGGGTTCGTCGACCGTCCTTGTGGCGGTAGTTCTAGTAGAAGACTCCTGATAGAGACGGATGTTCTTAGCCGATGCTAGAACTGTAACGTTGGCGTAGACGTGGTGTCTAAGCTGATTAGTTACCTTCGTTTGCCTCGTACTCCATGGTTGAGTTGGTAGGCGGCAGGTGGTGACAGCCCTGTCCGTCCTTTGTAATCCCCCACGTCCGGGTACGGCGTAGAGCTACAGGCCGGCATCACCTGGCAGACCAGGTGCGATCCGGTGCCCGAAGCAAGTAATCAGCGGTAGAGTTACCTTTCTCTAAGGATTCGTCCTACAGAAAACCTCACTTTCCCAGTTACCTACTCTCTCCTCTGGGCAACTTAGCTAAGACCTAAACCTGACCATACCGTTCTTCGTGAAGTTTACGATACCCCCGTTTATCACCGGGTGAAGTGCTACAACGGTCTTTACGTGCGCTTGCGGAATTTATCGCTTTCGCTAAGAAATACCAACAAGCATTTCGGGCGCCGTTGCCGGAACGGTTGTCAAGTCTATCTCCGAACCTAGTTGCCCGTGTACCTTATTCTACCTTTGCTTCTATTTTATATTTCTTTTCATCTTACAAAATGGAGCTACCAACCATTGCCAAACTATCAGCTCCTAAGGGCGAGCTCGTTAAAACGCCACAATCTGCGAAGCCAATCATAGCTTCTAGTTATGAGTTTCGTCCTGGCCTCATAGCCATGGTTCGGGACCAAGTCTTTTTAGGCTTGGATTATGAAAATCCTTATCATCACCTAAGGGAGTTTGAGCAACTCTATGAATGCCTAACCATTTGTGGCATATCACAAGAAACTTTGCGTTGGAAGTTGTTTCCCTTCTCACTCAATGAGAGGGCGAGACAATGGTACGACCAAACCGTGGGATTGGTAAATGGAGATTGGGAAGAACTTCGTGACAGGTTTTGCGTTGCATTCTTCCCTATATCTCGAATCGCTTCCCTACGATCTGAGATTCTCAACTTCCGATAACTAGAAAATGAAACTACAGGAGCAGCTTGGGACCGATTTTTGACCCTGACCAGGTCAGGTCTTGACTTGTCTATCCCAAACCATGTGTTATTACAACACTTTTGGCTAGGGTTAGGCAGAGAATCTGCCCTGTTGCTCGATGCGTCTGCCGGTGGATCTTTTATACATAAGACCACAGCGGAGGGAGAAGCTCTCCTAAATCGTATTCGAGAGAACACTCCCCCGCTAGAACCCATCCGGTTCGAGCCTGAGCCAGTTTTAGAGGAAGCCTCATCAGCAATTGCCGAACCCATGATAGAGACTACCTCTCCTGAACCAGAGGCCATAGAGGAAGTTTCCAGTCAAATGGAACTTCCTGTATTCGAGGATGAGCTTTTTGAAGATTTTGGAAACACCTCAAAATACAAATGTCATAGGAGACCACCAATCTCTGTCACTCCTAGCGACCCTCTTGATGAATTATTTCTCAGAGAATCCGTAAAGGAGTCGACCGCTATCTTGAGTTCAGAATGGGTAGCAGAAGAAGAGCTCTCACCTGAAGAAGTTCAGATTCGTGCTCCTTCCTCAACCCTTCGGTGCAAAATCCAAGGATATTAGGTGGATGTTCTGTATAATCCCACTATTGGAACAAACATCATGTCAAAATCCTACGCATTCATGTGTTTAGGAGAAAAACCACGTACTCCAACAATCAAATCCCTTAGAGTAGCACCTCGGTCTGCTCTTAACGGGCTTGGGATTCTACACAACATAACTCTCCATCATCAAGAAGTCGAAATGGCCCTGGACTTTCACATCTTTGACATCCAGGATTTCAACATTCTAATCTGTCATCCCCTAGAAACACTTATTACAAGTCCATCAAAAACAGGGGAATTGGGAGTCAAACTAGGGAGAGAGCGTTTCTCTATTCAAGTCACGCGAGCTAAAAGCTCAGTGGTAGAACTACCCCCTAGTAAACCCCTAGAGGTCATGTCGATAATTTCTTTTGAAACCCCAGAGATGTCTTTAGAGAGCGATGCTCCTCACTTTGTAGAAGAGGAAGACGAACTGGGAGAAACCATAGAATTACCCAAAGAGGAGAAACCAACACGATCTCCCATTGAGCTTAAACCCTTGCCTGCAGGACTACGCTATGCTTTCCTACATGGCGATTCACAGACTCCTGTCATCATAAGCGATAAGCTTAGCGACAAGGAGACGGCTGAACTCATCGCTGTGCTAGAAAAGCATAGAACGGTCTTCGGGTATTCCTTAGACGATCTCAAGGGTATAAGCCCAACCTTATGCATACATCACATTCCAATTGATCCCTCGAGTACACCAACTCGAGAACCTCAGCGAAGGCTGAATAATGCGATGCGTGAAGTCGTGAAAAAGGAGGTCTTGAAACTTTTTCACGCTAGGATCATCTATCCCGTACCACATAGCGACTGGGTTAGTCCCGTCCAAGTGGTTCCCAAGAAAGGAGGTATGACGGTAGTTAAAAATGATAAAAATGAGCTTATCCCGCAAAGAACCGTCATGGGGTGGAGAATGTGTATCGATTACCGGAAACTCAACACGGCAACAAAGAAAGATCACTTTCCGCTCCCCTTCATTGATGAAATGTTGGAGCGGTTAGCGAAGCATTCTTTCTTTTGTTTCCTAGATGGGTATTCGGGTTATCATCAAATACCCATTCACCCTGATGATCAAAGCAAGACGACATTTACTTGTCCATATGGAACATATGCCTATAGGAGGATGTCGTTTGGGTTGTGTAACGCACCCGCATCCTTCCAACGGTGTATGATGTCTATCTTTTCAGACATGATTGAGGAAATCATGGAAGTGTTCATGGACGACTTCTCAGTCTATGGAAAAACTTTCAATCATTGTCTTGAAAATTTAGACAGAGTCTTGCAAAGGTGCCAGGAGAATGATTTGGTACTCAATTGGGAAAAGTGCCATTTCATGGTCCGCGAGGGCATTGTCCTAGGCCACCTAGTGTCGGAACGAGGGATAGAAGTAGATAAGGCTAAGATCGAAGTTATCGAGCAGCTACTGTAACTTCCTGGAAGTTAATCATGCATTAACTCTGTACATCATGAGCATAATCATATCATTAGCATATAATCATCATCTTGACATGATTGATTGATGTTTGTTTGCACTCTGCTTGACTTATTGACTAAGTGTGATTGTTGGCTTGAACTAGAAGTAGTAGCTACGTTGCTTATCTCGAGTCGGACCTTTAATAAAGTTCGTAGAGGAGAACATTTCGAGAAAACTTTATGTTTTGACTTTTTCATGAAAATGCCTAGAAGGGTCTCAAAACGAGTGACGAAGGTGTTGCGAATAATGACGTCGGCCGATTGGCATGCCGCGTTCTCCGATTTCCGTGAAACAACTTTAGTTGGCCCAAATAGGAAAAACATACCCAACCCATTGGGGCACACCATGCCAAAAGTCGGGATCGATTTGATCGAGTTTGGCCATCCGTTTCGAGAAAACTGCGCCCTAGGTCAAGCGTCATCGGCGCGTTGACATTGCCATGTTGGCAATTCAATATCTCCTAAACCATAGCTCAAATGACCAGGGGGTCTAAATAGAAAAGATTAAGTGAAGTGTAGGCTTCGTTCTTCCTTTTGGGCCCATCGCCTGATTCGGCCCAGAAGGGGCCCAAAATCGACCCCCAATGAACCCACCGCCACGCGCGCCAGGTGTTCGACGATTTGTCGACGTGGACGACCTGCATGCCCGACACCGCCGCGCCCATGTGTCTCGCCCACCGGCCGCCTCCACCACACGCCCCAGCGTCCTGTCGCCCGGTCCGAAGGGGGGGAACCCCAGCGCCTCACTCTCTTCCACTCTCTCTGGCCTCACTCCCTACCTCCTCTTCCCTCCGCCGCACCGAAGCCGCGACGCCGCCATCGTCGCCGCATCGGGAGCTTGGCCAGTGCCACGGCTGCTGCACCATGAGCCGCCAGCTTGCGCGCATAGCTCCGCCATCTTCCCCTCTACCCTCGCTGCCTCCTCCTCGGCTCGCTTCGCCGGACGACGCGGCCAATCGGCCGATTTCCATGTCGCCGGCCATGGCCGCCGTGCATGGCCAACGTGGCCGCGGCCCTCTCGTCTCCCTTGCTCTCCTCCGCCGGTGCGCATCGGCCGCGCCGCGCGCTCCTCCGCATGCTCGCGCTCACCTAGGCCGAGCTCCGCCGGATGGGACCGCCGCCGTGCCGCCTCGCCGTCGCTCCATGGACGCGCGTGCGCCGCCGGACCGGGCCGCTCGCACCGCTTCGTCAGCGCCAGTGGGTGCGCGGTGCTCCCCCGGAGCCTCGCCACCGGCCTCCTTGGCCGGAGGACGGCCGCAGCGGCAAGGGCCGCAAGCGCCGCCGCCGCCCGCTCTTTTCCCGTGGCGGGGACCTCGTCCTAGAATTAGGGGAAGGTGAGGGATCTTCATGCATATGTGCCAGGCACCGGGAATCTCAGATCTGGGCTTATGCGATATCTGGGAAACACAGGGGCTTTTTGCAAAGTAGCCCGACGGGGGACGTCTCTAGGTGCGCAGATCTGGGTGGATCTAGCAGAATTCCGTCTCTGGGTACACAGCCGGGTGCGCCTAGCGATTTAGATCACGGTTTTAAAAGGAAAAGGAAATTCCAGATTTCTATTCAAACCTTGTGAAATTTGTGCAGGGAGCTAGGAGTGTCCAATTGCAATGATTCAAGTGTTGTTGTGATCCTTGTGATGTGTAGTATCTAGAAAAAATATGATATGCCTTGTTTGAGTAACTTATCTGTGTAGATTTATTTAAATTTACTAGATTGGTATAATTGTTGATAATCTTTAGAAATGCATAGTAAATCATAGATTGTTTAGAAAAATATGATTCTTGCTTTGTTAGACTTCTATTGCAATTCCCTGTCCATGATAAATATATCATGCATGCTTCCTGTGTAGAATTATGAAGTTGTAGTTCAAGTGCATGCATGGCTTGTTTCATGAAATAATTCATAAAGGCCTTGTATAGGTTTGATCTGAGGTTCATACTTTTCATGGGCTACTTATATTGCCCTAATGTAGCTCTGTGCATGGTTGAATTCATGATAGAAGCAAGTTGGTAGTGCAAAGTATTTTAGGGTCCGAGTTTATGTGCTGCCATGTCATTTTTTTGTAGGCCAGTAGGATCATCCAATTGGGGTGAAACTTGGATGGTGCACTGTAATTGCCATGTGTTATCTACTGTAATTTTTGTAGGATTTTAGGATGTATGTATCTATGGGTTGCTGTTCAACCCATGGTTGGTTGAATTTGGGGTTGCTCGCATGATGTCATGCTTAACCCAGTTATAATTTGGTTTGTTGGGAACCATGTCTTTACATGATTGGTTTGTAATTAGTATATGGTTTCACTGGTGAAAATTGGTGATCATTGGGTTAATAGTTTAGGAGCTATGGCTCTTGCAACTTGGTTAAAAGGGCTGTTTAGTTGCTGTTTGTTCAGAACCAGTTCTGGTGTTGTCTGTTTTAGGACTAGTTAAGTTAGGAATCATGTCTTGGTGTCTTGAGATGATTGATGGGAAATTTAGTAAGCTTTCCAGATTGTCTTCAATCATTTCCACTGGAGTTATAGAACTCCAGTTATGATTTAATTACTGGACTGCTAAGTGTAGGTCTATATTTGTTAGTGAAGCTCGATTGTGTGAGGTTGTGCATAGGGCTTGATGATGATGACTCGTAGTGATTAGAATATGTATGATTGATTGTTATTGAGTGTGTCTTGGTGATTGAGTTAGGATGATTGTGACTAAGTATAGTTCTTTGGCTTTACTGGCTTGTTTGCTAGCGATAAGTGTAGTAGATTAAATAGGTTATTCGCCTATGAACATTTATCATCCTTGATCATTCATGATCACGCATATACCGATGAACATGCACTCATACATATGCATACGCATCATTCCAAGATCACGTGTAGAACATTCGTCATGAAGTCGAGGAATCCAGAAGGACAAGTCGCGAACGGAGACCCGCACGCGGAGTGATCGGGAACCAGACGTGAACCAGCTTGAAGATCGATTCAGATCGTCGAACTAACTCTTCGAAAGAAAGGCAAGCCCCAGAGCATTTCTCCTATGTTTGCAAATATCACTTGCGTCCTTTTATATGTTTAATGCATTAAGTTATAGGAGTTGTCTGGAACCCTTGCTGCATGTCACCTGTTCCTTGTCCACTTAAAATACCCTTACCCTGTTAGGTGCAGGACCGATATTAATGCTTAGCCTTGCTTAATTGAGATCAGTAGAAGTGGGTGATTTCCAGTCACCTACACCTTAGGGTGATAAAGATAATTTGGCAAGATGATCATGATGGATATAACCATGTATGTTGGATAAACTGAGACCGGCGGGATGTGGCTTGTAGTTCCCATCTGTGTCGATTAAGGACCGTACCGTTGTACGTCCTCAAGTCATGTTGAATGCATGCCCCACATTTAGTTGGTATCATGGAACCGCGAAGCCTAGTAGCTCTGTTTGGGCCGGTGACCGAAATGTAGGCAAGAACACCGAATGGCGGAGGGGTGGTCAGAGGCCCGAGTGACCGTGGGCAAGACGGTCTGAGCTACTTGGCTTCGTTCCGTGGGCAGACACGTCTTGATCGACCTGGCTCCGGACAACCTCTGGGTGTAGACTTGTCCATAGCGGTCCCGCGACTTTACCCGAACAGTACCAACGGTGACCTATCACTCACTTTGGCTAGTGAGTGGGGTTTGTGTGGGGAATACCCCCTCAGCTGAGTAGGAATCGATTCGAATCGCCATCACTCCTGGATAGTGAGTACTTCACTTGAGCAGCGGCATCGTAGTAATGCTACTATGGAACAAGAGATCTTGGTTATGTGGATGATGTTGGATAATGCCAAATGGACATGGTTACTATTGATTGCTTATAATAACTCAAGTGATTGCTATTAGCTTAGGTGCTCACCTAGCATAAACAGGTTATAACGATAAGCCGTGCGAAATAAAATGAAGGACTCATACTTATACATATCTTTAATATGATAACTTGTGCTTTTCGCAAATGAGTCAGCTAGTCCACTATAAAGCCCTGCATTCCACCCCATAGCGTCCTTATTTTCTGGTTTAAGACGGGTAAGTCTAGCTGAGTACCCACGTACTCAGGGTGCAATTCCCAATATTGTTTGTTGTAGGTTGGAAGCTACCACGGTGGTGACACGGTGGACTTATATCCCGTTACGGGAGGATTAGACTTTGGGCAAGTCAACTCTTATATCTCATCTACATGCTTTTGAAGGAGTCGACCTTGAGCTGGCACAATATTTAAAAATGTAGGTGTGAGTGTGTTTGCAAAGATTATTCTCTTCCACTGTTTATTTGAAAACCTAAAGTTGTAAAATATTATTTTTGTAACCATTGGTGTATTTATAAAGTTTGTAAAAGTAACTTAAGTGAATGGGAACTGCTGAACTTACGATTCGAGTGTTATGTTGTAAAAGTTTGAGATCCTTCGAGATTTCGTGGACTACCGGGCTAATATGATTGCGGTTTACTACTTAAGCTACCACGGTGGCTCGATTAGTGAACAGTAATTATGTTAGTTGGTCGGTTCTGTTACAGATGGCATCAGCTCCATGGTTCAGCACGTACTGTTCACTTGAGTGTTTAAAAACAAAAGGATTTTGTTTTACAAAACTATTTGCCAACTTGTAGTTTTCAAACTAAAGTGTGCCAGTGGTCGAGTTCCATATGCCCAGTTAAGGACTACTAGGTGGCTATCTAACAGGCTGACTATGGGTATTGCATCATATTTTCTTTTGTCGCGCTCATACACGACGGATATGTATGGGGGCCATTCACTTGAATGGTTATGTTTGGTTTCATATACCTCTACGCTCTGGTAAGTCGGTTCAACGCCCAGGTAAATGTGAGTTGTGAGAGCATGATCGGATACACTGCCGATCTAGGGGAGTGCTTATATGACACCGGATTATTTACATGTTCCACACATGTTTATATGAAAGTGTCCCATGTGTGGGATGTCGTCTTCTGACGATGATTGGTTAGCATGCACCTACATACAGGGATATCGGGGATATTCCTGTGTGGAGAAGGGTGTTGAATAGGAGTTGTTTGTATTCGGAGCTTTGACCTTATTCCTAAGGTGCCGATTTTTTACGTCGCCTGCATTCATATGGGAATGGGCTGAAATGGAATCTTCTGCAGGTACACTAACCACGCAAGTTCGTATAGTTCGACTAGTTTCCTCTATATGAGAGGCGTATATATGCCACCGCTTAAAACGCTAGAATCTATTGTTTTCTAGGTTTGTGAGGACGTACGGAACGTGCATGCATCATGTCATATGATCATTTCATGGGTACAACACTATTTCTCTCCTTATAAATGAATGCTTCTTTTTCGATAAAATTGACCAATATAACCTTCGCTTCATGAGAGTTGCGATTCGGTTGTACAAGAGGCATGATTGAAGCACATCAAATCCAAGTCAACCAAAGCAGAAGCTCTACAACATCAGTTTGCCACTTGTGAACCATATGGAATCAAGCAGTTTCTGACAAAATTTGGAATGCCGTCTCTTTTACGGGGAATTCTGCACTCTGTGGGTTATACCACGGGTAAAGAGCCTCGCTATTAGTGAAGTAAGAAGATAGGAGATCAACGTTGGAGTTTACTTCTTGTTGCAGTTATAATTCCCGCCAAGAGCAAGGATGAGTTATTTTGGTGTGGCCGCCGCTTTAATGCTCAAGGCAGGAACCCTCAGGAAGGTGCGAATATAGTTGCTTATGGAGTCCTGAGGGAATTGCTTAAGAGATGTCCCAATGGAGTTGCTCGTGCCACCGTGAGTGTGTTTTCCAAGGGTGACCCATACCATGTCGTGTGGCACCAGATTGGTGAGACTACACTTGTTGGTGATACGGATGAGGCTGAGATTAGCAACGGGATTGCTAGCAGTGCAATGTTTGCCATGATAAAGAGCTACTCTTGTTTTGAGAGTGCATTGGAACCTCTTGATCATGAGTCTGATTATGTCACCACTAAGCCACAGTCGGTGATGAAGGGATACGAAGAGAAAGTAATAAGGGTGACTATGCTGCTTGCGCGAATGACGCTTCCCATGGAACGGGCTACGCAACGAAAGAATGTTGCTAGGCATGCAGCCTTTGTAGCGCAAAGTCAGTTTTGAATTTACCTGCCCCATTTGGTTAGTGGTAACATGTCTTGGTACAGTTGTGCAATATCAGAATGAATTTTGGAATGAGGAATTGGTGGCAATACCTCAGCAATGCCTGACATGGAGAGTGAAGAAGATGAAAATACATGTTATGTGGAGAACATTGGCCAACAACCTGAGGAGTAGTCTGAGTGATGCTTGCTAATAGAGTTACTCGCTTCCTCTTGTGGACCTTTGTGTTATGGCGTGTATCCATGCGTTGTGGGTGCCATGATATGTTGGTCAGTAGAATTGTATGGTGTGATGTGTTGGCTGACGATTTGTCCTAGACTAGCCACTATGAATGAGTATCATGTGGAACTTATAGGTTTGAGCTAGAACGTTGTTGTGTGGTTTAAGGAAATGTTCAACTCTCGTCCTTGTGAATTCGCTTCTCTTGTTGTCCGTCCATGATGGCATGTCGACGTTGGTTCCTTGCTGTCACATACCTAGACCAACTTTAAGCGAATCTTGCTATCCATCATACCTATGAGAGCAACATGACCTTAGTGTGTAGTTTATGCCATGTTTGTTCCATACATACTCCTTGGTAACCTCGAATTTTAAATCGATGATGATTCTTATTACCTTGTCTTGTGCCCAAAGCTGTTGGTACAAGATGTTCTCCAATATATGTTCTATTATCTAGCGAATCATATCATTGGTCGTGGATTTGGTGATGTAGTCTCGATTGAAGTTTGCAGTGCCGCGATGGAACCTAGGACCCCCTGTGAATTGATCAGCACATGGTTGGGATACTAGGAGACGCGCCAGCATTGTGATTACCAATCGTAGTATGTTACCTTAACTACACCAGTGTAATATTTTGCCATGTTATTGTCTTACAACCTCCCTTGAATGTTGCAAGACGTATCTCTCGAAGGAATCCACAAACATATTGTAGCGTTATCAGAAGCCTGGTAATGCTTTGATCGATAGGGTGATTTTCTTTCCCATCTCATCCAAAGTTAGAATGTGGCTTTGCACGTTTTCCTCGAATGATTGTTTAGATGCTTGTGCACGTGCTTAGATCGTGATAGTAGATTGTTGATAAAATAGTCTCAACGATATGGCTCGTGCGAATAGAAAGTTGTAACGATAGCTTAACTCCATGCCCAAAGTATTTAGTTGCTTTCTCGCTGATCCTTGGGCATTATACCTATTGATTTGCTAATCCTTGGATTGGCAGCTAATTTCGGTTTAGTGATGATAGTCTAACTAAGTTAGCTTCCTTAATAAACCTAGTGTTGGGAAACCGATTCGACGAATAGAAGTATGCCATGAAGACGATGGCCCAAGTATTAATTCCTTGAATTTCCTTGTTATCCTTTAACCTTGCGACCGTCCTTGTCGGTCGTTCACTTCTTATCTTGCACGCGATGCTTATTCATGCGAGAATACTCTGTGTCATGCAAAGTTGCATCCCGATGCGTAACAGCTGTGATGGGTCTTGAGGAATAACCAATGGTGCTCGCGAACCATAGGGTTGTTAACCTCGATCTAATACACAGAATACCTCGATGTATACTCTTGTATGACCCTACCTTGAATATCTTTGATTGATCATTCTGAGCTATGAAGTTTCTTTTTGAAGTGTGTCATGAGATGATTGTGAAGGATAGGTCGCTAACATCAACCTTGTCCTGACTACGAGAGATGGTAAGCCGATAGTCTACTAAGTGTTTTCCCCTAGAGTCACCTTATGTCTTGTAGAATGTGTGCTCCTCTGTAGTTCGGGTAGAGTATACGATGTGTGTGATGCGTGTTTGAGAGGTGTTTTGGGATGAACAATCCCGTGTTCAATGCTGCGAGCCTATGAGAGCGAAGTACGAGTAACATTGGTTGCGTTCTTGAGTGTGTCTAGTTGTTCCTTTGTTCGTAGTGGAATCTTTCCTGCCGACACAAGTGTCAGAGTAGTTGGAGCAATCAGAATGGGATTAATTGGATATAAAATTTTTGCCGATCAGCGGAATGAACCTCTACTCCATGCTACCCCTTATCAGGAAGTTGGGAATTCTTTTAACGGGGTTAGACCTCATAATGTCCTGTAAAGTACTCTTACCTTGGAATCGAAGAGGAGATTCATCGGACAAAAGCCTTTTTTTTGAGTAAGTTTCGAGAGATAGACTGACAAATGCCATATTCTTGGACATCCATCTTGTGGTACTCGACTATCAACCGCATGTCTGCTAGAAGTCAATGTGTCCTGCTGATAAGGCGAAGTCTCTACGCAAAATTGGATATTCGTAGTACTAGCGGATTTGCACCTGAATGAGGATCAGGTAGTCAGTACGTCTGAATTTGTCATGCATTGGGTATGCATGGCATGAGCAATTTGATACGACCTTGGGTTCATAACTATGGGTCTTACGTATCGTTCAAAGCATTGTTTGGATATGCATGTTGACTCAATACGGGAACCCTTTTGGATAAGGCTTGTCACGTGTATGGTTGAAAAGGTACTTTTGGTATACCCAGAGTGGTGAATCCCTAATCCGAGAATATGTATTGTATGCAAGAAGATGCTACCTGAAGATGCTTACTATAGGATTCGCTTAGCTTGTCGGATCTGCTTAATGGAAAGGGTAAGTTGATGGTTTTCGACGAGTTAAGGAGTCCTTGACCTAAGAACTTTGACTTCTACATGAGAAGATTTGGATATATTTGCCCTAAGAACTTTGACTTCTACATATAGAAGTTGAACTTTCTTGGTCTAGTTGGTTCATATTGGCATTATATTAGCCAGTGTTCTATGAAGGGTTGTGCCAATATTGAACCTGTGTGGACAAGGTCCTATGTTGCCACCCCAGAAGTGAGTCACGTGGTTTCTGTTTTGCGAAATCTACACCCTACTTCTTAGTGGTAAACATTATGGATTTTCGAAACACCTTTTGATGTATTTGATGATGTGAATAGCAGATTTCCTCTCAAGTACCCCTCGGCAATTTCCTATTGAGTAGTTGATGGATTATAATACATGATGATCTACTCTACTAGGATGTTGTCTCAGGATCTATGTGAATGCTTATCATACTATTCTCTGTCATCTTCATACTTAAGATTGACATAGTAATGGTAGCATCATCTTAAAAGAAGACATGTCTGTCGTAAACCATGATTGAGGAAGCTCACTGGGAGTGAGTATAGGTTAACCGACGGGATAGAGCTGAACTGAAACTGCCTCATTTATTCGACATCGCCTGCCCATGAAGCTTCGACACCACTATCTGGACCGAATGTTCTGTAAGTTGCAAGGAGTGGATCAGTTGGTATAGTAATTTGGATTCTCTCGAGATTACCAGCGTATGGTACGCCTCCTGAGTGGATTGTGACCTTGTCAAGTCTCCAACACCATAACCTGAGCAAAACAAGAGTGTTTTGGATGAAAGGGTAACATATCTAAGGAACACGACCGCGGAGCCGACAAGTTATACCCGGAGATGTATTGGATCTTAGGCATTGAGATGGTGTAACTCGGAATTGAGTCACTTGGACGTAACAAGTATTGAGAAATGTTATAAGAACCATGATGTCAGCAGTAAAGCATGAGCTGTCGCTATGAGAGGTATCGTTTTTCGAAAACTAATCTACTTCTACCAAATCTCGGGACGAGATTTCTTTTAAGGGGATTAGAGCTGTAACTTCCTGGAAGTTAATCATGCATTAACTCTGTACATCATGAGCATAATCATATCATTAGCATATAATCATCATCTTGACATGATTGATTGATGTTTGTTTGCACTCTGCTTGACTTATTGACTAAGTGTGATTGTTGGCTTGAACTAGAAGTAGTAGCTACGTTGCTTATCTCGAGTCGGACCTTTAATAAAGTTCGTAGAGGAGAACATTTCGAGAAAACTTTATGTTTTGACTTTTTCATGAAAATGCCTAGAAAGGTCTCAAAACGAGTGACGAAGGTGTTGCGAATAATGACGTCGGCCGATTGGCATGCCGCGTTCTCCGATTTCCGTGAAACAACTTTAGTTGGCCCAAATAGGAAAAACATACCTAACCCATTAGGGCACACCATGCCAAAAGTTGGGATCGATTTGATCGAGTTTGGCCATCCGTTTCGAGAAAACCGCGTCCTAGGTCAAGCGTCATCGGCGCGTTGACATTGCCATGTTGGCAATTCAATATCTCCTAAACCATAGCTCAAATGACCAGGGAGCCTAAATAGAAAAGATTAAGTGAATTGCAGGCTTCGTTCTTCCTTTTGGGCCCATTGCCTGATTCGGCCCAGAAGGGGCCCAAAATCGACCCCCACCGAACCCACCGCCACGCGCGCCAGGTGTTCGACGATTTGTCGACGTGGACGACCTGCATGCCCGACACCGCCGCGCCCACGCGTCTCGCCCACCGGCCGCCTCTGCCACGCGCCCCAGCGTCCTGTCGCCCGGTCCGAAGGGGGGGGAAACCCCAGCGCCTCACTCCCTCCCACTCTCTCTGGCCTCACTCCCTACCTCCTCTTCCCTCCGCCGCACCGAAGCCGCGACGCCGCCATCGTCGCCGCATCGGGAGCTCGGCCAGTGCCACGGCTGCTGCACCATGAGCCGCCAGCTTGCGCGCATAGCTCCGCCATCTTCCCCTCTACCCTCGCTGCCTCCTCCTCGGCTCGCTTCGCCGGACGACGCGGCCAATCGGCCAGTTTCCATGTCGCCGGCCATGGCCGCCGTGCATGGCCAACGTGGCCGCGGCCCTCTCGTCTCCCTTGCTCTCCTCCGCAGTGCGCATCGGCTGCGCCTCGCCGCGCTCCTCCGCATGCTCGCGCTCACCTAGGCTGAGCTCCGCCGGATGGGACCGCCGCCGTGCCGCCTCGCCGTCGCTCCATGGACGCGCGTGCGCCGCCGGACCTGGGCCGCCTCGCGCCGCTTCGTTAGCGCCAGTGGGTGCGCGGTGCTCCCCGGAGCCTCGCCACCGGCCTCCTTAGCTGGAGGACGGCCGCAGCGGCAAGGGCCGCAAGCACCGCCGCCGCCTCTGCTCTTTCCCGTGGCTGGGACCTCGTCCTAGAATTAGGGGAAGGTGAGGGATCTTCATGCATATGTGCCAGGCACCGGGAATCTCAGATCTGGGCTTATGCATTATCTGGGAAACACAGGGGCTTTTCTGCAAAGTAGCCCGACGGGGGACGTCTCTAGGTGCGCAGATCTGGGTGGATCTAGCAGAATTCCGTCTCTGGGTGCACAGCGGGGTGCGCCTAGCGATTTAGATCTCGGTTTTAAAAGGAAAAGGAAATTCCAGATTTCTATTCAAACCTTGTGAAATTTGTGCAGGGAGCTAGGAGTGTCCAATTGCAATGATTCAAGTCTTGTTGTGATCCTTGTTATGTGTAGTATCTAGGAAAAATATGATATGCCTTGTTTGAGTAACTTATCTATGTAGATTTATTTAAAGTTACTAGATTGGTATAATTGTTGATAATCTTTAGAAATGCATAGTAAATCATAGATTGTTTAGAAAAATATGATTCTTGCTTTGTTAGACTTCTATTGCAATTCCCTGTCCATGATAAATATATCATGCATGCTTCCTGTGTAGAATTATGAAGTTGTAGTTCAAGTGCATGCATGGCTTGTTTCATGAAATAATTCATAAAGGCCTTGTATAGGTTTGATCTAAGGTTCATACTTTTCATGGGCTACTTATATTGCCCTAATGTAACTCTGTGCATGGTTGAATTCATGATAGAAGCAAGTTGGTAGTGCAAAGTATTTTAGGGTTCGAGTTTATGTGCTGCCATGTCATTTTTGTGTAGGCCAGTAGGATCATCCAATTGGGGTGAAACTTGGATGGTGCACTATAATTGCCATGTGTTATCTACTGTAATTTTTGTAGGATTTTAGGATGTATGTATCTATGGGTTGCTGTTCAACCCATGGTTGGTTGAATTTGGGGTTGCTCGCATGATGTCATGCTTAACCCAGTTATAATTTGGTTTGTTGGGAACCATGTCTTTACATGATTGGTTTGTAATTAGTATATGGTTTCACTGGTGAAAATTGGTGATCATTGGGTTAATAGTTTAGGAGCTATGGCTCTTGCAACTTGGTTAAAAGGGCTGTTTAGTTGCTGTTTGTTCAGAACCAGTTCTGGTGTTGTCTATTTTAGAACTAGTTAAGTTAGGAATCATGTCTTTGTGTCTTGAGATGATTGATGGGAAATTTAGTAAGCTTTCCAGATTGTCTTCAATCATTTCCACTGGAGTTATAGAACTCCAGTTATGATTTAATTACTGGACTGCTAAGTGTAGGTCTATATTTGTTAGTGAAGCTCGATTGTGTGAGGTTGTGCATAGGGCTTGATGATGATGACTCGTAGTGATTAGAATATGTATGATTGATTGTTATTGAGTGTGTCTTGGTGATTGAGTTAGGATGATTGTGACTAAGTATAGGTCTTTGGCTTTACTGGCTTGTTTGCTAGCGATAAGTGTAGTAGATTAAATAGGTTATTCGCCTATGAACATTTATCATCCTTGATCATTCATGATCACGCATATACCGATGAACATGCACTCATACATATGCATACGCATCATTCCAAGATCACGTGTAGAACATTCGTCATGAAGTCGAGGAATCCAGAAGGACAAGTCGCGAACGGAGACCCGCACGCGGAGTGATCGGGAACCAAACGTGAACCAGCTTGAAGATCGATTCAGATCGTCGAACTAACTCTTCATTTCTCCTATGTTTGCAAATATCACTTGCATCCTTTTATATGTTTAATGCATTAAGTTATAGGAGTTGTCTGGAACCCTTGCTGCATGTCACCTGTTCCTTGTCCACTTAAAATACCCTTACCCTGTTAGGTGCAGGACCGATATTAATGCTTAGCCTTGCTTAATTGAGATCGGTAGAAGTGGGTGATTTCCAGTCACCTACACCTTAGGGTGATAAAGATAATTTGGCAAGATGATCATGATGGATATAACCATGTATGTTGGATAAACTGAGACCGGGCTGGATGTGGCTTGTAGTTCCCGTCTGTGTCGATTAAGGACCGTACAGTTGTACGTCCTCAAGTCATGTTGAACGCATGCCCCACATTTAGTTGGTATCATGGAACCGCGAAGCCTAGTAGCTCTGTTTGGGCCGGTGACCGAAATGTAGGCAAGAACACCGAATGGTGGAGGGGTGGTCAGAGGCCCGAGTGACCGTGGGCAAGACGGTCTGAGCTACCTCGCGCCGTTCCGTGGGCAGACACGTCTTGATCGACCTAGCTCCGGACAACCTCTGGGTGTAGACTTGTCCATAGCGGTCCCGTGACTTTACCCGAACAGTACCAACGGTGACCTATCACTCACTTTGGCCAGTGAGTGGGGTTTGTGTGGGGAATACCCCCTCAGCTGAGTAGGAATCGATTCGAATCGCCATCACTCCTGGATAGTGAGTACTTGACTTGAGCAGCGGCATCGTAGTAATGCTACTATGGAACAAGAGATCTTGGTTATGTGGATGATGTTGGATAATGCCAAATGGACATGGTTACTATTGATTGCTTATAATAACTCAAGTGATTGCTATTAGCTTAGGTGCTCACCTAGCATAAACAGGTTATAACGATAAGCTGTGCGAAATAAAATGAAGGACTCATACTTATACATATCTTTAATATGATAACTTGTGCTTTTCGCAAATGAGTCAGCTAGTCCACTATAAAGCCCTGCATTCCACCCCATAGCGTCCTTATTTTCTGGTTTAAGACGGGTAAGTCTAGCTGAGTACCCACGTACTCAGGGTGCAATTCCCATTGTTGTTTGTTGTAGGTTGGAAGCTACCACGGTGGTGACACGGTGGACTTATATCCCGTTACGGGAGGATTAGACTTCGGGCAAGTCAACTCTTATATCTCATCTACATGCTTTTGAAGGAGTCGACCTTGAGCTGGCACAATATTTAAAAATGTAGGTGTGAGTGTGTTTGCAAAGATTATTCTCTTCTACTGTTTATTTGAAAACCCTAAGTTGTAAAACATTATTTTTGTAACCATCGGTGTATTTATAAAGTTTGTAAAAGTAACTTAAGTGAATGGGAACTGCTGAACTTACGATTCGGGTGTTATGTTGTAAAAGTTCGAGATCCTTCGAGATTTCGCGGACTACCGGGCTAATATGATTGCAGTTTACTACTTAAGCTGCCACGGTGGCTCGATTAGTGAACAATAATTATGTTAGTTGGTTGGTTCTGTTACAGCTACCTCCCCCTGTGAACGTAAAGGGAATCCGCAGCTTCCTAGGCCATGCAGGGTTCTATAGGAGATTCATCAAAGACTTTTCTCAAATCTCTAGACCCCTCACAAGCCTACTAGCAAAGGACGTACCTTTTGAATTCACAGATGAGTGCTTGCATGCATTCAATACCCTTAAGAATGCACTCATCTCAGCTCCGATCATCCAACCTCCTGATTGGACCCTACCTTTCGAGATCATATGTGATGCTAGTGACTATGCTGTTGGTGCGGTCCTTGGCCAAACCAAAGATAAGAAGCATCATGCAATCGCTTACGCTAGCAAAACACTAATAGGAGCTCAGCTCAATTACGCTACCACTGAGAAGGAGCTCCTGGCAGTCGTTTATGCTATCGATAAGTTCAGGTCTTACTTAGTGGGAGCAAAAGTCATAGTCTACACAGACCATGCAGCTTTGAAATACTTGCTCACTAAGAAAGACGCAAAACCTCGTTTGATTCGCTGGATTCTTCTACTCCAGGAGTTTGATTTTGAAATAAAAGATAAAAAGGGAGTAGAAAATACCATTGCGGATCATTTGTCGTGTATGCAGGTTACTAACATGCAGGAACTACCTATAAATGACTTCCTACGCGACGACATGCTACTGAAGGTGACAGATAACAACCCTTGGTACGCGAACATCGTCAACTATATGGTTGCCGGATATGTACCGCCAGGGGAGAACAGGAGAAAGCTGCAAGTTGAAAGCAGACGTCACCTTTGGGATGACCCATACCTGTATCGGGTATGTTCAGATGGCCTGTTGAGGAGATGTGTACCAGCAACAGAAGGCCTACAAATCATTGAGAAATGTCACTCTGCACCGTACGGAGGCCATTATGGAGCATTCCGCACACAAGCAAAAATCTGGCAATGCGGATTCTTTTGGCCAACAATGTACAAGGACACCAAAGAATTCATTCGTAGGTGTCGCAAGTGTCAGTTCCAAGGAGGCATCACAGCTTGCAACGCGATGCCGCTACACTACAACCTTCAAATTGAGATATTTGATGTGTGGGGCATTGATTACATGGGACCGTTCCAGAAGTCCCAAGATTGCGAGTACATCCTAGTGGCTGTTGACTACGTATCCAAGTGGGTAGAGGCTATGCCCTGCAGAGCAGCTGACGCCAAGCACGCCAGGAAAATGTTTCATGAAGTAATCTTTCCTCGCTTTGGAACACCACGCATGGTGATAAGCGATGGAGGATCCCACTTCATTGACAAAACTTTCAGAGCATTCCTGAAAGAGCTTGGAGCCAAGCACAACATAGCTACCCCCTATCATCCTCAAACTAGTGGTCAAGCAGAGACCTCCAACAAACAGATCAAGAACATCCTGTAGAAAATGGTCAACGATATGGGGAAAGGCTGGAAAAGTAAGCTTCCTGATGCACTCGGGGCATACAGGACCGCTTACAAAACCCCTATCGGCATGTCACCATTCCAGCTCGTGTACGGGAAAAGTTGCCACATACCCGTAGAGCTCGAACATCGAGCTTATTGGGCTATCAAGAGCTGGAATATGGATCTCAAATTAGCCTGCAGAAATCGACAGCAACAGATTTCTGAACTTGAAGAATGGCGGGAGAAGGCTTATCATAGTGCCAAGCTCCACAAAGAAGATGGCACGATCACCAAATCAAGCTCAAAACCTTCAAGCAAGGCGAGAAAGTCTTACTCTTCAACTCGAAGGTGAAATTATTCGGTGAAGGAAAGTTGTGAAGCAAATGGAAAGGACCGTACACCGTCATCGACACATCGACTCATGGAGCAATCACAATTCAAGATGATGACGGTAATATCTTCAAGGTTAACTGTCAGCGTCTCAAACCCTTCCTTGAGTCTTCTCGCAATTTAAATTTCAGTGAAGAACTAGATCGAATAGATTTAATTATGCCTAGATTGTGAGTGCTCTCGCTCTTTTTGATTAGGCTAGTTATTCTATTCTTTCTTATCAAAAATATTTTTCTTTATCATAGAAATATGCCGCATTTATCCTTGGGTTTCCCATCTTTTTACAAGTCTTTGGATATTTCAAATAAATAATTTTACAAAATATTCCTTGAAAATCCCTTTTTATCTATTCAAAAACTGGAGTGTGCCGTGAGCCTCGAACACCCAACGGATCAAAACACCACATTTTGGAAACAAATAGACCGTTGGGGGCTGCCAGGACGAAACTGGGATTCGAGCCGTGCCGCGACTAGCACGCTCGTGCCACTGGCACGCTCACGCCAGGGAGCGAGTCGTTGCTCCCCAAATTTCGTCTCCTGATCCTCAGCCCTTCTCTGATGCTCACCATATGGAGTTTGATCCTGCTGCATTCGTGAGAGACAGAGATGTCATCTTCACCTATAAATTGAGCCATCTCCTCCTCTCCTCTCTTCACAAAAGCTCAAGCCATTCATCTCTTTCTCTCTTGCTCAATACTCATATTCCAGCAAGTTCTTTCTCCTACTAAGTAGCCATGGCCCTTGTTCCTTTCAATAGAGAAAAGCCCTCTCTTTCGCCAAAGATTACCTAGAAAAGAGGGAAAAGAGCAACCAAATGGCGGTACCCCTCGCCATCGAAGGTCCTCCTATGGCGCCATTGGCAAGAGCAGCAAGAACAGCCTCAACGGATCACCCACCAAGCAAGCGCCCTCGGAATTCATCTCCCCAAACCTCTTCCTTCACAACCCCCGATCTTTCCTATACCGTGCAAGGAATTGATCGACCTGATGGGGGACGTGGAAAGGGTCTTGCGGGAAGGGAAGGAGGCATCTACACTCCTCGTCTCCTTTGCCATCCTCCTATCCAAGGGCAGCCCGCTGGTTTCTTTGGTGAGGCTGTGCCCCTACCAAAAGGTCCAACAAAGGAGGGGCTGCACAAGAAGATTAAGGAGCTCTCTAGTTACATTCGTTATCTTAGAGGTAGGCTCGCAGAAAGGAGTTCGGCTGAATTCATGATAGAGCAAGAAATTGACTCCCTTCATATAGAGATGTATGAGGAGTTAGAGGGAGTCGCAACTAAATTGGGAGTTGCCGACGTTCTCGAGCTTCCTTTCTAGAGCCTTTTGCTCCACCCAAATAATTAGGCACACACACTTAGTTTTAAATTTCAGCTTGTTGCATTTCCCTTTTCATATTTACTTTGTAATCATGCACCTATATGTAATTTTCAGTTTTATAATTGAATAAATATATATATTTTCTATTTTGTACACACTTGTTTTTGTCCTATGTGTTGCACAAAAATTCAAGAGACAGGTACAAAAACAAGTATGGGGAGACGACCTCAACCTCTCAAAAAGATACACAAAAATTTGTGCCTTAAAAATCATCGGTTTGCGCATCTTCTCACTCTCTACAAGTAATTTTATTCTTCCTAGAAATAATTGGGTTTTATAACTAAAAATTGGCTGCTCTACCTTTGTGTTCGCTGATCGATTGCGACTTGCATACTTTTTATTCCTGGCCAAAATTCTATCTTTCTGTGAGCAACTAATTTTTAGGGACCCCTTTGTGGGATGAGAGATAGTAGGATGATATGAGACTTGTTTATCTCTTGCAGTAGACTTGGGTTTTTCTTTGCAAAAATATTAAAACTTATAGCATGATCCTCAAGTGATGATTAAATTCCTACCAGAGCCAAATATTAGAGCTATACTTACAAAACCTTGCCACATAGCTGTTTATCCTTGCACCAAACTTATAGCATGATCCTCAAGCGAGAGAAGTTTCATATCCCCAAGATAGAATATCACACACACCCACCAAATAGAATTGCCGACTTTTACCCTGAAAGTCGCGCACATCATCCTCTCATCCATCCACCATAAAATGCTGACTCTTACACTAAGAGTTACGCAGTCATCTTCACCACAAATAAAAACTCCATCTACTACGCTCATGGTTCTCTCTCTCTCTCTCAAAGTATCTTGCACCTACATAAATATGGGCTTCATTAGAATTAATTATCCCTATCAGAATAGAAAAAAGAAAAGAAAAAGAAAGAAAAAAAAGAAAGAAAAAGATCTCCCCCATACTATTATCTAAAAAAAAGAGAAGAAAGAGAAGAAGAAAGAAGGGGGAGAATAATAGGAAGAAATATCCTTTCTTATAGGGAAGCCCATATTTTCCTTCAAATAAAAAAGAGAGAGAAACATAGCAAAAAGGAGTTCCACCCATATTATTCCACACACTTGCACAATTCGATCTAAGGCTATGTCCTTCCCTCCATTGATCCAACTCTTGACACAACAACACTCGCGAGGAAAGCATGCACCTCATCCATACCTATGAACTCCAGATATCAGCCATTAGAGGTAGGATGAGTAGCAAGGCAACAAAAACTTGCTGGTGAGGATCAAACACCCATAAAAAGAGTGACTTGAGAGCATCACTTGAGGAATTCATCGCTATCTTTTCTTACAAAAATTTCAAAAACCCCAAGTCTTGAAAGCAGGGAAACACGAGTTGACTTGAAATCCATTGTTCCATCCCTCAATAAGCTCAAAGATTACTTGGTAGACATTGTGAATGCTCACGAGATAACCGGTGAGGCTTGGAATAATCGTATGCGAGTTAATATCTTAGGAAGACAAAACCACCTTAGTGACTTTTGCTTCACTCGAGGACGAGCAAAGCGCTAAGTGTGGGGAGCTTGTTGGCGGTCCTTATTGCATATCTAACCCCGCCAACTTAGGTTCATAGTTCACCAAAAACCACCTAGATAGGAGATTTACACTAACGAAATTCCATAGTTTTGGTGAACACTTGTTTTGCAGGAGCATTCATGGAATACATATATTTTGGGCCAAAAACTAGAGAAAAGAGAATAAATATTTGAATTATAAAAATGGGCCCAAAGGCAAGACAAGAAGAAAAGAAGAGAAAGGCCAAACCGACGTGCCAACACGATGAAACACCACGTGGGCCAACTCCTGGCCCAAGACCAAGCCCGCCAGCCAAGGTCGGTGGACGGAGGCGGTCCACCTGGCGCGAGCGCGCCAGGGGCGCGGGCGCGCCAAGGAACCGGCCGTCCGGGCCCACCTTCCTGGAGGCGGTGCATTCAATGCTCCAGAGGGCGGTGCGGGGGTGTTTTGGTCATTTGGGCGTGCGGGAACCGACCATCTACTGTTGACATTTCTTAGCGCAATCACCAAAGATAGATAAAAAGTCTATCCCCGGCAACGGCGCCAGAAAGCTTGTTGGTATTTCTTAACGTATGCAGAGAATCCGCAAGCGTACGGAAGTACCGTTGTAGCCTTCACCCGGAAGTATTCAGGGTATCGTAATTTCCACAGGGAACGGAGGTATTTCTCCTAGCTAATTCGTCCAAGGAACAACCCAAGGGTAGAGATAGAAAGGTGGGTAGAGATGGATTCCTATAGCTTTAGGGTCCTAAGCATAGCGAAACAATACTTCCACCGGCTCACTTCGGGCACCGGATCGCACCTGGCAGTAGGTGATGCCGGCCTGTAGCTCTACGCCGCACCCGGACGTGGGGGATTACAAGGGACGGACAGGGCTGTCACCACCTGCTGCCTACCATCTCAACAGTGGAGTGCGAGCGCAAACGAAGGCAGCCTCTAGCCTAGACACCACGTCTATGCCAGCAACTACTACTCTAGCGTCGTACAGGGGATCCCGTCTCTATCAGGGGCCCTCTACTAGAGCATCCGCCACAAGGACGGATGACGAACCCGTGAACAAGCATAGTAAAGCTCAGCTACACAAAAGACACAAAAGACTATAAGAAACACGAATACTCACTTAGCCAAGATCCCGTTAGGGAGCCGAGTAGAATATCCGCAGAGGTACAAGGTCGGGGAGACACCGACAAGCCCGGCGCTTCCCCGCTCTCTTCCCTCACATCTCTCTCTCTAACTCTATAGCTAGTAGGGCATAGCCCTTTGGAATGAGGCTCTAGTGTGGTGCTCTTCCTCTTTGAATGGTTGATTGTGAATGAAGAGAAAAGAGCCCCTTTTATATGTGGAGAGGAGGGGGCTTCTTGCAAATGTGACATCCCCACTTGGAAGGTGGAAACCGACCTTCCAACGTTGGTTTGAGGTACAATGCACCTGGACGCACCCCGAACCGACCTCCGGCGAGTTAATGCACCGACCCGCAAAAGTGGGTCCGGGGCCGTAGCCTTGGCAGGGCGCGAGCGCGCCCCTGGCGCGAGCGCGCCAGGTCCTAGGCCAAATGGGCTGAAACTTGGTGAGTGGATGGGCCTCGTCGCCAGCTTCACAACGCATATTCGTTTGCCTCAATCGGAGTCCGTATGAGTGAGATATGACCCGTTTACTGAGACCCACTCATCTAGCCCGAGATGGAGTTGGACCGGGTTTTGGTCTCCCATCTTTTGGGCTTATGTTTGGCATTTTGGCCCATGTATGAGACCCACAATTGTCAGGTAAATGGGCCACTCTCTTATTCATGGTTTTCTTGTGTACTTTGGCCCATTTGTGTGCATTTTCGGAGTTGTCTTCCTGCAAGCGACAATCACCGAAACTCGTGGAATATGTTAGCGTAAAGTCCTATTTGCTAAGTTTGAGATAGATTTTATATTCTTATTGGTGGTCTAAAATGTGCGATAAGGACCGCCAACAAGTTCCCCCACACTTACTCTTTACTCGTCCTCGAGTAAAGCTTTAGGACTAAGAAGGCTCATCTCTTTGATGTATAATCTGCATACAAGTTATTCCAAGCTTCACCTGCACTTGTGAACTTTTGAATTGTCTACCACATTATCTTGGGCAATTGAATAATGGAACAACATGGATTCAAATCCCCTTGCATCAATCATATCAGAAACTTGGGTTTTTTGAATGGTTTTATAAAAAGAAAAGATAGCTTTGCTCCTCATATGATTCACTCAATCGCTCAATGTGTATAATAACCTCACCAAAGGCATTTTGAGTTTTGCCTTCTTCCTACCACTAAAAAGCTGAGAGTGGAGTTTTGGGTAGGTATGTAAAGTGGGCATACTTGTATCACATATATTGTAAGGTCAAGGATCGAACCATACGGAGATTAAGCCATACACCTTGATTGAGACGTGCAAGTGTGTGGGATATATGGTGGTTCCTAATCTTTGTGGTATTTTTGGCTACTCCATGCATCATGATTCTCTCTTTATTGAGGAATGGAATTTTTGGGAGAGTATGGGCTACGAGAGGTATGCTAAAAATCTATGCTCTCTTTTTGTTTCTTCTTTTCTTTCTCCCTTTTTTTCTGTTTTTTTCTCTTTTTTTCTAAGTCTTGGGACCTTCATGTGTCCCTATTTTTTTCTCTTTTAATTAGCATAGCCCATAACCCTCTATGAAGAATTTTGGAAAGGAGAGAGGTAGCATGATGGAACACGGGGAGTAGATTTTGGTAGCTAAGGAATGTCCAACCCTCAGGGTGAGAATCGGCATTTTTATTTGGTGGACTGGTGCGCAACTCTTAGTGTAAGAGTTGGCATTTCTGGTGGATGGGGTGCATGTTTGTGCGCAACTCTCAGTGTAAGAGTTGGCACTTTATTTGGTGGGTGCAAGTGGATCTCAATCGTGAGTGTAAGGTCATAATCTCGCGTCGGTAATAACGATCCGACCGAACTCAATGTACGAACAAGCAGCGTATGAAGGTTTTGTTCTATAGATAAATCATATGGCTCGGTGGGGTATTTCATAATCATTGAGGAGCATGCTATTGATTTTTTTCTTTTGTAAAAATAAATCCCAAGTTCTTCACAAACGAGCAAGGTTCAAATCATCCGGCTATATCACATACTCCAATTACTTAGATAACATGGGGTCCCTATGATAACTTGTTCACAAGGCATAGGAATATTAGCGAGGAATAAAGAGTATGCAAATCTTATCAAAGGATAGCACTGAGAAAAAGTTTTGTCTTTTTAATTTCAAATAATCTTAAACTTCAAAACTTTTAAAGATGTGAGGATAGAGTTGCACAAACCATCACCGAAGATGAAGGAGTGAATCGAAGAGTAGTTCGGTTGAACAAGAAGGTCGACCATTCTTCTCTTGAATCTTTTTCTTCTGTCCTCTTGTCCGCTTGATGTTGTGCGTTGTGTTGGGGAGATCTCGAATGCATGTGTTAGTATTGTTCGAGAGATCTCCCCCACACTTATTCTTGTACCTGCTTTATTTAAGAAGAAAACAAAAGAAAAACAAAACATGGGCTCTACTGGTTGGAAAACCAGGGGGGCCAGAGTTTTATTGATCAAATAAACCCCTTCTCTTTTTTTAATTTTTTAAACCTTTCTTTTTCATTTGTTCAACCAACTCGTAACTCAAACAAGGTCAAGATCAAAGTGCAAAGTAAAAACAGACCTTGGATCATCTCCACAACAAATTACTTCCAAAGTCTATGGCAACAGCTCAAGTTCATTAACCAAATTCCAACACCATGCCGAAATTTGATCAAAGAAGGCAATTTTAACCTAAGCACCACGCTTAATTTAAAAAGCCTATAGGTGTATTGTACACCGTCGTATACAAGCACACCCAAACCAGAGCGTATGACATAAGCTAAAGAAGCCAGATTTTGTATGTCCACGGAGACGAGTATGAGTATATAAGTTAGTGAACATTACCTTTGCTTTACCTGAGCGTACTCACTGGTAGCGTATGCTGATGAAAATTTTGGGCTTGCCACCGCAGCGCCATGGTTTTTAGCTCAAGTGTGTACCAACCCTAGGTCACACATAGCTAGTATGCATGGACCATGAGTCTTGATGGTAGCAAAGGTCCAGAGAAGGAGAGAACCCTTGCTCTTTCTCTTCTTCTCGTCTCTTTTTTAGCAAGGTGAAGCCGACATCAACTTGAATTCACCACTTATTATTTTTTTCTTTCTTTATTATTTCTCAATCTTTTTTTATTTCTATTTCTTTTTTTTAATCTTTCTTTTTTTCTTCTCTCTTTTTTTTGGTGTCTCTTAGTGCGTGTGGAACATGGGCTTCTCACTTCCCTCCCCCACACTTGGACTTTTGTGTAAAAGCCAAGTGTAGCGTCAGGATCCCCTTGCGAGTGTGTTCCATTGCCTAAGAGAATCAAGGCTTGTACTGATGTCGCTTCTCGTTTGCAAGTGTTGTATGACCCGTTTTCTTCTCAACCTAAAATGATTAGCAACAGGAATACCCGAGGGTGCATACTATTTGAAAACATGACCTTGCTTTTTTTTTCAAAGATAATCCGGGGTATCTCCCGGTAGTGCTTAAGTTATGGTCTTAAGCTGGACCGCGAGAATTTATCTTGCGGCTCTCAAAGGTGGTGTTGGCCACCAAACATTTGGCAAAGGTCCGGAGCTGCAAGGTTGGTTCCATTGTACCACTACGAGATTTGAAAGTGCTAATAATAGCCATCCACAATCATCCTCTTAGAAGTTTTGAATCAAGTGTTAAGAGGTGGTTGGGATTCTCGTAGGAGCACAAGGTCAGAAGCAGATCAAACTTTAGAGATCCCGAAGGCGAGCATGAAACATGAGTCTCAAAGAGACGTTATCATGCTCGTTAGCGGGTTCACTCTAGTGTTGTTGCTTCATGCATGTCCATGGCATGGGAGTTTTTGTCCTTAAAAGATGTATCATGAAGGACGAACATTGACTCTTGACAATTATCGGGAACAACATTTTGATGGCCAGAGGGACATGTCTCCTATTCGAGCATGGGCGAAGTTGGACATTCCATTTCACAAAGATGAAAAGGAGGCTCAAAACTTGCTTGCTTGAACAGGTAGCTTTGCTTTTGCCTTTGGGTCTCTGGGGCAAGAGATAAGGCTAGCAGAAGCTAAACGCTCAACTTCTCATTTGCTCAAGAGTTTCAAAGAGAGGCTTATGAGAAGTCTGAGCATCGAGGATGGCATAAATGTGAAGGTCTAAGTGAACCTTGGTTCGATTCATTTCAAATGGCACGACCCTAACACAATCCCACAACACTCAGATGAGCCTTGATAGCTTTTTGAAGAGTTTTTCAGCCGGGACTAGCGGCAATTTCCCAAAAGGGTTTCCGCAAGAAAAAATGATAAAAGTCTCAACTTTGAGGTTGTGTAGGGCTTCTAAGGGAGTCTCATAACGAACAAAATATAGTTGTGGAAGGTGAAAGAATCTGAATTGCTTCAGAAGAGCATTTCACTTTCGACAACCATTCTCATGAATGTTCCTTGTTAGAGGAGACTTCCTTAGAAATAAATGCTTAATTTATGTGCCATGAAATGCTCGAGGTTCTGCCGTAATCCTTGAATGTTTATAGCGAACTCCAAAGGATAAAACATTCCTTCCTTTGGTGTTCGTGGTTTGGGTGAGGGCTCAACAATCGAATCTAGCAAGGGCAAAGATTCAATTGATAAGGGCTCCTCAAAGCTTGACATGACCTTTATGGAGGGCTTATTAAGACTCTATGACGGGAGAAGCATGCTTCTCTAGGATGTTAACAAAGATTTTCCTCTATTCCGTCATGGTTTTACATAAAACAACCCTCCAATGGTCTTCCGTCATGGTTTTACATAAAACAACCCTCCAATGGTCATGTCAAAGCATAGGGCAGCATCTATGTCTATTCCCAAAAGATATGCAAATGCATGTCGTTAGGTAAAGACAAGTCTAGGCCGGCATGTGTTAACATTGTAAGCCTCGCCTAGGCTGCACCTATGGGTTCCTTCTTGCTCCGCTTGAAATCGAGGATTGCCCTTGGTAGAGAGTTGATGTGTTGATGGCAAGATGAAGGTGGATAAAAACCCGTTCCCTCAGAACATGGTCTCTTTCTCTATAGGCATGGTTGATGCCAGTGAATCCAAGGAAAAGGGAAAGATGAAGGTTCTGACCTCTGAAAGGGCCAAAGAGAGTGGTGTTGATCGATCGGCAAGTTACCAAGGAAGAAGTGCAACAAGTTCGGTTCGAAATAGCCGAACAGAGAAGGGTCAGACTTCAGATGTAGCTAAGGGAAATTGCCGAATACACGCTGAGCCAAAGCGCAGAGTTACAGCACGACACTTGTTGAATAAGTGGCAGAGAGAAAAGAAGATGGAATATGATGAGGAGCAGCAGTACATTGAAGAGCGTCGGAGATATGAGGCAGAAGTGCACCAAAGAGAACAAGAAGAGCACAGGAGAGAGCAAGAGCAGTCTCATTGGAACTGTTCCTTCTTCAGACATTGTTGGAATGAAGGCTTGAAGTTGCCTGCTAGAAACAACTGCCCTGAATGCAGTGACCAGTATTCAGAATACAGGCAATCTCGAGTCAACCGCCGTCCCGTCCATGATAGACTTGGAATAAGAGTTCCTGAGGACGATCGGCGCATAAAAATGAATAATTTTTATGGACATCAAAGGAAAATATTTGCAGATCAAGCTTGGGCTCATAGCAATGCTCATAATGCAGAAGAGAGCTCATATAAATGGCAAAGAGGTCAATGGTGTCCTCCTGGTTTGAGGAAAAGCCGGAAAAGAAGGGTTCAGCGTCTGAGGAACCAAGAGCTGAAGCAAGAATTAGCCGAAAAGAAATCAGTGTGGCGTCCTAAGAAAAAGGATGACGGACAGGGTCCTTCGGCTGATACTAATATGGTGTTCTTCATCCCATTGGAGTTTAGAGCTCCTGAAGACCAAGAAGTTCAAGATGAAGTATACTCAGACTTCGATGAAACTGAATGCCGAGACCTGATGGCTCAACTTGTGTTGACTCGGCAAGCAATCTTTGACAAGCCAGTTAAAAATCGTCATCTGAAACCATTATACCTAAAAGGATATGTCAATGGCAAACCTTTGACCAAGATGCTTGTTGATGGAGGGGCTGCTATCAATTATGCCCTATGCTACTTTCAGAAAGCTTGGTATGACAAGTGAAGATTTGTTGCAGACTGATATGATCCTTAGAGATTTTGCTGGCAATGCTTCTGATACACGTGGAGCAGTACATGTGGAATTGATGATTGGATCCAAGACTTTGATCACTACTTTCTTTGTCATTGATGGCAAGGGGGCATATAGCATGCTTCCGGGAAGGGATTGGATCCATGCTAATTCTTTGTGTACCCTCAACTATGCATCAGATTCTTATTCAGTGGATAGGAGATGATGTAGAGGTTGTTCAAGCTGATGATTCAGTGAGTGTTGCCACTTCCGAGCCTGCTTATTGGGAGTATGATGGACAAGATTGCCTTTCGGGTAAAAAATGGAAAGAAGGTCCTGTCAATGTGTTCGACAGAGATCAACAGCCGATTGTTGACGGTCGTTAAGTGCCAATTTTTACCGTCAACTAAACATGAGAAAGGACTAAAATATGTTCACCAACTAGATATAGGGGTTATACCGATAGAATTCCATGAGTTTTGGTGAATGTCGTTTTACGGGGTGTGGCCTGAAAATACCCAAGGAAGGCCCACATGTCGGGTTTACATAGAGATAATCGGGAACTGGTGAAAATTCTGTAATCTGGAAGGTTCGAGAAGGCTCTGGACCAAACGGGAGCCCGAATGGGCTCGGTGGAGAGTCGGCCGACTCCCACCCTTGGTCGGCCGACTCATGACTGGACCAATCGGCATCGGCCTCGCGGATCCTGTTCCACCGCCTTTGAGGATGAATAATAATCGTCCGTTTAGGTCGGTTTGATCCGAGGGCTGTGGTGCATCCTAGAGGGCTATATAAACGGGGCCCCGGCCCCGGAGGAGGCATCCCTAAAACCCTAATTCATTATCTCCCGAGCGGGATCGAGTTAGAGGCGTCCCTTGAATGGATGACTTCTCTTCTCTAGAGAATTAGAGCTAGACATTCCAATGTAGTAGATTAGATCTAGATGAGAGTTAGGGAGAGCGGAGCTACGCTCCGGTTCGGAGAAATCTTCGGAGATTTGGTATGTCTTTGTATCTACTCTTGTAAGACTTATGCTTCAATATATTTATCTTCACTATCTACTTTATGCCTTTCATATGTATGCTTAGTATAGTTGTTACATTCTAGCATGGGATCTTCGCTCGTATTGAGTGCTCTAGTTATCATATGTAATTAGAGTAGTAATCGATAGTGTAGGCATGGTGTCTAGACTATAGGTTACACGAGGTTGCGCCCAATCCACGGATAGTTGTGGTAGCCCCCCCGGAGGTCGGGCCTTTGTATTCCACCACGTTCGGGTTGGTGTCTCGTAGAGCTCTCGGCAGCCTTCTCCCAACTACTCTTTACCCGAGTCTTCTTCGAGAGTTGGAAAGGACTGCTTTTGCTCCTAAGTGCTATTGTGTGATTGCTATATCTAACCATTCCCCTGTTATCATAGAACCAAAGTAATAGAGAAGTATATAGGAACTTTGATCTCTTCCGTTGTCCTCTCACTCTAGCTAGCTACTCATTTATCATAGAATTCTCATGTGTGCTTTATTATATTACCTTACATATATATATATATATATATCATTTACCCTGCTTTAGTCTAGTTGGTTTACTAAGTTAGTAGATACATGATGGTGAATTATCAAATTCTTTAACCCTTGCTTCCCTGTGGTAAAATATAAATAACGATACCTGGTTTACTCCCGGTAAAATGCTACCATGGTAAGTTCTGTGCGCTTGCAGAATCCTTCTTATTTTAGTTGCACTTAACAAATTCCAACAAGCATTTTTGGCGCCGTTGCCGGGAAGCAATCGGTGTTAAGTTTTTGATAATGATCTTGATGTCTGCTAGTTTAGTGTACCACTAGCTTTAGTAGGATTACCCCTTGTTCGTTAAGTGTGGAATAGACGGGACAAAAGAAGCCGTTTTGACCTTAGGCAAGTTTCCACAAGAAAAGAAGAGACATTGAAGAGCCCGGGGTCCCTCAACATTCAACATTCATCAACATTGGAACCCTGCCACCTCACAGGTTTGCGTATACATATATATTTTCTAACCATGTGTAGATTGGAGAAAAGGTCATCGTCACAAGAATTTCAAATCACATCACAAGTGACGAACATAGACGCTGCACCGCGCACAAATTTAATCATGTGAGTCATGAAAACTCTCAAATCCACTTCAGAGATGAAGCAAGGCATATGATGAACTCCAGGAACTTCACACAAAAGACACAGCGCATTCATTGTCCAGGGAAGAATTGTAAGTATCAAATATCATTCACATTGTCTTTTGTTGCAAGTTACCTTGCCTTGAACCATGTTAAAGTGCCAAAAAAAAGAAGTTGCTAGAAAACTTTATAAATAAAGTCTATGCTAAAAGTAATTCAAATCCATCTTTTCATTAGCATAGATGATGATCATTTACATAGTGGATAATAGCCCATAGTTTGAAATTGTTGCAATCCTTCGGGTATGTGTCCACTAACATTTTGCAGGAAAGAACTTATGATGTGCCTGTTCGTGGATTGGCATCACCTGCGAAATTGCCACTTCAGTGATGGAACAAAGAAGAAGACAAGAGTTCCACAAGAAGGAACAACAACTTTAACTCACTCAAAGAAGTGGATCATAGCATTGAGCCCAAAACTCGAGCTAGAATGCCAATGAGGAGCATGGTGCAACTCATCTCATTTTAGCCAATTAAAGACCTGTTCTCATTGTTCCTGAAGACACCATCTTGCACGTCGGCAGCAAGGACAAGGATGGCATGATAAGCATACATCCTTGTGTCAACCAATCATCATCAAGGGTTGACTACCGACCAAACCCAAGAAGACCGGGAACAACCACATTTGCAAGATGATGTCCCGAAGCCATTGGAGATGAAGTATGCATACAAATAATAATGAAGCATCTTCTTGATCATCAAGACAGATGGCGTGTCGTTAACTGCAACTCTTCGCCATGCAGCTAGAAACCATCAAGGAAGAACTCGAGTCTACATCTCCAATGAACATCAATTCATCAACCAAGACTCAGCAAATCAAGAATGGTTGACGAAAGAAGAACATGCAACTGTTGTACGCTCATCCCGGATTGGACAAGTACAATCAAAAGCAGAATGCAAAAGAGAGATCCTTGCTCAATGGACCTATAATCAAAAGTCCCTCTTAGACAAATGAAGGCTTAAGAACAGAGGACAAACTATGTCTAAGGACATAGGAGTACACACAATCTGAGGGATGACTCAACACTCATATTTGGTTTCACGTGGCGAGCGACAACAAGGCCAAGCTTAGGGGAGGAAGGCCGATGACTCTTCAAACAATGATCCAGCAATGCTCTTCCTCTTTTCAAGCCCCCGTCACTCTGGCACGCTGAGAAGAAACAATGAGTGGAGCACAAGGTCTAGGAAGGAAAAAGGAGTGCAATTAGAAGACAAGATGCTCATGAACAAGTCAAGGAGAGAGGTTAATCAAGCAAGACAAACTCCAAGAAGAAGTAAAGGACCACTAGAAGCATCTACTCTTCATCACAAGGTACTCCAGTGATAAAGACTGTTGGATAAGAAAAGAACATGGGTGACCCCTTTCCTAGAGTTACCATCTCAAGAGGTGCAGTTCTCAAGGTCTCTACCTTTGGGATCAAATGATGCACTGAAGGAGTGAACATGACAAGAAGTCCTATTCAGAGGACTTAAATCACCAAACCCTCGCCAAGAAGGTAACTTGGTATTTATCAGCATTTCCTTTCACAGCATTACATTTTCCTTTAAGAATATTTATTTTCACTACATGCATCTTAATTGCATCTTCGCTTTACTATCTTTGCACTAGAAAAAGAAAATAAAGATGTTGTGCATTTGCATCCGAAAACTACTAAGCCCCATGTGAATAATCATTCATTGTGGTGGCATAAAAATAACTTTTTAGCATATCTATTTTCTTTGTCTCGCATTCCTTTATTATAAAAAAGATAAAAATATTTCTTGTGATCCTGTTATAAGACATTTGAGTTAATTTTGTTCTAGACAACCAAGGCTTAGAGGTTTTATCACTAACGCTTAATCAGTTCCACAAGCTTTGTTGTCTATTTGAGCTTCACGAGAACATAAAGGATCAAGAAAAGCTAACGAGACGAAGGATGTCCAGTCTCTGTCGAAGTGCTGCCCTCACAGTTGAACATTTGTCTCCAACAAAGCAACTATCCACGAAACTCTAGGAAGACTAGAACTCCTTCGCACGTCGGCAATATTCGCAGACTATGTCAACATCCAGCTTGGGGGAGAGCATCCCCCGTGTATCAAGCTAAGTGTTCCAACTTGTCTATTTATTTATAGAGCTTGCTAAACAACTAAAAAAAAGATGCATAACCTTAGAAACCCAGAAAGATTTCCTTATTTATCTTTTCTACTTTTGGAGAGCTCTTATTAATCTGTCTTTAAGTTATCCCTTAGAATAAACTCTACATGGAGATGATAAATAGTTGCTCTGCCGTAATTCCTTTCAAGTACCTAGTTTTCAACCTTGCACTCTCCCGAGTTTTTGGACACAATTGTTTAGATTTAAGATTTGCTCTGAACCCGAAACTTGTGGGTAGCGAACACTTGATCTAAATCTAGGTGGTTGACGGGTATGATATGGGAAGGTTTTGAGCTGCTGTCCATCTTGTTCCTAGAGATACTAGAGTTCGGAGAATTTATACGTGAGAATATTAAATTTCGCATGATGAGTTCCTTTATGATGAGAGTTTAAATTCCTACCTGACCATATATTCATGCTTACTAGATTAGGAAAACCCATCTGTTTATATAGATCATATTGTAGGTTTGAGTGTAGACTTTATAGGCATTGAGTGTGGTTATGCTGTGGACCCATAAGGAATTAGTCATGCAGTTAAAGTCAATATTATGTGCTCTCCATCCATTGATCTATGCTACTTCTGTCCTCAGAAGCATGCACCCATTTTATAAATACTACATTCATTCTGTGCTACTTCTGTCCCTAGAAGTACCACCTACATATAGTACGCATTTCCCCACATATTGTGCTGTCTCTACCCTGGAGATACGCGCTTATGCTGCTCCTACCCTGGGAGTACGCATCCATCCATCCATCCATCCATCCATCCATTCTTCCACACATATATATGCCACTCATTTCGTTCCATTCAGAAAATATTCTACTCCTACACTGGGAGCGAACACTCAAAAATATTCATGGCCATCCTATCCTGGGAGTGAACATCTAGAAATAATCATCGCCATTCCATTTGCCTATATAAAAGCTCCAGTCATTATCATTTCAAGTTATACACTCCCCGTTGTTAAAGTTTCGTTTCCAGAGGATTGGTTGCTCTATCAAAAAAAAAGAGAGAAAAAAGAAAAGAAAAAAAGAAAAAAAAGAAAGAAAAAGAGTAGCCAAGTCTTTCCTTCAAGAAGTTTCAAAGTTTCCGAATAAAGGGAGTCATGTTATCCCCAAAGGAGCAAGTGTAGAAGTAGATGTTCACCAAGTGATCACCCCTCATAATCATTTCCTTATCATCATCATCTTATCATCCATCCCATTCCCTCATTCACATGCACAAATGACTTTATTATTATTTTAGTTCCTATTGGATCCATGGTTTAAGCGTGCAATATATGCAAGTGAGTTTGAGTGTCTCCCCACCTATGAGCTCCACATAAGCCTATTAGAAAGTAGGGTGAGAGAGAGAAGGCACTTTTCCACTATGCCTTAGTTCCACAAATACCACATATTCTGAGAGAAGAGAGAAGGCATACGCTACACGCATGCCTTGGAGAGGATCCAGAAATACCACAAAGGAGAGACTTGAAAGGGTCATACAAGGAAACTCTGAGTTTTATTTGAAAATCTTGCAAAAACTCCAGAATAATAGTTGATCAAAGAGCGAGAAACATAGCGCTTGACTTGACCGTTCTGTCTTTCAACTGCTCAAGACCCAAGTGACGGTTACAAGCCCCATGGTGAAAGGTAATATGAGTAAGTTTTGAGTCAGAATAGTTCACTCTAATTCGGAGAAGAGTTCTTGTTTGAACGCATGTGTACTTTTGAGGCGTGAAAGCATTGTAGCAACTCCTGATCCAGACTGAGTTTATCTTTGCTCAGGGTCGAGCAAAAGGTAAGCTTGGGGGAGTTGTTGACGGTCGTTAAGTGCCAATTTTTACCGTCAACTAAACATGAGAAAGGACTAAAATATGTTCACCAACTAGATATAGGGGTTATACTGATAGAATTCCATGAGTTTTGGTGAATGTCCATTTAACGCAGGTGTCGGTGAAAATACCCAAGGAAGGCCCACATGTCAGGTTTACATAGAGATAATCGGGAACCGGTGAAAATTCTGTAATCTGGAAGGTTCGAGAAGGCTCTGGACCAAACGGGAGCCCGAATGGGCTCGGTGGAGAGTCGGCCGACTCCCACCCTTGGTCGGCCGACTCATGACCTGGACCAATCAGCATCAGCCTCGCGGATCCCTGTTCCACCGCCTTTGAGGATGAATAATAATCGTCCGAGGGCTGTGGTGCATCCTAGAGGGCTATATAAACAGGGCCCCTGGCCCCTGGAGGAGGCATCCCTAAAACCCTAATTCATTATCTCCCAGCGGGATCAGAGTTGTAGAGGCGTCCCTTGAATGGATGACTTCTCTTCTCTAGAGAATTAGAGCTAGACATTCCAATGTAGTAGATTAGATCTAGATGAGAGTTAGGGAGAGCGGAGCTACGCTCCGGTTCTGGAGAAATCTTCAGAGATTTGGTATGTCTTTGTATCTACTCTTGTAAGACTTATGCTTCAATATATTTATCTTCACTATCTACTTTATGCCTTTCATATGTATGCTTAGTATAGTTGTTACATTCTAGCATGGGATCTTCGCTCGTATTGAGTGCTCTAGTTATCATATGTAATTAGAGTAGTAATCGATAGTGTAGGCATGGTGTCTAGACTATAGGTTACCTGAGGTTGCACCCAATCCCACGGATAGTTGTGGTAGCCCCTGAGTGTGACGGCTATGTCGGGCCTTTGTATTCCACCACGTTCGGGTTGGTGTCTTCGTAGAGCTCTCGGCAGCCTTCTCCCAACTACTCTTTACCCAGTCTTCTTCGAGAGTTGGAAAGGACCTGCTGCTCCTAAGTGCTATTGTGTGATTGCTATATCTAACCATTCCCCTGTTATCATAGAACCAAAGTAATAGAGAAGTATATAGGAACTTTGATCTCTTCCGTTGTCCTCTCACTCTAGCTAGCTACTCATTTATCATAGAATTCTCATGTGTGCTTTATTATATTACCTTACATATATATATATATATATATATATATATATCATTTACCCCCGCTTTAGTCTAGTTGGTTTACTAAGTTAGTAGATACATGATGGTGAATTATCGATTCTTTAACCCTTGCTTCCCGTGGTAAAATATAAATAACGATACCTGGTTTACTCCGGTAAAATGCTACCATGGTAAGTTACGGCGCTGCGAGAATCCTTCTTATTTTAGTTGCACTTAACAAATTCCAACACCGATCCAAGCAGTCGGCTCTGACAGTAATTTTTAATGGGCAATCCAATCGATGGCAACAAAGGCAAATTGGGTCGTGGTTTCATGTCGGCCGACAAGTTAGAAGAAATAGATGTTGGTGATAGCACAAAGTCAAGGCCGATGTATATCAGTGCAAATTTAGACCCAGAATATAAATTGAAATTAATAGAGTTCTTTGAAGGAGTTTAAAGATTATTTTGCTTGGGATTACGAGAGATGCCTGGATTGGATCGATCAATTGTTGAGCATAAGTTGCCTATAAATCCTGGATTTCGTCCTTTCAAACAACCTCCACGGAAGATTTATAAAGAGGAGGTATTGGCCGATGTAAAGAAGGAAGTTGAAAGACTGATTGAAGCAAACTTTATTCGGCCATGCAGGTATGCAGATTGGATCTCAAATATAGTGCCTGTCTACAAAAAGAATGGAAAGATTAGAGTATGCATAGATTTCAGAGATCTCAACAAGGCTACTCCCATGGATGGATACCCGATGCCAGTTGCCGATTTGTTGGTAGATGCAGCACAGGTTATGAAATTATCGGTTTATGGATGGCAATGCGGCTATAATCAGATTTTTATGGCGAGTTGAAGATATTGCAAAAGCGCATTTAGATGTCCTGGCCATATTGGTTTATTTGAATGGATAGTTATGACATTTGGATTGAAAAATGCTGGTGCAACTTATCGAGAGCCATGAATTATATCTTTCATGAGTTGATCGGCAAAATTGTGGAAATTTACATTGATGATGTGGTAGTCAAATCCAGCTCGGTTTGGTTTTGGTAATTAATGACACTCAAACGTTGCTAATGCTTTGCTCTAAGTGTGGTTAGACACATAGCAACGTGACGGTGGATGATGGAGCACGGCGATCACCGTGATGAACATGATGGATGTGAAGTGATCAAGCTCCGACGGAGGCCCATGGAGATCAAGGCGAAGGTATACTTGATAGGGCTTTCCGGTTTAGTGGTCGAGACACTTAGTGAGTGTGACCACATTTAGGATCGATAACCGACTATCAAGAGGGGTTTTCTCGGTTCATTCGCGGTCCTAAGTGCCTCTAGTTGCGACTTTGCATGATGCATGAGAGACTAACTAGAGGGCTAACTCTTGCCGACGTGATCGTGCTTGTACTACTAACTCCGGTGCTTGAGACGAGGTCTACACTTGGTGGAGTTGGTACTCAAGGCAAGAGATTGGACTTGGAGCGAAGACGGCGCAAGTTTCTACGGAGAAAACCTCTTCAGTGGGCGCCGGACGTGGGCGTCGGACGCCGGGCTAGAGGGCCGGACGCGTCCGGCGCGTGCTGGATCGGCGCAAGGTGGCTGGCTGGGCGCAGAGAGCGCCGGACGCGGCTGTGGCGAGTCCGGCGGTCCGCCGGACGCCAACCAGAAACTTTCTGGCCGGGCTGTCTCTCGCGCGGTCGGTCGCCGGACGCGAGACGGACGCGAGCGCCGGATGTCGGCGGATCACTGTGCAGTGTCCGACGCGTGGTGACATGGCGCACTTCAAAGTTCCAACGGTCAAGTGGCGCGGCACAGCAGGAGGCGCCGGACGCGTCCGGCGGCCTCGACCTGGCGCGTCCGGCGCGTGTTGAAGTGCCAGCCCGAAAGGCAACGGCTCTATTTCGACCTTGGGTCTATAAATAGAGGGTTGGCCGGCTTGGGGACTCTCTCTTCGCCATTTCTACACACTTGAGCATACTTTGAGCAGGAGAGACACTCCTCCACTCATCTCTTTGATTCCTTTGCTAATCTTGAGAGAGATTTGAGTGAGAGCAAGTGATTTGCATTGAGAGTTGCATCTAGAGGCACTTGTACATCGAGTGAGCTGCGGATTCTTGTTACTCTTCAGTGATTTCCGTCACCGTAGATGGTTTGGAGCAGCGGGTAGTGGTTGAGCTCGACTTGGTGATTGTTCGAGGCCACACCGGGTTCTTGTGAGGGGTTCTTGATCCTTCCCCGCGGGAGTTCGCGAAAGGATACTCTAGTGGATTGCTCATGGCTTGTAGATCCTTATCTTGTGTGGAGATTGCAGCCCCCCATTGGGGTCTTTGGCACCGAGCCAATTGAGCGGGCAACTCACCAAGCAAGTGCATCGCCACAACGAGGACTAGCTTGCCGGGAAGCAAGTGAACCTCGGTAAAAAATCATTGTGTTGATTTGTGATTGCCGAGGCTTCGACCTCCTTGTGCTTGTGCTTGAGCTTCTCTAGGTGATTGGCGTCTACACCGGTGATTGGCTATCTTCTACTCTTCGCGGCGGTATAATCTTCCATCCTCTCTTTACTTACCGCAAAGTAGAACTACTTGTTGTGGTCGGTCGGGAACCACTTTTTGTGTAGAGTAAATCCCGTGGGTAGAATTGCTTGGTTGGTTTCGGTGAACCAACATTGTGTAGATTGATCACCGTTGTTGAGTATGCAATTATCTTGAGTAGCCTTGCTTGATAGGACGGCTTGCATAGAGTAGTTGAAGCATTTGCTTTGCACATTTGCCACCTTGCTATCTAATTGGATTGTCTAGTGCTTTTGCTAGAAATTTTATTAGGCTATTCACCCCCCTCTAGCCATTGTGACCTTTCAGCGTGCCAACTTCTTCTACGGGGCCCGTGAAAGCTCTGGTTTGGTTTTGGTAATTAATGACACTCAAACGTTGCTAATGCTTTGCTCTAAGTGTGGTTAGACACATAGCAACGTAACGGTGGATGATGGAGCATGGTGATCACCGTGACGAACATGGTGGATGTGAAGTGATCAAGCTCCGACGGATGCCCATGGAGATCAAGGCGAAGGTATACTTGATAGGGCTTTCCGGTTTGGTGGTCAAGACACTTAGCGAGTGTAACCACGTTTAGGATCGATAACCAACTATCAAGAGGGGTTTCCTCGGTTTCATTCGTGGTCCTAAGTGCCTCTAGTTGCGACTTTGCATGATGCATGAGAGACTAACTAGAGGGCTAACTCTTGCCGACGTGGTCGTGCTTGTACTACTAACTCCGGTGCTTGAGACAAGGTCTACACTTGGTGGAGTTGGTAATCAAGGCAAGAGGATGGACATGGAACAAGTCGGCGCGAAGAGACGACAAGGACATCACCTTGACATGCGCCGGACGCATCCTTTGGACGGCGTCAGACATGGTCAAGGCGATCAGGACGCGGCGCAGAAGGAGCACGGTGCGACTGCAGCGGCAGACGCGCTCGCTGGGTAGCGCCGGACGCGCTCGACGGGCGTCGGACGCTACCCAGAGAGGGTCTTCGGCCGTCGGGGCACTCGAACGCAGACGCCGGACGCCGGCTTGGCGAGCCGGTCACGTCCGGAACATTCAGGTGTCTCGCGGGCGGGTGGCTGGCTGCTGCGCGGCGCCGGACGCGCTCGATCGAGAGCACCGGACGCGTTCGGGAAGCGCCGGACTCGACGCAGAGAGGTCCTCGGCCACACGCGGACGCCGGACGCGTCTGGTCGGCTACGCCGGACGCACGTGCTGGAGCTAGGGCGGACGCTGACGTGGCACGAAGTTTGAACCCAACGGTCGGGCGCGAGTGAGCGCCGGACGGCCAAAGGACGCGTCCGGCGCGTTCATTTGCCCTGCCCGTGGGGGGCAACGACTCTATTTGTCGCTGCGGCTATAAATAGAGGTGTGGTCGGTTTGGGGAGTCTCTCTTGGCCATTTCATTCATTCCTGAGCTATTGTGAGCAAGAGACTCCCTCTCCCACTCATCTCTTTCATTCTTGAGCATCTCTTGTGAGATTTGAGTGGCAAGACAAGTGATTTGCATTGAGAGTTGCATCTAGAGGCACTTGTTCTTCGAGTGGGCTGTGGATTCTTGTTACTCTTCGGTGATTCCCGTCACCGTAGACGGTTTGGAGCAGCGGGTGGTGGTTGAGCTCGAGTTGGAGATTGTTCGAGGCCACACCGGGTTCTTGTGAGGGTTTCTTGATCCTTCCCCGTGGGAGTTCACGAAAGGATACTCTAGTGGATTGCTCGTGGCTTGTGGATCCTTGTCTTGTGTGGAGATTGCGGCTCCCCATTGGGGTCTTTGGCACCGAGCCAATTGAGCGGGCAACTCACCAAGCAAGTGCATCGCCACAACGAGGAGTAGCTTGCCGGGAAGCAAGTGAACCTTGATAAAAAATCATTGTGTTGATTTGTAATTGCCGAGGCTTCGACCTCCATTGTGATTGTGCTTGAGCATCTCTAGGTGATTGGCTTCTTCCCGGTGATTGGCTATCTTCTACTCTTCGCGGCGGTATAACCTTCCATCGTCTCTTTACTTACCGCATAGTAGAATTGCTTGTTGTGGTCGGTCGGGAACCACTCTTTGAGTAGCTTAAATCCCGTGGGTAGAACTACTTGTTGTGGTCGGTCGGGAACCACTTATTGTGTAGAGTAAATCCCGTGGGTAGAATTGCTTGGTTGGTTTCGGTGAACCGACATTGTGTAGCTTGATCACCGTTGTTGTGTGTGCACTTAATTTGAGTAGCCTTGCTTGGTAGGACGGTTTGCATAGAGTAGTTGAAGCACTTGCTTTGCATATTTTCCACCTTGCTATCTAATTGGGTTGTCTAGTATTCTTGCTAGAAATTTTATTAGGCTATTCACCCCCTTCTAGCCATTGTGACCTTTCACGTGGTATCGGAGCCGGGCACCGTTTGTTTGAGTTGGATTAACATCCTATGGTGAAACAATGGCATTGGTTATACATATCAACAACACCAAGAAGGCACCATCTTTCCGAGGTGATGACTATGGCAAGTGGAAGCTTAAGATGAAGAGTCGTCTCAAGTTAATCAACCTTGAGGTGTGGAAAGTGGTGGAAACCAAGTTTGAGCTTATTGAGGGTGCGGTGCCAACACCGACCGAAGAGAAGAAGCAACAAGCCAATGATGTTGCCGTGAGTGCTTTCCATGAGGCACTTGATGATAAAGCTTTTGAGCTTATCAAGAACCTTGAGGTGGCTCATGACATTTGGAAGAAGCTAGAAGAAGCTTATGAGGGCACCGAAAGTGTCAAGACCGCAAGAGCCTACATGTTGCAAGAGAAGTTTGCAAGCTTCTCAATGAAGGAGGATGAGAGTGTGCCGGAGATGTTCCATAGGCTCCAAGTCATTGTCAATGAGCTCAAGGGACTTGGGGAAGAAATCAAGGACTCTCAATTCTCCACCAAGTTCATGAGGTGTCTTCCTAAGAGATTTGACATGTTGAAAACCGTCATGGTGAAGACAACCATGAAGGAGAAGCCAACTCCCAACCAAGTCCTTCAAGAGATCATGGCCGATGATGAGTTTAGAGAAGATCATCAGAAGGAAGAGTTGGTGAAGAAGAAGAAGAAGGAAAATGAGAAGAAGGATGATGACAAGAAGAGTGTGGCATTCAAGGCCGCATCATCCAAGAGCAAGGGCAAGAAGAAGAAAGAAGAGTCTTCAAGTGAAGATGAACCATGCTCAAGCTCAAGTGGACAAGAAGATGAAGTGAGTGAACAAATGGCACTCCTTGTGAAAAGAATGGAGAAGCTCATGAAGAAGGGGTACCGGTCCAAGGGCAAGAGAAGCTCATCCAAGTCTAGTGACCGTCCCATGAAGTGCTTCCGGTGCAATGGCAAGGATCATCTCATTGCTAAGTGTCCCTATGCAAGTGATGATGAAGATGCCATGAGAAAGGAGAGGAAGAAGCAAGAGAAGAAGAAGGAGGAGAAAGACTCCTCTCACAAGAAGAAGAAGGGTGAATCTCATGTGGCAACTTAGGAGAGTGATTCATCTTCCTCAAGTGATGATGATGATGATTCCAAGAAGAAGAAGAAGAAGGGGCATGCAAGCATTGCCATCCATGAGAAGCTTTCTCTATTTGGTGCTCCATCAACTTGCTTCATGGCCAAGGTCACTAAGGTAAAACCTCCACCCGATAGTGATGATGAGAGTGATGATGATGATGAGACCACAAAAGAAGAACTCTTTGTCATGCTTGAGGATTGCAAGGGTGCTTTCAATGACTCTAGTAAGGAATGTAGGGGCTTGCGCAAGGATAAACAAAACCTTGAGCAAGAACTTAAGGAGTTGAAGGCTTCTTATGAGAGTCTAAAGGTAGACCATGAGAAGCTAGAGATTGCTCACTCCAAGCTTGAAAAAGCTCATTCCTCTCTAGTTGAGAAGCAAGAGAAAGTGCAATCACAAGTAGTGAACATAGAAAAGAAAAATGTGTCCACATCATGTGATTCGCTTGATGACTCATTTGTTGTTGCATCACTTGGCCCTTCATGCTCTTATGCCTCTACTTCATCTAGTAGTGTTGGTCATGCATGTGATTCTACACTAGTAGTTGAGAATGAGTCTCTTAAGAAGGAAGTCAAGGAGCTCAATCACACCTTGGCTAAGGCTTATGGTGGTGAGGACCACTTGCTTATGTGCTTGGGTAGCCAAAGAGCTTCTCTCTACAAAGAGGGATTGGGCTATACCCCCAAGAAAGACAAGGCCGCTTTTGCTCCTCACAAGACTAGTTTTGTGAAGAACAATGGTAGCTATTGCAAGAGTTGCAAGCAAGTTGGTCATTTAGAGCATGCATGCAAGAACAAGAACACTAGTGCCTCCTCTTACAAGTTGAGTGCTTCTTACATGCTTGTTAAGAGTGAGAGTGGTGTGAGTGCTAGATTCATTGTTACACCATGGATGAGCTCAAAGAATAAAGCTATTTGGGTGCCAAAGACTCTAGTGACTAACCTTCAAGGACCCAAGCAAAAGTGGGTACCTAAAGCTTGATGTCTTCTTGTAGGTCAATTACAAAGCCGGAGGGAGGCATTGGGTGCTTGATAGTGGTGCATCAAATCATATGACCGGTGAAGATAGTATGTTCAAGTCACTTGACAAGAATGACAATGGTGGATTCAACTCCATCACATTTGGTGACAATAGCAAGGGTGATTCATGGGGCTTGGAAAGGTTGCAATTTCCAATGACAAGGATCTCTCCAATGTGTTGCTAGTTGATACTTTGAACTTCAATCTTTTGTCGGTGGCACAATTGTGTGATCTTGGCTACAAGTGCATATTTGATGACAAGCATGTTGAGGTAGTGAGCAAGGATCAAGCAAATATCATCTTCAAGGGGTTTAGGCATGGAAGCTTGTACTTGGTTGATTTCAATGCTAGTGAAGCTCAACTTTCATCATGTTTGATTGGCAAGTCAAGCAAGGGGTGGCTATGGCATAGGCGCCTAGGACATGTTGGCATGAAGCAATTGAACTAGTTGGTGAAGCATGATCTAGTGAGAGGCTTGAATGATGTCACTTTTGAGAAGGATAGACCTTGTAGTGCATGTCAAGCCGGCAAGCAACATGGGAACTCACATCTGTGGAGGTATAAACTCCATATACCCTCACGGCCTAGTTTGGGCCGACATGCTATCACCAGGCCGGCCCATCAAGCTCAAAGACCGATCGGCTCAGGCTGGTCGGACAGCCTAAAACGGGCAATTATATCGAAGACCGACAAGGAGGACAAGACCTAGCCGAGATAGGAAAGTTTAGACTTGTAAAGTATGTAAACTTAGTACCAGATAGGCTAGTTCCGACTTGTAACCTTGCTCCCGTAATATATAAGGAGAGCAAGGACCCCGTGCCGGGGACGGAATCGGCATACGCACGAGACTCATACATCCACACATAATCGAAACAGAGAGCGGGACGTAGGGTATTACGCTTCATAGCGGCCCGAACCTGGGTAAACCTTGTGTGATTGCTCCTGTTTACATCTTGCTCGCAACCTCGGTGCGCCTTCCGCCAATCCATTACCGGTCGGGGCATACCCCTGGTCGGACTATCGCCGATATTTCGTCGACGGTGGCGCGCCCTGTGGGGGTGCGCACCGAGATTTCACGTCGATCAAGATGGTTTCCTTCCCGGCTTCCATGACTTTCGAAACCGGCCTCACCTTCAACTTCGGAACGTTCACCTGGACTTCCAACTCAAGAACCGCTACTACGATTCTTACGCCTCCGGCTATCACGCCAACAATAGCACCAACAATGGTGGCCGCACCAAACCAGATCCAACTCATCCCGGTGACCACCATTGCAGTCCCAATCTATCCACCACCGATAGTTGACGGCACGGCGCCAACACCTCCGGTCGGTCCCAACCAAAGGAGGCATGTTAGCAACACGGATCTACTCCGTTTGATCCATCAACAAGACATGAGGTTGATCGAAACCCATGCCAACTTCGAGTCGCTCCGACGACGCGTCGACGCGATCTACAACTCGCGCGACAACAAATCTCTAATCCGTTGACACGAAGGTACAACAACCGTCGTAGAGTCACTTTTGGACGCCCCGAGCAGCCACGTTTGCGGCAGGAGAATCTACAACGACGCGTTCCAACAAATCCTCGTGGCAACCATATACGGCCGATAGCGGCGAAACTCACAAAGAATTCCGACCACGGCCAATCATCGTACGCGGTGGTCGGAGAGGCCAGCCGAGCAACATACGGCGAGAGAATCCCGGCCGACATCCAAGATCCGAGAGAGAGGACTTCACAACAAGCCTCACGGGACAACAAAGCGGTCCGAGATCAAACAACACAAACTACCCAAAACAATGTACCAAGTCGGAGTTATGTGTCAACGATAGCCGCGTAAACGCCCCGTCGCAACGAACGACGGCGACGCGCCGAGAAATCCGACGAACTGGTCGGAACCCACCGGCTGCACCTACTACGGCAACGCAGCAAGAACGATTCCCACAAAACAACACATCTAATGCCCGGTTGTTCGCAGAACGCACCGAGCTAGCTGCTGCTCTTCGTCGTGATGAACAACAAAGGGAAAGGCGACGGCAAGTGGTATTGGCTGCCATGGCAAACGCAACAGAGCAAAGAGCTGAACGACCATGAGCACGTTCAACTCAATCCCCTTCGATGACAATGGCGTCGGCACGCGGGGGCCGGGGCACTTGCCGACCGACACCAAGACGTAGAAAGAAAACGGAGGGAAGCACATCAGAAACACATGGCAGCAATCAAAGAGAATCGCCGCCGTACCGGCAAGAGCCCATTAAGGGAAGATACAAGGGACTCGCTTGACATTGACGAGCCTCATGGTTGCACCCCCCGGCCAACTCGGATGACTACTTGCTCACAAACGTGCTCGGAGTCCTCCTCCTAGGCGAATGGTTCCGTCTGTTCAAACAAACCGTAATGGATTCATCACTCCCTTCTTGGACAATTTGCAGACCGCAGAACCAAACCGGAGGCTTCCTAGTCCAACTCCTCCCGAGGACGGGATACCGCCGCACACCGAGCACATATTCCCTAATCCAATGAACCCAGCCCAATCTTCGGCGCATCGATGGGCGATCCGATCACCAGGCGCAAAACATCCGAAGGCATGTTCATAAACGGCGAGTGGTATGAAGTAGTACAACAAGGAAGCCAGTTTGAGAAGAACTCAAGCTCCTTAGATTCTTTTACAGATGTACCTTTTCCAAAAAAAGGACAATCTCAATACTACTCGGAACGGGATAACTATATCCGACCACGCCGTACGCCGTGACGATCAAGTCCCGGACGATGACGACCCCGCTCCGCACCGAAGAAGATCCGGTCATGATTCACAACTTGGAAAAAGGAGAAGCGAGAGCTTTAAAACTAAAAAGATTGAGAGATACGTCCTCCTCTTTTATCGAACAAGTTTTTTCTTTTTTTAGGCGATTTCCCTTTCAAGGTTTAAGTTAGCGTCGGTCGTACACATCGTTGTAAGTCATTTCAAATGACAAAAGCAATCTAATGTGTACTATTTTATAAATAAGAATTCAAGTTTTCGTGTCAAATCACTTGAGCACATGAATTTTTCTTGTCATTCAAAGGAAAATCATTCCTCAGATCTGACGCGTTACGACATTCTCTAAACAGAGGATTCCAAATCCTCAAATAAAATCCTACGGCATAAACGTGACAAAGTCATAAAATGGATCAAAATAAAGAGATAAATAAAAGGAATCTCGAAGGATTCCAGCACAGGACACATCTCAAAAGATCCACTTCTTTCATTAAAATTATAAAAGTTTTTTACAAACGGGGGACTGATTGCATCTAAGCAATCTAGTCATCCCGAACAGCTTTGCCGACCACAAGGTCGGGAGTCGCGGCGACGACGGCCTCCGCCGCCCGGTGAACTCGACGGCGCCACCCTCCATGGCATCATGCGCCGCCACCGACGGCTCCATGCCACGGACATCAACGCCCGAGATGGCGTCGACGGGGGCATAGCGGCGGAGGCACCATGGCGAACGCCATGAACCGCCACCGCGGCCACTTGGCCGGGATCGCCGCGCCCCGCGCGATGACATCGCCGCCTTGGCGTTCACCGCGTCCGCCGCGGCATGGGCGGCCTCCTGCCGCCTGCTCCGTTCCGCGTCCCCTCGCAAAAAACGAGTACATTATAGAACAACGAGAACAATTCGGGCGCATGAACAAAAGGGAAATCAGTGCTTACCGCCGACCCGATGTCGGCAGCCTCGCGCGCGCCGGGCGGCGTGTCCACTGGACCTTGCGGGCCGGCCCTCGTCCGCCGCCTCATTGACGGCGGCGTTGGCCTCGGCGTCGAAATCGGCGGCCCGCCGCTTCTCCGCCTCCGGCTCCCCGAGCGGAGGAGAGTGCGTTCAGGAACAGGTCGGCGTTCGCCTCCGCCGTCCCAGCCGCTTGGTGGCCTCCGAGTAGAGGTCCCCGATGCGCTCCGCTCCGCCGACGGTCGGTCGAGCGTCGACACCAAGGAGTTCATTGAGAAACCGCTCGCGAACGCACGGTGGAGGCACCGCGGCCGCCATCGCCGCCTCCGCCACAACAGGAGCTGCTTGCTCCGCCGCAGCAACAATGGCCCCGGCCTCCACGACCGGAGCCACACCGCTCGGGGCCACACCCCCGGCGCCGCCGCGGCTCCTCCGCCGCCCTCCTCGCGCCTCGGCGGCGCCCGCAGCGAAGGTGCTCGCCGCACCTCCAATGGTGAGGAGGGTGTACCTACATTGTGAACGACGAGTTGCGGTTACATCAAAAGAAGAGAACCTCAAGATTAATCAAGAAAAATTCCAATCCAAACTCACCTCCTCCGCGGCCTCACCTCCCGAGGGGAGTTCACCGACTCCTCCTCACCCGCCGGCACTTACCATGACGGCGGTCCATTGCGGGTGGCGGCGGCGAGCAATGCGATCTAAAAACCCTAGGTTTTTGGGAGCGAGGAGTAGAGGAGCGAAGAAAATGCGCGGCGTGTACAGAACTCCCCAAATAAGCAGTCGTAATTTATAGAAGAGCCCAGGAGAACTCGAGAAGGCAACCGATGAGATCATGGGTAATCAAACCGCCGCGGCCCTCTCGTTCCCCGAGAGCACGAAGCGACGAAAACCGCTCCACTCAAGCCCGCGCATTTATACGTTCCCTTGCATCGGGAACCCCCGTGCGCGCGACGCACGATGTGAGGAAGGTGGAACGATTGAGACACCGACATAATGGCCCCACCACATCAGCGAAGAATTGACTTAACCAAAGACAAAAAACCGTACGCGGTTTGACGTAACAACCCGGTCGCGATATACGGTTACATCAGCAACCGAATATTTTCGCCCCGCACGCAATCATGACGTGCCACGACGGACAAAAGATAAGTACCCAACATTTCTAAGAAATTTTTTTATTCGGTTCACCTACTTCAAAAGACCACGTTTTTGAAAAAACCGGTTGCACAAATTTCTTTCCTCAAACACGAAGCAAACCGGGAATGCACCGTCTCTCGGGTCTCACTCGCTACGTGTTCACGGCTCCAATGCTATACAACACGAGTGAGCGGTCGCTCCCAAAGGAAAAGGGCTCCAAACATTCCGGCACCGTCTTGTTTGTTTAGGATCATCTAATCCCTAAGGACTCGGTCGGCTCTTGAATGAGAAAGAGAAGAATCTTCGGCAATTTTTTCTTCCAAACTTGTAATAAAAATGACCTACCTTCTCGCATAACGAGAATTTTATATACCTTATGACCATTCTTTCGGGAACAAAGGCATGATCAAAAGTCCACATCGGGAAGACAGTGGCCTACGAAAAATACGGATAAGTGCTCTCGTAACCTAACATACATGCCTTCCCCGATCTTTTTCACAAAAGATTTCTTTATACGAACTACTTCAAAGTACGTTCGAAAAACTCTCCACGAAGATAAAAACATCTTTTTTCTTTGTATCAAATGGCCAAGTACGTCACCCCTCCAACAAAAACAATCGGCGTGCCTTTCTCTCGATCAACCCCGCTACGTGTTAACGGCTCCAACGCTATACAACACGGGGGTGTCGCCGGTCGCCTCCAATGGAAATAGGGCCCTAAGTGATTCGGCCAAACGCGCTATTCACTATAGGTCACCTACACACCCGCGGACGATTAACTCTAAGGAGCAGGCGATTACTAAAAACCATTTTCAAACACTACATTTTTTATACAACTCTATGTCATAGATTATATCAAATCAATATGATTCAGAATACCTCATCAAAACATTCGCTCATACAAAATCTTCTCTTTGCAGCAACAACTCGAAGGGCGATCCACAAGTTACGGTATAACGGCGGTATAGCACCAACATTTCAACCCACACAATCCGGCAGTCGAGCTGGGATTTTTGGCCAATGATACCGGTTATTCGGGCGCACAAATAGCTAAGCTATTTTTATGGGTTTAGATTCAAAACCATGGTCTCACGGCCACGCTGGGATCGAGTTAAGTAGCAAAGATATCTTTGCTTAATCATGACAAAGTCATGACATGGTTCAAACCGACCGGCCAAATGAAATTTGGCTCGCTCGGTCTCACTCAAAGAGTGGTCGGAAACACATAGAGCACGACACAATGATCGGTTTGTCTTCTTTTTTAGACCCCGACATAACGTGTTCCACCTCATCTCAGCTCGGGGACTATGTGGGCCCACATCACCTAAGAGGTGACATGGGCTAGATCCTTTTAGAGCTTGCCGCAACATATACTATCTTACAAAGGCAACCTCGGGGACTACGTGGGCCCACGTCATTTTGCATGACTCGGCCGATCCTTTCTCTTCACAAAGAGTTTAGTTTCAAAACCGAGCTAAGGCACCGACCAATCACGACAGATACCATGTGATGACGGGCATCACACGCTAACGAGGGCCCACGTCTCCGATTTGGGACCCTTCCAAAATTCTTTTTTTCTTTTTTTCGGAGCATCATAAATCTTTCGGTCAAAACCGACAACGTCAACCAAGTGCAAGCAAAGTGTGGTCGGAAGCACTAGACGGTCCTCCCTTTGCTCGGACCACATGTCGAACGTGTGTCCGACCACCCTTTCTCACTCGGCCAAGCAAGACGGTGTTTTCTCCCTCAAGATCCATGATGCTCGGGGACTAGTCAGTGGAGGTATAAACTCCATATACCCTCACGGCCTAGTTTGGGCCGACATGCTATCACCGAGCCGGCCCATCAAGCTCAAAGACCGATCGGCTCGGGATGGTCGGACGGCCCTAAAACGGGCAATTATATCGAAGACCGCAAGGAGGACAAGACCTGGGCCGAGATAGGAAAGTTTAGACTTGTAAAGTATGTAAACTTAGTACCGAGATAGGCTAGTTCCGACTTGTAACCTTGCTCCCCGTAATATATAAGGAGAGCAAGGACCCCGTGCCGGGGACGGAATCCGGCATACGCACGGACTCATACATCCACACATAATCGAAACAGAGAGCAGGACGTAGGGTATTACGCTTCATAGCGGCCCGAACCTGGGTAAACCTTGTGTGATTGCTCCCTGTTTACATCTTGCTCGCAACCTCGGTGCGCCTTCCGCCAATCCATTACCGGTCAGGGCATACCCCTGGTCGGACTATCGCCGATATTTCGTCGACAACATCCCAAGAAGAATGAGATGTCAACTTCAAGAGCATTTGAGTTGTTGCATATGGACTTGTTTGGCCCAACCCACTACACATCAATTGGGGGCAACAAGTATGGATTTGTGATTGTGGATGACTACACAAGATACACTTGGGTGTTCTTCCTCTATGACAAGAGTGAAGTCTATGATCTATTCAAGTCATTTGTCAAGAGGGTGCAAAATGAGTTTGACACTACCATCAAGAAGATAAGAAGTGACAATGGGAGTGAATTCAAGAACATAAGAGTTGAAGAGTTGTGTGATGAGCTTGGAATTGTGCATCAATTCTCACCAACCTACACTCCCCAATCCAACGGTGTAGTTGAGAGGAAGAATATGACCTTGATTGAGATGGCAAGAACCATGCTACTTGAGTACAATGTGAGTGAAAAGTTTTGGAGTGATGCTATCAACACGGCTTGCTACTATAGCAACCGCCTCTATTGCCATGGGAAGTTAGAGAAGACTCCATATGAAATCTTGAATGGAAGGAAGCCCAACATTGCTTACTTAGGGTCTTTGGTTGCAAGTGCTACATTCTCAAGAAGGGGCAAAGGCTTGGAAAGTTTGACAAGAGATGTGATGAGGGATTTCTTCTTGGCTACTCTACTTCTAGCAAGGCTTATAGAGTGTGGAACTTAGCTAGTGGGCTAGTTGATGAAACCCAAGGCTCTCAAGTTGGAGATCAAAATCAAGATGATGTGGGTGGAGATCAATTGAACAATGCAATGAGGCACATGGACATTGGTGAAATTCGGCCAAGGCAAGTGGATGATTGTGATGAGGTGCAAGTGCCAACTCAAGTTGTGATAGAAGATTCCAATGAGGCAAGCACAAGTGGTACTCAACATCAAGATCAAGATCAAGGTCAAGCAAGCAATGCAAATGAGCTAGTTCTTCAACCTTCAAACATTGCAAGAGATCATCCTCTAGATCATATCATTGGTGACATTCAAAGAGGTGTGCAAACAAGATCAAGATTGGCTAGCATATGTGAGCATTACTCCTTTGTATCATTCATTGAGCCAACCAAGATTGATGAGGCATTGAAGGATCCGGATTGGATAAATGCTATGCATGAGGAATTGAACAACTTCACTAGGAATGAAGTTTAGGAGCTTGTTGAGAGGCCAAAGAAGCACAATGTGATTGGAACCAAGTGGGTCTTCAAAAACAAGCAAGATCAAGATGGCCTAGTGGTGAGGAACAAAGCAAGACTAGTGGCTCAAGATTACACACAAGTTGAGGGTCTTGACTTTGGAGAAACATATGCACCAGTGGCAAGATTGGAGGCAATTAGAATCTTATTAGCCTATGCTTGTGCTCACAACATCAAGCTCTATCAAATGGATGTGAAGAGTGCATTTCTTAATGGCTTCATCAATGAGGAAGTGTATGTTGCACAACCTCCGGTTTTGAAGATGACAAGAAGCCCAACCATGTCTACAAGCTCAAGAAGGCTTTGTATGGCTTGAAGCAAGCTCCAAGGGCATGGTATAAAAGATTGAGGGATTTTCTCTTATCCAAAGGCTTCAAGATGGGAAAAGTTGACACCACTCTCTTCACCAAGAAGATAGAAGATGACTTGTTTGTGTTGCAAATCTATGTGGATGACATTATCTTTGGGTCAACCAACCAAGTCTTTTGTGAGGAGTTTGCAAGTATGATGGCTAGTGAGTTTGAGATGTCCATGCTTGGAGAGTTGAGCTACTTCCTTGGTCTTCAAATCAAGCAAATGAAGAATGGCACCTTTGTGAGTCAAGGCAAGTACATCAAGGACATGATCAAGAAGTTTGGGTTGCAAGATGCTAAGGCCATTAGTACACCTATGGGAACCAATGGTGGCTTGGACATTGATGATAGTGGCAAGATGATTGAGCAAAAGCTATATAGATCAATGATTGAAAGCTTGCTATATGTGACCGCTTCAAGGCCGGATGTCATGTTTAGTGTGTGCATGTGTGCAAGATTTCAAGCTTCTCCAAGAGAGAGTCACTTGACAGCAACCAAGAGGGTGTTGAGACACTTGAAGGGTACTCAAGATGTTGGTCTATGGTATCCCAAGGGGTCAAGCTTTGAGTTGATTGGATACTCCGACTCCGACTATGCCGGTTGCAAGATTGATAGGAAGAGCACAAGTGGAACATGCCAAGTGCTAGGAAGATCTCTTGTGTCATGGTCTTCAAAGAAGCAAAATAGTGTGGCACTTTCCACCGCCGAAGCCGAATATATTAGTGCGGGGAATTATTGTGCACAATTGCTTTGGATGAAAGCCACCTTGAAGGACTATGGGATCAAGTTCAAGCACGTGCCTTTGTTTTGTGACAATGAAAGTGCAATCAAGATGACAAACAATCCGGTTCAACATTCTAGAACCAAGCACATTGATGTGAGGCACCACTTCATTAGAGATCATCAACAAAAGGGTGATATTAGCATTGAAAGCATTGGCATCGAAGATCAACTAGTCGACATATTCACCAAGCCTCTTGATGAGAAGAGATATTGCAAGTTGAGGAATCAGTTGAACATACTTAGCTTCTCCAACATGGATTGATGCACCCCATATATGACATGCCTCTCCTCCAAAATAGCAAGGTAAAGTTGGTTGTTGCATCTCATGCATCCTTTGCTAGTTGTATAGACATGTATACATGTGCATTTTGTTAGGCTCATTCATTGCAAATCAAATGAATTTGAAAGATATATGGCATCACTATTGTTTCTATGCTTGATTTGATCTAGTGATGGCATATGACTTGTTTGTGAGCTTGTGAACCTAGTGTCGAATCTTTAGCACTTGCTCATGATGTGTATCTCAACATGGTCAAGATAACCCTTATTCTTATGAGGTGTGAAGAAGCTTGCCCTTGGTTCAAACCGAGATACATTTTCTAGGCATGTGGTTTAGATTTGGCCATAGTTGATTGACTTGTTTCTCTCATCTTATGCACCCTTGTTGGTGATTGTTGACAAAGGGGGAGAAATAAGTCACAAAGAGCAATGGAAGGGGATCAATTTTTATGATATGACCCAACCATGAGCACATAAATAGGAGGAGCTACCACTACCAAAACCGGAATTGAAGTGCTTGTCCAATCCAAGATTCATGATCAAAATGTCTTGGGCAAGCAATTCAATTTCATATTGAATTCAATTTCCATATCTTTGTGAGTTTGTCGAGGGGTTGTCATCAATTACCAAAAAGGGGAGATTGAAAGCTCCGGTTTGGTTTTGGTAATTAATGACACTCAAACGTTGCTAATGCTTTGCTCTAAGTGTGGTTAGACACATAGCAACGTAACGGTGGATGATGGAGCATGGTGATCACCGTGACGAACATGGTGGATGTGAAGTGATCAAGCTCCGACGGATGCCCATGGAGATCAAGGCGAAGGTATACTTGATAGGGCTTTCCGGTTTGGTGGTCAAGACACTTAGCGAGTGTAACCACGTTTAGGATCGATAACCGACTATCAAGAGGGGTTTCCTCGGTTTCATTCGTGGTCCTAAGTGCCTCTAGTTGCGACTTTGCATGATGCATGAGAGACTAACTAGAGGGCTAACTCTTGCCAACGTGGTCGTGCTTGTACTACTAACTCCGGTGCTTGAGACGAGGTCTACACTTGGTGGAGTTGGTAATCAAGGCAAGAGGATGGACATGGAACAAGTCGGCGCGAAGAGACGACAAGGACATCACCTTGACACGCGCTGGACGCGTCCTTTGGACGGCGTCGGACGCGGTCAAGGCGATCAGGACGCGCGCGAAGGAGCACGGTGCGGCCGCAGCCGTGACGCGCTCGGCTGGGTAGCGCCCGAACGCGCTCGGGACGGCGCCGGACGCTACCTGAGAGGGTCTTCGGCCGTCGGGGCACTCGAACGCGAGACGCCGGACGCCGGCTTAGCGGCGGCGGTCACGTCCGGAGCGTTCGAGGTGTCTCGAGGGCGGGTGGGCGGCTGCTGCGTGGCGCCGGGACGCTCGATCGAGAGCGCCGGCCGCGTTCGGGAAGCGCCGGACTCGACGAGAGGTCCTCGGCCGCACGCGGACGCTCGGACGCGTACGGTCGGCTACGCCGGACGCACGTCGGAGCTAGGCGGACGGCGACGTGGCACGAAGTTTGAACCCAACGGTCGGGCGTGAGTGAGCGCCCAACGGTCGGGCGCGAGTGAGCGCCGGACGCGAGTGAGCGCCCAACGGTCGGGCGCGAGTGAGCGCCGGACGCGTCCCGCGCTGGCCAAAGGACGCATCCGGCGCGTTCATTTGCCCCGCCGTGGGGGCAACGACTCTATTTGTGGCTGCGGCTATAAATAGAGGTGTGGTCGGTTGGGGAGTCTCTCTTGGCCATTTCATTCATTCCGAGCTATTGTGAGCAAGAGACTCCCTCCCACTCATCTCTTTCATTCTTGAGCATCTCTTGTGAGATTTGAGTGGCAAGACAAGTGATTTGCATTGAGAGTTGCATCTAGAGGCACTTGTTCTTCGAGTGGGCTGCGAATTCTTGTTACTCTTCGGTGATTCCCCGTCACCGTAGACGGTTTGGAGCGGCGGGTGGTGGTTGAGCTCGAGTTGGAGATTGTTCGAAGCCACACCGGGTTCTTGTGAGGGGTTCTTGATCCTTCCCCGCGGGAGTTCGCGAAAGGCTACTCTAGTGGATTGCTCGTGGCTTGTGGATCCTTGTCTTGTGTGGAGATTGCGGCTCCCCATTGGGGTCTTTGGCACCGAGCCAATTGAGCGGGCAACTCACCAAGCAAGTGCATCGCCACAACGAGGAGTAGCTTGCCGGGAAGCAAGTGAACCTCGGTAAAAAATCATTGTGTTGATTTGTGATTGCCGAGGCTTCGACCTCCATTGTGATTGTGCTTGAGCATCTCTAGGTGATTGGCTTCTTCCGGTGATTGGCTTGTAACGAACCGACCAATTAATATAAACATAATGTACTAATGATGTCGCTTAAGCAACTTAATTAGCACATGACGCTTATATCAACCCGTAGTCCGTGAAACCACGAAGGATTTCAAACTTTCCATAATACGACCCGGACCGAATTAAGTTCAACATAATACCGTCCATAGTAATACATAAGTTCACAAGTAATTGATTACATCGGAGTTGCGAAAATAGTTATTACAATACCAAGTTGGAAACAAAGCTGCGGAAGCAAAATAAAGTGTTGTTTTACAAACGCACACTTAGTTAAAAATAGTGCCTGGTCCTTCATCAAATCCAGCAAAAGCATAGAGGAATGAGATATAAGAGATGACCTTGCCCAAGGTCTAATCCTCCCGTAGTGGGATACGGGTCCATCTTGTTGCCACAAAGACAAAGGTCTTATGATGCGCAACAAGTGGGAATAAAACCCCGAGTACAAGAAGGTACTCGGCTAGACTTACCCGTCATAAACCAAAAATAAAGTGACACCAAGGAGTATGCAAGGCTTTATGAGTGGGGTAGCCGACTCATTTAAACTTGCGATAAAAGATGAGCTTATTAAATAATCATTTAGTGATAAAGGACTCTCTAGCTTATCATCTTTTAGGTTGGATCCCGACATCACTAGATTAGCTTTTGTACTATTCCAACTCCAGGGTATGAGCAAACAAAACTATCCTATCCTTCAAAGTTGAGCATACCGGCATCAACAACATAGAACCATAACCATCCTATTTTTCACAATGATTTGCGACGGTGCCCATTGCTCGGTCAAGTGTTCACTTGCCCGGGAACGATGGCGATTATAATCGATTGCAAACCCGGTGGCGGGTATTCCTCACACAAACCACACGTCTCCGTCGGGTCGATTAGATCACCTTGGTCTATTCGGGTGGAATCGCGGATTTCAGCAAATACGATTACACCAGGGCATGCCCGGCTACCGGGTCTCTCCGCGACCGACCGGCCACCGGCTTTAATACCGCGCTGTGGGCAATACACTCAACTCGCTGAAATTCCGGCCCAAACATCCTCAAGGCTTCGCGGTCGGATGTCCGCATCCTTCCGGCTATCGCGAGGCATTGTTCAACATGATCCGAGGACGTACAAAGCCATAGTCCCATTAAGTGACATCGCCGGAGTTTCCGTGGTCTAACACACCACCAACTCCAACTAGTCGTGATTTAGCAAGGCCACATGGTTATGTTCTCTAACCAACCTCCATAGTATCAACCATAGGGTAGTAACCACCTACCTCGCGGATGAGGGTCAATCACCCGTCTTCTACCGATCTAAATAAAGCGAGCTAAGCATATGAACGATCCTGAACCTAAAGAGGGGTAACGGTATTGGTGGATCAAGGTACTCATAATGCAGTAACGGTTCCAAGTAACGCCTATAAACTTAATGCATCATAAACAATAAAGGACGCAAAGTAAATCATTTTGCAAACCGTAGGAGAAATGCTCCGGGGCTTGCCTTCCTAAAACGAGCAATGTTGAAGCTCCCAGCACTTGATCACTCCACGCCGGTTCCTGGTTCTCGATCACTTCACGTGCCGGGTTCCCCTTGGTGACTCCTCTTTTGGATCCTTGACCCACGTCGGGTTGCGTTCTCCTATCGATCTGTATGATGCGGGTGCATGTATGAATACTAAGAATACACATGGTATGATCATGCGAAATGCGTGCTTTGCTTATTCTTTCTACAAGGTAGTCAACATCATCCAGAACGTGTACCATAAGCACATGTCATCTACTACGTTTTCTACTACCACAATGTAATCCTAGTATACTACTTAACCACCCATCATACCACTAATCACCTTGACACTGACAATAAGCCTAGCACACAACATCACTTATTCAAGCATCAATACTAGTCCTACCCATATAACTAACATATCAGTAAATAAATCGTAAATAAGTAACCATAGACCCTATGGATATGAATGAAGACATTCGGAAAGCTTATGAAATTCTCCATCAAACATATGAAGACATCACAAACTGATTCCCAGGTTAACTACACCTAAAACACAGAACATCAGGACTGATTCTGGAAAAACAGCCACTAAAACAGCCCAGGTGACCATCTTGTCACACCCATAACTCCTAAACCATTCATGCAATGACCATGAAACTTCACCAGTAGATGGTCTAGCTAACACACTAACTATCATCTTAAGACAAGTTAACCAGAAAGCTAACTTATCATTGGGTTACCCATAGTATTAGTGGATTAACCCTATTTTGACCAAGCATGAGTTGAACAGGAACACCAAGATTGGTTGCTCCTAAAATCCTACAAAAATTAAAGTAGGTAACACAGGTCAAGAAAAGTTCATCATCCAAATTTTAACCCATTTGGATGAACCAGGTGACCTACACAAAATTCACAAGTGCCAGGACATAGGCACCCAAGAAAATACTTTGTACTACCAAATCACGTAAACCAAGCATATGACCACACCAGGGGCTGCACATTGGTATACAATGAGCCCACAAAATTTATCAAACTCAGATCACATTCCTATAATTGATTTCATGAATTTAATCCGACATAGCTCCTAAATCGAGCTTGAACTGCAACTCTAAAATTTTACACAGCAAGCATACCTCAATTCTTTACTGCAACACAAGCATGACAAACTAGGAATATAGGAACAAGAATCACATTTTCGGAGCATCCTATAATTACTTATGAATTTCTAAAGATAAATAGCATTTATGGCAATAGGTAAACTTAAATTAAAACTACACAGGAAAAGTAATCAAACAGGGCACTTCATATTTTTCCTAGATACTACACATCACAAGGATCACAACAAAACTTGAATCACTGGATTTGGACATTCCTAGCTCAAGATATGATTTTTACAAGATTTAAATCCCAATCTGAAAAACCCTTTGCCCTTGAAATCCGATCCTAAATGCTATGGGTACCCCGCGGTGCACCCTAGGGCGCAACTTCGCTAGATCCACCCGGATCTGCGCACCCGAACGTCCCGGTCGGGCTACTTTGGAAAAAGGCCCCGAGGTTTTCCCTAATTAGCCAAGGATGGATCCGTAGTTCCCCGTGTCTAGCCACTGCGGGGAGGGTCCCGGCCTTTACCTAATTCAAGCATGGGGTCCATACGCGAGAGTGGCGGTGGGCTCCCGCCGGCCCCCGGGTTCCGGCCGCGGCGGCGGCTCTCCGGCTCCCCTGGAAGGTGGCGAAGGGCCTTAGGGCCGGCCGCGCACCGCGCGGTGCGCTTGGCACGCAGCGCGAGACGGGCCGAGCCGGGCCGCGTGCGCACGCATGCGGTGGCGGCGTCCGCGCGGCTCCCGGCCCGGCGGCCTTCGGTGACGGGCCGGCACGGGAAGGAGCGAGGAGAGAAAGTGGAGGCTGGCGGCCGATGGCGACAACGGCTTGGCGCGAGACGACCCGGGCGACCGCGACGTCGGGGCTCCGAGCCGCGAGCGAATGGCGTCGGCGGAATCGGCCGGTGGTCCACGAGGGGCAAGCATTTTGTTTGGCTCGGCCTGCGCGAAGAGGAGGCGAGGCGGAGCTGCTACGCGGGCGGCGCGCGCGGCGGTGAGTTGGAGCGGAGCTTCGCGCGGCCGGCAATGGCGGCGCGCGCTTCCGTCGCCCGACACGAGGGAAGCGAGAGGGAGAAGGGTGAGTGAGCGAGTGTGGCGTATGCGGGAGAGTTGGGTGACGGGCGAGGCTATAAGACGCTCGGCTCATCCAATTTTGGACCGGGGTGTCACGGGCGGCGGTGCCATGATGGCGGCGATGGCGCGGCGCGATGACACGACGGCGCGCGATGCGGCGGCGAGCGGTGTTGGCGCGGTGGAGTGCGGTACGCGCGTCGTCTTGCGTTAGGCCGGTTGCGCGTGCGGCATCGGGCGACGCGACGGGGCAGGCGACAGCAGCGGCGCCATCGCGGAACGGAAGGAGGAAAGGGAGGAGGGTATGACAGGTGGGTCCCACGGTTTTTCGTCTCGACTTGCAAAGTTTGACCAGGTTTGTAACTCCAAAAATATTGCGAATTTGGAAAAACTCAAAATATGAAAGTTTCTCCATTTGATGAGTAGAATACTTTTCATGTAGAAAGTTTTTGCTAATTCGGCCTAGTTTTGAAAGTGTGAATTAGGGTCAAATTAGAATTATAAAATATTATTTTTTTCAATATTCCCTTTTTTGTTTTTGCCCTTTGGAAAGCCTTAAACCCATTTTCATGACTTGGTGTAAAAACAAAGTTTTCTCCAAATAATTTGCTCTAAAACTCTATTCGGTTACCAACTTGATCGAGCAATGTAAACGGGGCTTTTGGAAAAATTTGGAAACTAATATATATATCTCTACCAAAAAAATCTATTTCACCACGGAGAGACAAACATTAAGCAATTCAGCCAATGATGAACATGTTATGCTTATGAGATGCTTATGCTCATGATGCGCAAGGTTTATTATGCCGAAAAGCTGGAGTTATTACTGACCTACCCCCTTAAAGAAATCTCGCCCGAGATTTAAAGCAAGAAAGGGAACGAGAGGAGAAATAAGAACTTTATTCATAGCTACGGATTTACACCGAGGATTACACGACTCGATACAAAGCCTTTCAAGATTTGAGAGAACAAGGCTAAGAGAATTACACGAGAATCATTAACTTTAATCCGGATAGCGGCGTGATCATGGACAATGGAGACACGGGATGAACACGACGCTCCAAAACGTCAAGAATGTCCACAAGAACCGAGAAAACCTCCAGGGTGAACTCAACCATCGTGAACCCCACCGAAGAAAAATCAATTCAAAACGAGATCGGAAGTTCCTCCATGAAATACATATCCTTCTTCTCTCTTACGTCGCGACTCGGATCCACGAACAAACACCGAATCTTACCACTCTGCTCGATTGCTCCTCTTTCCAAAGGGATGGCTTTCTCAAGTTTCTTCTCTCGAGCAAGGTTTCGGATTCGGGGATGGAAAAGAAGAGGAGATGCACGGGGAGGGCATCCACGACGGAGTGGGATGGCGGGATGATGCAAGGCACCAGTGGAGGCAAGAGGAAGAAGATGGATGACAAGTCACTCACGCGGGCGAGAAGAAGATAGCGGAGAGAATGGATTTGCTCGGCGGAGGCGGGGCGACGGCTTGTCTTTTGAAGCCGGGAAAGGAGAGGAGGGGTCCGGGCACGGAACGCGGACGAGACACGAGTTGACGGGGCAACGGGATAAAGGAGGGTTCACTATGCGGGTTAAGCGAGTGCGGCACCACGATCACGCGAGCACGGTGCACAAGTGGGTCCCCTAGGATTTGCAACGGTTCTCTTGGTTGACTTTCTTTGTGGCCATTCCGAGTTGTCCACATATTCGTGTTTCCACTTCCAAGACCATTAGAGGACATTCTTCTTATCGTTGTCAAATCCTTTTCTTAATCGAAGTATGAAGATGACGGGAATAGTATGATGTACTCTCTCATTAAACCCCAAGATTACTACAGAAGTAGGGCAGGTTATCGCGGGCGTAACCAACAATTACCCTATTGGAGGCATCAAAGGGTTTAATGTGAGAGAATCTGCTACTCACATCATCAAATACATCAAATGGTGCTTTCAACCCTCAAAGAGTTTACCACTACGAAAGCGAGGTCAAGGCGAGGTTTGCACATCTGTCAAGCTAAATCCAAATCAAGTTTCTTTGTCAATAAGAATAGCATCTCGCAATACTTTCTACAATATCACCAAGGACTGTGTGTGCAAAGGACAAGCTGAATTGGCTATCAACATTGGATTACTTGAAGTGAGTCAACACCGGTACATTCCTTCATAAGAGCACATACCAATGTATGCTAATATGAACCAACTAGATTGAAAATGTCCACTCTTTTGCATGTAGAAGTCAAAGTTCTTAGGTCAAAGACATCCAAATCATCTCATGTAGAAATCAAAATTCCTAGGTCAATGATTTCTCGACTCCATAGAAGCCAACCAACCGCCTCTCTTATAGGACCAAAAACATTATCATGAGCAGATTCTTTGGCAAGGACTCATGATTACCAATTCCTTTCTATAAGTCATGCTCTCGAAGCATGGAATTGTTGAGTTTTGTTATCCAACAAACATTCCTTCCAAATGATAAGCGTGCCAACCTTTCCTTCAGAGCGTTGGCTCTACTGAACCAAATTCTCTTATTCAGACGACTTTTGTTTGGTACTCAAGCAGAACTGTAGGTTGGTAAATCCAAGATTATTCCCAAGCACTTGTACGATGTGTACCCAATGCATTGTTGAATCCGACACCATGACTCTTGAAATCATGACGAGATGCAACCCCAAAATTGTTGCCATAATCCGTTTATAAGAAGTTTTGTCTGAAGAATTTCCTTCATTGTCTCCTATAAGGCATGAATACTCCATAAAGCCTTAGAATACCTAGTAGATGTATAGGAGTTCTAAGTCCCTACCGAGGAGTACCATGGAATAGGAAACCATTCTCTTGATCGGACAAACACACGATATAGTCCTTTGTCTACCACCTCTTGTGGTCCGATGAGTCTTCTGCGAAAACGATCTCATTCTCCTTGATTTACTCGATTTTGCTCTTCGGGAAAATATCATAAGAGATTGGATGATGAATATTGAGAGGAAATCAAGGTAGGTTCACGCAAAACGACACCTCGAGGCAATCTACGTAATAGGTCGAGATCAACAACCGTGATACCGCGTGCCGAGCAAAGCACATCCATGTGTGCACGGCCACGTGGTGCTCTCGGTTTCGTCGCGGCACCATCGGTCATTAATCGGACTCCATCACAAATCTTGCTTTTGAGATGCAATTCCACATGATTGAAGGCATCCTCGCACGAATAGGCATTACGTGCAAGACAAGAGTGAGATATAAGAAAGATAGTCACAAGGACACAAGGTAATAAGAAAAGGTCAACTACATCAATTTGTAGCAACCTACTGTCATAATATCATGCGCGATTTGAATGTGGGTGGATTGCATTAACAAGGATATGCATAAACAAATATTCAAGGGAGGTTTTATGACAAAGATGTTGTCTTGGCTTAGATGAAACAATGGATCATGATTAATAATTACAATACGCGTACCCCCTAGTAATCCATCTAGGTGCGTCCACCGAAATGGTCTAGGTTCTGTCGCGGCACCGTAATTTATTAACCGAGACAATATTGCCATGACTATAACCAAAAGAATAATTCGAGATAATCGAATTATATATGATATCTTGTACAACTAAGCTTTGTGCACAAGACAAGGTAAAGGAATTACCGAGAATTTCAAAATTTGGATAGCAAGGGATATTTTTGAGCGACATAGCATGTGCTACATACTATCGTCGCGTCGTACCCAAGGGATGATTAATAACAATATTCACTTAACAATTGGTCTAGACATGTGACAACAAGAAACCAATGTCAACATATCATTATAGACCGAGAGGAATAGAAGTGAATTTTCATGGGCGAGGATAGAAATACAAATTTGATCAACAACTGAATTTTGATGCCCAAAATACATGACATATAAAACTTGTTCTTGCGAGTGCGCATAGGACGAATACATCACTTAAACACGCTAAGATCCATAATCACTAATCCTCAAACCATTGTAGCATACGCTTAGGAGTACGACTCATTACAACGTGTCCGCTCCAACGAAAAACATAACATTCCTACTAAAGACTTCTCATCGGGCCTATTCCTCATGGTCATGGTCCATGTTCTCAACGCTTTACGCATTTCCGGTATTCGCACTATTGATGTTGGGCACTATCTCGAAGTCCTTCCTCATCCACACCAAGAGAATTGGGGTGAAGCTGGCAGTTTGTAGACCCGTAGCGGTTCTCCTTGCAAAGCACCACTGATGACCTCTAATGCAAGCACTTGCTCCCTCAGACGGTATTCCTCATTCCAAGCTTCATTTCGTTGTTGCTCAACTATACCAAAAGCTTGTTGCCATTGACCAAGTAGGGCAAGCAACTCCCCGAAACCGACTTTGTGCCACAAAGATCTCATGGACAATGAGCAATTTCTCTACGAATGGCCGATCTTTGGAGATTGTCATCTGCTCAAGCAATTTGGTCAGTCTTTCAACTTCCTCTTCATATTCTTTCTTCATCTCTCGCTTAAATGAGGTGACGTAGACGAACTCGCGATTAAGGGATTCCAATGCATTCTCCAGGCAGGAGTAACTCTTCATCATAGCAAACATTGCGCTACTAGCGGGACCATTCTTTGTTCTCGGCCTCGTCTTTACCACCGACAAGTGCGGTCTCACTTAGGCGCGCCACCCAACATGGTATGGGTCACCCTTAGGAAACACACCTGCGGTGGCACGAGCAACCTCTTCGGGGCATCTTCGAGCAAATCCCATAGTGCCTTGTATGCAACCACATTTGCACCTTCCCGAGGATTCCTACCTCGAGCAATGAACCGACGTCCACACCAAAGTGACGCTCCTTCACTCTTGGCGGAAATTATTACTTCAACGGAAGCAAACTCATACGGCGACTCTCCGGCTCCTTGCTCCACCGATAGCGAGGTTCTTTACCCGTGGGATAGCCCCGAGTGCGGAATTCGCCATAGCAAGGAAGGCATTCCATGTTCTTTTAGAAACTTCTTGGCACCACGTGGCTCACGGGTGGGCTTCTTTGATGCAAAACTTTTCCCTTGGTTGACTTGGGATTTGATGCGCTTCATTCTTGCCATCTTGTCCAACCGAATCACAACTCTCATGAGATGGAGATTATGTTGGTGACTTTTATCGAGAGAGAGAATCATTCTTTTATAAGGGAAGAAATAATGCGGTTGCCATGAAATGATTATGTGTCATGATGCATGCATGTTCCATACGTCCTCACAAATCGGAAAACAATGAATTCTAGCGTTTTAGGCGGTGGCATACCAACGTGCTCTCATATAGCGTAAACTAGTCGGGCTACACGATCTTGCGTAGTTAGTGTACTGCCAGAAAATTCATTTCAGCCCAATATCCCAATGAATGCAAGCGACGTAAAAATCCACGCACCTTAGAACAAGGTGAAATCTCCGATTACTTGCACCCATTCCCGAGTGCATACTACCCAACAAGTCATCAGAAGATGACACCCTCACATGGGGTACCTTCTTATAAACATGTGTGAACATGTATATAATCCAGCACCAATAAGCACTCCCTAGATCGGCATTGCGTCCGATCATGCTCTCACAACTCACACTTACCCTCGGCGAACCAATCTTACCTTGGCGTAGGGGCAAATTGATCCATACATAACTATTCAAGTGAATAGCCCTCATACATATCCGTCGTGTATGAGCACAACAAATAGAAAATATGATGCAGTAATCCCCCAAGTTAGTACTGATATAAGCCACCTGAAGTCCTTAATTGGGCATAGAGGATATGACTGGTCCAAGGCACATATAAGTTTTGAAAACCACACACTTTTGAAAAGCCTATATATGAGATTAAGTGGCTATAAGTTCGTAATTACTGTTTATAAAACAAATTCATTTTGTTTTAAATATACTTATGAACAGTAATACGTTGAACCTGCTCCGATGCCAGCTGTAACAGAACCGACCAATTAATATAAACATAATGTACTAATGATGTCGCTTAAGCAACTTAATTAGCACATGACGCTTATATCAACCCGGTAGTCCGTGAAACCACGAAGGATTTCAAACTTTCCACAATATAGCCCAGACCGAATTAAGTTCAACATAATACCGTCCATAGTAATACATAAGTTCACAAGTAATTGATTACATCGGAGTTGCGAAAATAGTTATTACAATACCAAGTTGGAAACAAAGCTACCGGAAGCAAAATAAAGTGTTGTTTTACAAACGCACACTTAGTTAAAAATAGTGCCTGGTCCTTCATCAAATCCGGCAAAAGCATAGAGGAATGAGATATAAGAGATGACCTTGCCCAAGGTCTAATCCTCCCGTAGTGGGATCTGAGGTCCATCTTGTTGCCACGGCAAAGGTCTTATGATCTCGCAGCAAGTGGGAATAAAACCACGAGTACAAGAAGGTACTCGGCTAGACTTACCCGTCATAAACCAAAAATAAAGTGACACCAAGGAGTATGCAAGGCTTTATGAGTGGGGTAGTGACTCATTTAAACTTGCGATAAAAGATGAGCTTATTAAATAATCATTTAGTGATAAAGGACTCTCTAGCTTATCATCTTTTAGGTTGGATCGACATCACTAGATTAGCACCCGTACTATTCCAACTCCAGGGTATGAGCAAACAAAACTATCCTATCCTTCGGGTTGAGCATACCCAAAGCATCAACAACATAGAACCATAACCATCCTATTTTTCACAATGATTTGCGACGGTGCATTTGCTCGGTCAAGTGTTCACCGTCCGGGAACGATGGCGATTATAATCGATTGCAAACCAAGCGGGTATTCCTCACACAAACCACACGTCTCCGTCGAGTCGATTAGATCACCTTGGTCTATTCGGGTGGAATCGCGGATTTCAAAGAAATACGATTACACCGGGGCATGCCCGGCTACCGGAGTCTCTCCGGCGCGACCGGCCGGCTTTAATACCGCGCTGTGGGCAATACACTCAACTCCGTTGAAATTCGGCCCAAACATCCTCAAGGCTTCGCGGTGGATGTCGCATCCTTCCGGCTATACGTGAGGCATTGTTCAACATGATCCGAGGACGTACAAAGCCATAGTCCCATTAAGTGACATCGCCGGAGTTTCGTGGTCTAACACACCACCAACTCCAACTAGTCGTGATTTAGCAAGGCCACATGGTTATGTTCTCTAACCAACCTCCATAGTATCAACCATAGGGTAGTAACCACCTACCTCGCGGATGAGGTCAATCACACCGTCTTCTACCGATCTAAATAAGCGAGCTAAAGCATATGAACGATCCCGAACCTAAAGAGGGGTAACGGTATTCGGGTGGATCAAGGTACTCATAATGCGTAACGGTTCCAAGTAACGCCTATAAACTTAATGCATCATAAACAATAAAGGACGCAAAGTAAATCATTTTGCAAACCGTAGGAGAAATGCTCCGGGGCTTGCCTTCCTAAACGAGCAATGTTGAAGCTCCCGACACTTGTCGCTCCACGTCGGGTTCAGGTTCTCGATCACTTCACGTGCCGGGTTCCCTTGGTGACTCCTCTTTTGGATCCTTGACCCACGTCAGGTTCTGTTCTCTATCGATCTGTATGATGCGGTGCATGTATGAATACTAAGAATACACATGGTATGATCATGCGAAATGCGTGCTTTGCTTATTCTTTCTACAAGGTAGTCAACATCATCCAAGAACGTGTACCATAAGCACATGTCATCTACTACGTTTTCTACTACCACAATGTAATCCTAGTATACTACTTAACCACCCATCATACCACTAATCACCTTGACACCGACAATAAGCCTAGCACACAACATCACTTATTCAAGCATCAATACTAGTCCTACCCATATAACTAACATATCAGTAAATAAATCAGTAAATAAGTAACCATAGACCCTATGGATATGAATGAAGACATTCTGGAAAGCTTATGAAATTCTCCATCAAACATATGAAGACATCACAAACTGATTCCCAGGTTAACTACACCTAAAACACAGAACATCGGACTGATTCTGGAAAAACAGCCACTAAAACAGCCCAGGTGACCATCTTGTCACACCCATAACTCCTAAACCATTCATGCAATGACCATGAAACTTCACCAGTAGATGGTCTAGCTAACACACTAACTATCATCTTAAGACAAGTTAACCAGAAAGCTAACTTATCATTGGGTTACCCATAGTATTAGTGGATTAACCCCTATTTTGACCAAGCATGAGTTGAACAGGAACACCAAGATTGGTTGCTCCTAAAATCCTACAAAAATTAAAGTAGGTAACACAGGTCAAGAAAAGTTCATCATCCAAATTTTAACCCATTTGGATGAACCAGGTGACCTACACAAAATTCACAAGTGCCAGGACATAGGCACCCAAGAAAATACTTTGTACTACCAAATCACGTAAACCAAGCATATGACCACACCAGGGGCTGCACATTGGTATACAATGAGCCCACAAAATTTATCAAACTCAGATCACATTCCTATAATTGATTTCATGAATTTAATCCGACATAGCTCCTAAATCGAGCTTGAACTGCAACTCTAAAATTTTACACAGCAAGCATACCTCAATTCTTTACTGCAACACAAGCATGACAAACTAGGAATATAGGAACAAGAATCACATTTTTTGAGCATCCTATAATTACTTATGAATTTCTAAAGATAAATAGCATTTATGGCAATAGGTAAACTTAAATTAAAACTACACAGGAAAAGTAATCAAACAGGGCACTTCATATTTTTCCTAGATACTACACATCACAAGGATCACAACAAAACTTAAATCACTCGGATTTGGACATTCCTAGCTCAAGATATGATTTTTACAAGATTTAAATCCCAATCCTGAAAAACCCTTTGCCCTGAAATCCCGATCCTAAATGCTATGGGTACCTTGCACCCAGAGGCAAGAACTTCGCTAGATCCACCCGGATCTGCGCACCTGCAGACGTCCCCGGTCGGGCTACTTTGGAAAAAAGGCCCCGAGGTTTTTAATTAGCCAAGGATGGATCCGTAGTTCCCCGTGTCTAGCCACTTTGGGAGGGTCCCAGAGCCTTTACCTAATTCAAGCATGGGGTCCATACGCGAGGAGGAATGCGGAGCCGCCGGCCCGGGTTCCGGCAGCGGCTACGCTCTCCCGGCCCCGGGAAGCGTGGCGTGCGGGGCCTTAGGGCGCCGCGCACCCGCGGGTGCGCGGCACGGCTGCGAGACCTTGACCATTTGCCGCCGCGTGCGCACGCACGCGGTGGCCGGCCGCGCTCCTAGCGTGACGGCCTTCGGTGACGGGACCGGCACGGAAGGAGGCGAGGAGAAAGTGGAGGCCGGCGGCCGTGACGACAACGCGCAGCGCGAGACGACCCAGGGCGACCGCGACGTCGGAACTCCGAGCCGGCGACGCGGAACCGGCGTCGACCCCCGGACCGACCCGATTGGTCCACGAGGGGGCAATGCTTGGCTCGGCCCAGCTCGGCCGGTTATGAGGCGAGGGAAGCGGAGCCGCTCTGCGGTGCGTGCGCGCGGCGGTGAGTGGGAGCCCGGAAGCCATACAGGCCGGCACGCCGGCGCGCGCTCCGCCCGGCACGGAAGGGGAAAAGCGAGGAGTGAGAAGGGTGAGTGAGCGAGCGTGGCGATGCGGGAGAGTTCAGCGAGCGGGGCGAGGCTATAAGACCGCTCGGCTCATCCAATTTTGGACCGAGGGTGTCACGGCGAGCGGTGCCATGATGGCGGCGATGGCGCGGCGCAGGATTACGTACGGCTTGGCAGCCGACGCAGCGAAGCGGTGTTGGCGCGGCGAGTGCGTACGCGTCGTCTTGCGTTAGGCCGGATTGCGACGGCAGGCATCGTGGCGAGGCGCATAGCATAGCAGCAACTAGCGCCATCGACGGAACAAGGAGGAAAGGGAGGAGGGGTATGACAGGTGGGTCCCACGGTTTTTTTCGTCTCGACTTGCAAAGTTTGACCGGTGTAACTCCAAAAATATTGCGAATTTGGAAAAACTCAAAATATGAAAGTTTCTCCATTTGATGAGTAGAATACTTTTCATGTAGAAAGTTTTTGCTAATTAGAGCTAGTTTTGAAAGTGTGAATTAGGGTCAAATTAGAATTATAAAATATTATTTTTTTCAATATTCCCTTTCTCGTTTTTGCCCTTTGGAAAGCCTTAAACCCATTTTCATGACTTGGTGTAAAAAAAAGTTTTCTCCAAATAATTTGCTCTAAAACTCTATTCAGCTTACCAACTTGATCGAGCAATGTAAACGGGGCTTTTGGAAAATTTTGGAAACTA